>JAADJF010000037.1:0-297023 GCA_012932015.1 Fusarium acutatum
AAAGAAAACTCAGGACCTCGATTCTAAATGACAAGAAGACTTAGGTAATCTAGCATATCGTTCCTCAATACATAGAATGGCCAGTAGGATGTGTCCAAGTTGTTCTTACTACGACCCCTGACGCCATTTTCTTCCACGTCAATAATGTTTGTAGAGTTGAGTCAGACTTGAGACGCAAAACTCGTATCATCATGACAAGATCCCCGCCATTGGGCTTGCTTGCAATTCTAAGGTGCCTCACGACCAAGCCAATGGTTTGGCCGCTCGCTTCGATAAATTGGTCACGACATCGGAGCAAACAAAAGTTATTCGTCATGGCTAATCTGGGATGCCGACGGCAGCGGACACATTGATCATCCTTAAGAATGTCATCAACATGGATGTGAGACGGTCTACTTACCCTGCATCCTCAAAAGTCGTTTCACTTGTGTAAGTCAAGTCGTTGGAAGACAGACAACAAACAGATGCTCGTCTGACGGGGGGGAAGAGTTCCCCGTTCCGTGTACTAGGCATAACTTTGCGCCTTAACAGGATGCAACCATCCTCATTCTTAACCAACAAGGACGATGCGGGTGTCATCCGGGGCGTACCATGGCCCATCGGTAGCACGATGTGGCTATCGGGCTGACATTTGTGCCCATGACGATGAACAGACATACATAGTTATGCCATGGTCGATGTCGATGGTGTTGAGCCCTGTCGTCGCTAGTGATTTGCCTTGGGTTATGCAATGCGTTCCGACGGGTACTTTACCCCAGGCATCCACTTCACAGACTGGCGGTACCCGAACCATCCATCCATGTCAACTATCTCACCGGAAATCCCACTTTCGACTGGACTTGGACTGACTTACGGCCCGACCCGTTGGTATACCCGGTAATGACAGTTTCCCAGTTGGAGCCTGTAGGCATTGCACTCACTCTTCACACCGACACATCACCGTCTCGTCTTGCTTGTTAGCTTGTCACGCCGCAATCAAAGGAATTGAGCTTCCTGTAGCTGTCTAGTATAATTTTCCGGAAGCTTCGCTCCCGCGCTGCAGGGCTTCGTCCCAAGCCATCACATGAGCCCTTGCTGCCGCGAGACGAGATAACTTGGGGAAGTCAACCGAAAGTTCTTGGCTCGGGGGAGGCAGTTGCTTGTTTGTTCGGTAGCTCGCCAACCCCGGCAGCCACTCCAAACGTTGTGGTCATAGTTGCATAGGCGGTGAACAGCACCCAAGAAGCAACAAAAAGGCCCTCATGGCGAACCTTATCGCATCGACCCATCACAGTTGCAGCTGACAGCAGGGAGAGCTCTTGGGCTCTTGGACTCTTGGACTCTCGTTTTTCCACGTCAGACGGGCCCCAACTTACAGCTGTTCAAGGGTTTATTCCTTCCCTCAGCAATTTTGAGATAAGAACTTCATGTGAAACCTGCTGGCTATCTGGAGGGTTCCAAGAACTTGCATATAATCTGGGAAGTCATGAGTATCTTGCCGTGATCGTAGTTTGGGGAATGAAGATGTTTAACATACGCTTGATGCCAAGCATTGACTCGTGAAAGCAGCAGGCGAGCAGGATCGCAAACGTTGTCCATCTCCATCATATTTCATGACGATTTGGCTGAGTGAAACGAAGTTCTGTGTTTCCAGTCCATGAAACAAATGCTTCTGATAGGCCAGACTGTCACATCTGAAACGAAGGCACTTATTGCAAGCAAAGTAAACTAACCGTCCTGCATATTCAGAGTTGAGATTCCAAGCTGCATATTTCGGTTTCTGTCCAAGTGGTTGCAGGACGTCGGCTAGAGATTTCCTTGCTTCCCAAGGCGAGGAAAGAGAGAAACAGTCCACTTGGCAAGGACAAGTAGCATGTCGGTTTTCATATTTTTAATAGTGTTACCATTTCTTATCTCCCAAAAATCTCAGTCATTCAGACACTGTTCACAACTTGTCTTGGACCACTTCTGTGAGGTATAACCGGCTTCATTCAGTAGATGAAAGTCCCGACAAGTCCCGCAATGCCATCAGTATTACTTCCTGTTGCAAGGGTTTGAGTATGATTTCGGCTCGCGGTGAAGCTGGTTGGACCCATTGGAGCGGAAACCTGCAAGCTTGTTTGTATCACAATGCAACCGTTATCGAAACTCGGGATGAACCCCATTTGCTGGAATAAACTTCCCGTTAGTCGACAGACTTTGTCGGTGAGCCATGTCTTGAAGTAGCTATCTACCTGAGGTGATAGCATGAGGCATGTATGCACAAGGATGCATGTCGTCGACCCGAGGTGCCTAAACTCGCTGACAGGGTGGTGATTAGCTGGGCTAAGTCTCCCTCGCGATTGAGGCTGAAGTATCGGATTGGAGATCTTGTCCTTTGATGTGGGGGATGATCATCGAGGCTTGAGGCGAAGAATGAGCCGGAGCCAAAGAGCAGTGGGCCATCTCCAGGATCTCCTCATGGTTGACCGGTCAAGTGAAGTACCGCGCAAAGCCAACGTCCCACACCGCGCATCCGCCCATCATATTGCTTTGCAGCCACGCACATGTTTCCCCAGAAAACTAGAACAGGTAGCTGAAGCGTATTCAGCTGCATATTATACGTGCAGTGACGTTAGGGAGCCACGAGGGCTTAGTCAGAAGCGTTGCAAGCCATGAGGGACACCACTTAATCGAACAGCGAGTGACACTGATTGCATGCTATTCATGCATTTTCTCGACATGAGATAACCATAGAGAGCGGGGGGTTGTATCCTGGTAGATTGAAGAATGAATGACTCGCCAAAGGCACTCAAGACGCAACATCGAATGGCGGCCATTTTCAGTCGTATGTATCGTCCCGTATGCGTAGCTCCTTGTGGGCCTATGAAACACAAACCGATGGCGAGCCGCATATGGACGGATGTATTGCTTGGCGAGGCCGAGACCCAATAGAACGGAGTTTGCATGAATGATGTCTCTGGAACTGATCTCATTGAACAGAGTATTGAGGCCTGTATTCATGTGAAATTTACGAGTGCCAGAACAGGAAAGTCAAGTCCGATACCACGGGCTATGAAGGGGAATCGACATAATGATCAAAGGACTACCGGCCAGACCATAACCTGTTCAAGGGTGTTGAGCAGCACTGTGCATCTAAACGAGTCCCGAGATGGGCTTGCCAGGACTCAATCGAAAACGCAATGCTTGCCGAATACTGCCTGGCACTTCGTAATGACAGCTCATTTCTCCTGCCGAGGTGAAAATGCATAGAGTCGCTGGCGGTTTTGAGTTTCGAAAAAGCAATAAGGCAGTATAAGCTAGGAGAGAGTGTCTATGGACAAGACATTGGCAGGGGTCTTCGGGGGCAGGGTTATCTGTGCGTAGGCTTGTGGTTAACCTAACCTAACATGATGACTGCGAGGTAAGTAAGGTAGGCCAGCGACCAATACGATGAGTGGATCTGAGGTCTTGAAGCAATAAGCAAAGAAAGGCATGTCACGCGGAAACAATATAGAGGAAACAAGATAGACGAGAAGATAAGAGCCTTCGAAGCTACTCATGCCGGACAGTGGAGTTTGTGTAGGACTCAAGGCCAGAGCTGAACGAATGATGCATCACCACTTGGGAACCGAATAAAGATCGGTATGATAGGTAAGTATGTTTTGACGAGTATAAACGGCTCTTACCTAGGTCCTTTGCTCGCGAGATACAACACACTAGACAAGTGTGCAGCTAGTGATAAGCGCAGAAGATATGGATCAGGCATGTTAAGCCAGCAGCGGAAGTTGTGAGAAGTGAGTTGTCAGACAAGCAATTCCCCATGAAGCCGGCAACCTAGTTGTGAAGTTGTGGAGGGAAGCTGAAGGAGGTACCGAGATAGGTATCCCATTCAATCTGCTGGGCTGTATCAAAGGGAAGGCAAGGCATTGATTGAATATCAGGTAGGTATTCGGCAGGCAATCCCTACCGGCCCCGTCCTTCCATGTTTGCTGACTCTTTCCTTGCTGCTGCTATCAGGTTTTGAGAGTATTGACAAGGAAGGCACAGTGCAGCGCAGAAAATGAGAGTGTAGTGCGGTGCAGCGCAGTACAATAAAGGAAGGAAGGAAGGCACAGCAGAAATAGAAACAGCAACAGTTGGCCTCAAAGACTCTGGGAGTTGCAGCCGGCGGCTGGCAACATCTCATAATGTAGGTCAAGGGAAGTTAGGTAAGCGAAGGGGACACTCATATCGAATCGTATCGTGTCTCGATATCTTTCTGGTGGGAGGTGGCGAGTTAAGAAGGCGCCGACAGAAAGGATATCCTTGAAATCAGTATATGCATCTGAGTCAATTAGGCACTCGCTGACTATGCTCGCCTTGTTTTGAGTTGTGCAGACTGATGCAGGCTGCCTGAATGAACAAGATACCCCGGTATTTTACTGCGTGAGATATCTATTCATTCCTGGGTAGCATATGTACAACCTACTCTAGGTAAGTATTGGATGCAAGAGCTCTATGCTAGCAACCTTCAAGTTTCACTTCGGGGCATAAGCATAATCACCTACCTACCTATGCATACATAATACATACATTATGTATGGCATCCCGTAGGTCATATCTCACATTACTCGGCAGCACCTCGTATTACCTTGATCACATCACATCACATCAGCAACTCTGACTTGAGCTGAATGGCCTGAATGGCCTCACTTCTCGCTTCCCCAGATAGCCCATGGGGTAACACGTACCTGGGTACGAATGCCAAGCAATATACTCTCGGGGTGAATTTGTTACAATATGGAAATCAAGAGGGCATGGATTTGCCAGATCTCGACCCGGCCCAAGCCCCTACGACCAGATGCAGTCGTCTGCAGATATGACACCACCCACTACCTGCCCACTACAGCCACAACGACAACAACATACCTACCACCAACACCACTTTGATTAAGCTACAGGACCCGAAGAAAAGGGTGAGGCTTGAATTGGTCGGAGTGAGACGAATGTGCATGTTGACTCTTTTAGAATGTTGATTCTCACATTGAGCAGCGGTATTGGAGTGCTTGTCTCTTTGGAGGTGTCCTCACTTACACCGAGAAGAGCGGTATCAATTGTGGAGGTGGGGTCATTATCACACTTACTCAGACATTTTCATGATCTTTGGCTCTGGCGGACACAGAATTGGATGCCAATCCATACCGTTTTCCATGTTTAGAACACCAAACGTTACTGATCAGTTGGCAATGGAGGGTTGTGTCAATTTGGCTTGGCTTCGAATTTATTCCAAGCTGGGCTCAAGTGCAAGCTGCCATGCCATTGCCATGGCTCACTAAAACCAACACTAGGATCGTGACGGAGCGGCTCTTTTTGAGCCTTGGTGCTTGGCTACCAGTCGTAATCAGCAAAGACGGAGGAGCGACCATCCGCTTGTCCTCTTAGTCTGACCGAGTCACGCAGTCTTCAACCAGTCATTCCCATTTCATGCTATGGCTCGCGGGACCGTGACCTGGGATGCCGCAACAGTAAGTACAACAGGTGATGCGGACTCAGCATTCCATAACTTAGATTTCGCTACTTATCTTCTCGCCTGGATTCTCTTTGTTTTCTCCTTTGCTTTCTTTTTACCCGTCAGCTCATTTCTGCACCTTTACGAGTTGCTGCCCATAAGTTACCTGAGTTGAATTGAGCTTCCGTACCGTAACCAGTAAAGGTCCCGCTTTGACGGCGGCGCCGGTGATGGTGGTGATCCATAAAATGAATGCTAGGGGGACTGGACCCTTGAGAGGATTGGCGGAATAGGTGCAGTACAGATTACAGATGGCTGTTGGACAAGAGGCACAGACAGGTGTCTTTTGTCTACTCGACTCTTCCACCTCATCAAGGACACTATCCTGTACGAGACATAGGGTCTGGAATTTTAGTGACAAAGACTGGGATTGTACTACAGCCCAGGTCTCACAAGCTGACTGTTCTCGTGGCTCCCATGCTCAGTCAAGATGAACTGACCTGTCAATGGCTTAGACACCCATGCTTGGCTGGCGGCCAGACGCCGGGGTTTTGCATCAATCGGATAACTTGACGCGAAGCTATTCAAGTAAATGTTGTAGAGACCACAGGTGTGTCTTGATGACTGGCTTGAGCTGTGCACGACAATGCTTTGATTTGAACAACAGGCCCAATTACCTGCAGATACTTATGCAGCAGCGCAAGCGGTGAAAGAGAAAAGATGCTAGTCATCTCATGATGAAGCAGAGGTAGCGTTGTAGCTATGGACGGTGAAAAGACAAAAAACACGACCGAAAATTTCTGCTTCTTCACCTAGAGTGTTCCAGTCAAAAGGCACTTGCAGATCTCATTTGGGACTGATGAAGATCAAATCACAGCTCCATCCTAGCGCGGACCACGATCCAGTGCAGGCATATTGGATACCGAGCATTAAACCCTCATGGTGGATAAAATAGATTGATCAATGGAATCCTTTTCTTTGTAGCCAAGCATTCGCCAGTAAGGTATATAATGCTGCTAATTAGCTCGGGCCTGTTCTTCGGTATTAGTAGGTGTTGGGGTTATCGCTCTTCAATTGCCGAGGTAGTAATTATAAACACATGAAGAGTCCATACAGATAATGCTATCAAGTCTGGTAGAGACAATAGAAGCGATGTTTGCAATACAAACTACCATGGATTCAGTCGACTTGTAAGTTGTGACGCATTACGACAGCTACAGCTCACCGGCAGTTGTATGAAAGAGGGTCAAGCTAACAGGCCTCAGGACAACAATAGCAGCCTCTGTGGAGTCAGCACATATTCAAAGTGGAGGAGAGTCAAGCATCATGAGGCCTTCGTGGTGACACCTTGGCACAAATGGTGGGGAGAGAAAACAGAAAGACTTGAGACGCCATCGAGAAGGTATGGAGACACGGATGACCCTTGTAAACAAAAGCAAAACCCTCAGTGAATATGTCGTTACAGTACATCCGCTATTGGATGTCAGCAAAAATTAATTGATCAGTTAAATAATTGACCATTTTAGCCGCCCACTCATCTTTGTCAGTTTTCCAGAATCGGACGGTGCATCGCCAATCTTAGCTTGCACACCAGGGACTGCACTCTTCCTTGACCTGAATCTCACCTTATCACTCACCTTGCGAATCCGACATCTGACAGCAGCACGGAATTCGACAGTCCCACTGCAGTCTGCAGTCTGAAGCCCATGCTTTTCCACCAACGGAACAACGATCGATCTGGAGAGCAAAGAGGGGACTATCAGCTTAAGGTTGGTAATATTGATACCAGCGTTTGGTGTAGTACAGAGCCAACAATGGGGGCTTTTGCGCATATGCTTGTTCTGTGTAAGCTGGTACACTTACCGTAACTACTTATTACATCGCAAATACCTGAGAACCTGTTTCACTGTGCATCGCTCGCTCGCTGCATGATATCGTATCGCATCGCTGCTCAGCGCCGCCCCGCGCCTTGACACTAACCAACAGATCCCTGACGTATTCTAGGACTTGTGTACAATGGAACGAAGAAGATAGGTATAGTCAATGGCAGATGGCACAGCCAAAGCTCATTCGTCAATTGCTGCTCAGTTTTCTCTTTCCTCTCCTCAGGGACCTGCGTCAACTCGCATACCTACATGCAGGAAACTACTGTAGCTGGCGCAATAAGGGAAAGATCAAAGACAATCATCTGCAGCCTAAAGTTTGTGACATGACACGACAACACAGTATGTACGACCTGCCCGCCGGTGAAGGAGGGCTGTCACTTCTCTTTTTATGGCGGGAGAGCAGCCCACCCCTCCTCTTCGACCCCGGCTTTTCAGCAATTCTTGTCTCGGGAATAATAACGCCATCATGACTTCTAAAGCCAAGACTCAACAGTGATGATCTGCCCGGCCAGATCTCTCCGCTCCTTTCCCCCGTTGCTGGCCGAGAAACGTCCTCCTGACTCGGCCTCCCATATGACTTGACTCGGATGACGACTGCGGAGTAGAGGTGGTGCTGTGGATGTGGAAAGGGGGTTAGGCAGGGCAGAATAAACTACGTCAGGAGCTCAGATCTAGGTACACACATCTATACCTCGACAAGGTGAAGGCTGGGATCTGGCGGTCGGGATCGAAGATGGTGGAGGACTGCTAGGCACGGGATGGAGTAAAGACTTGGCCAGTCAGTTTTCAGTATAGAAAACTGAGACACATAACATAAAGATTGTACCCAATAAATCATATTGGAGTAGAAACTTCAATGGACTGAACTCAGTAAAGGAATTGCCAGGGTTATAGCCATGACGCCAAGGCAAGCCTCTTGATACCGTACCCGGAGCCTACAAGCCCTGCCAGGCACGATACATGATTTTCATTCGACCTGCGTGGAGAGGTCTCCAACAGCTTCTTCTTTGAAACGGCAGCAATCGAAATCGCAGGTTGTGTTGGAGGTACAGTACGGGGTACGTGTTCCTGTGCAACCACTACAATGAGCTAAGGCTCGGAAGTCATGGCCCTCACTTACATCATCACTATCGCCATCGTCTTAGCCACCGTGACCACTTACACGGCCTGACAGTTCACACCAAATGTTCCAGATGCGATCGCTGAGGAGACATGTATGTATGAATTTCATGAAGCAATCAGAAGCAGGCATCAGGTCACTAGGAAGAAAAAGAAATTCATGGTTATTGACACACCAAGACGGAGACATACACACCGCTCAATCAAACAAATTAGACGACTAGCCGTGCAAGTCCTCTGAATTCCTGGTTTGTTTTCACAAATCAACATAGCCCGTCCCATGCGGATTCGTTTCCTTGGTTTGCCATTGGACTGCATAACCATTTCATTGCGCGCCAAAAAGCAACAATTGAGTCCATGATACAACAGCGTAAAGCGGATGACTACTGTATGTAGTCTACCGAAGCGCACAAGCCAACACCATCAGCCGCTGGGCGGCGTTCCGTCCGGTCAGTGCAACGGATTATCGAAACTTTACAAGGGGACAGGGAGGGTTGAGACGGGATGGATTGGTTGGACTGGATTGAATAGGACTGGTGTTGACTTTGTTTACACACAGTCTAAATTGGGACATCTTCAAGGCTGAGGTCGTGCGCTATCACGATACCCCTTAAACCAATAGGGGAAGTCAAATTGAAATAGAGTATTTTGGCTGAACATGCATCATGAATATTTTTTGTATATGTATCTGATCACTTTGCTTGCTTGGCCTCTCAGTTCGTTGTTCGCAGAACAGCCGTACTACTAACAAAATACCCAGCGACGGGTCTTGATGATGATGAATTCCAATTTCCCTGTCATTGCTTGACTTCTATTCTTATTGATTAACCTTGACCTGCCATCTGGGGGAACCTGGCCGTTGGTCAAACAATCCCCGATCTCACCTGAAGCGGAACCATACTAGACAAGGTGCAGGTGAAGTGAATGTTGTATTGGACCCGTTTCCCTAAAAAAGAACAGAGAATGATATCCATCCCTTGCAGTGTCAATGGACGACAAGCTTTATTTACTGTTATTTGTGCGCCTTACACGCAATCATCAACAGGCACATGTCGTGTCATTCGAAGCCGAGCTTCATGATTGACCCACGCAAAACAACAACTTAGCCAGTCGGTACATGTGTTTTGCAGTGCATATACAATGTATAATAATAGACAGATATCGATTGTTAGACGCCCGAGTCGCGTCCTAATAATAACGCCATCTCTCTATATGTTGAGTTTGCCATTCGTTTCGACCCCTACTGCTCCCGCGGCACCAGCGTTATAAGCTATCAGTTCAGGTCTGTCAATGCCCAAAGCGCCGAGTCTGCGAATCATCTATCTATCGTCTTTACCATTCTTTCATCGTGATTCACGGTCTTGGCATAGAACAATACACAGACCCTGTCAGGTTAAAGAGACAAGCATTGAACTCAAGTTTCTCTTGCTCAGATAAACCCGGCAAAGACCCATCAAATTCCTGGTAGACAACAGACCCAAAGACAAGAACGACGTGAGGATAGAAGCGTGGAACCCAAGCCAAGAACCGCCGCCCCCCAGAAAGGACTCAAAGAGGACCCTCTTCCCAAGACCCTCTCCACCAAAAGGGACGCTCCACCCTACCCTAGCTGCTTCTGGGTACACTTTTGAAGGCGTGTGTGTGTGGGAGCGTGCCAAGTCGAGAGAGGCGTGTGCTAGAGGCTAGAGGCGTGTCGCCGGACCACAGTGTCCCAGGCCGGAGGCGTGTACCCACCTCTAGGAGAACGCCGGGAGGCTCAGAGGGCCTAGAAGAGAGGCGTTGTTTGGGGTTAAGCAAAAGTTGATAGTGAAAGGGAAGCACGCTGGCACGAGAACAGGAACTAAGAGGAGCAAGATGGGCCAGGAGGCCTACTGAGCCGATGTTGTAGTCATCGAATATGATGTGAGCTGCTTTTTCTATAGCAAAACCCTCTCTCAGTTTCCATTCCCAAGGTCTGGAATTAGGGAAAGCCAGCAGCAACAAGCGAGTTATCGATCGAGCCACAAACGATCTAGCAACGATCCAGCAACGCCCACCGGCGGCGCCCGCGCAATCCAATCTCGAAAACAATATTAAACTGGACATGCAATACAGTCCATAACAGACACTGTCACAGTAACGAGTATTTTAAAACGAATTGCTATCGTGCAGTTAGTTGTTTGAGTAAATACAACTCAACAGGGAACCTTCCAGTCTTGATACTATTATCCATCTTATAAAACAAGAAATATACGGACTCTCGCTATTAGTTTCCAACTCGGATTACCCAGACAGAGTAGAGGGACCCTTGGACCCTTTGAATTACGACAGCGAATTCAAATTCAAGCTGGTTCACTGTGCAGTGCTTGTGTTTGACCCAATAGGTGCGTACCCGTTATTCACTATTCTTTTTCCGTACCTTCAGCACCCCTCAATCTCAATCATTCATTCGACGGGCCAAGAAGAGAGCATCCCGACGGGAGGGCAATCTTCGGGGTGGCTTTCGCCACTTACCCAAGTCAGCTGCCCCACCAAAGGGCCCAAACACAGAAGCAAAAGGCCTGAATACGCACTGCTGCTGGCACCTGGCCTTCACTGCCTTCCACTGGCTAGTTTTCCATTGCTAAAAGCTGGGCTGGGCTGGTGCTGGGACCTGATAGAGGGGTAATTGACGACCGATGTCGTAGTTAGCTGGAGGGATGGAAGGGCTTAGGTGTGCTGAATAGGGCATCTATCATCCATCCCTACTGAGCTGAGCTGATGTGATGGTGTTGCCCTGCGCTCACTACATCTACGCATTCACTCACCCATTCCATCATCCAATACTGTTGAAAGCATTGCTTGCTTCAGATTTGAGGTGCTGTTAGTTTGTGCTGCAGTATTAGAGTGCACACCCTGCGGAAACCGGGGCACTCCAACACCCATTTCCATCCATCACTGGTTGCTTGTCCTGGACTGGCACTATGAGCGAATGGATGCACTTCGGAGTTGCGCTTGCCCAAAATCTGCATAGGTGGGCACCTGCCCTGCTGCACCTGGCACCTGGCGTCCGGCATCCTGCCCCCGGCACCTTGCACCTTCCCCCCCTGCACCCTGCACTTGCATTTGCGCTTGCACTTGCACCTGGACTGGTAGTGGCACCTGCTTGAGTCGTAGGTTCGGCTCAACGCAAAGCAAGCAGGAAAAGGACAAGACTTAGACCGCACTCGTCTTTCGAGTTTCGAGCTTTTCTTTTAACCCTTCAACATCTTCAACTCGTGCCTCTTCCGCAGTCTCCCCGCCACTCACTCGTTTATCGGCCCCTCTGTCCCGTCAATTGCCACGGGCAGGGCGATGCTTTGTCCGCGGTGAAGGCCTTTCCCTTCCTCTATCGACATCGTCCTATTTCTCGGATTCAATAGTTCACATATGAGCTTGCCGCTCTTTGACACCGAACGACGCTCACAACTATTCTAGTCCGCCATCATGGCTGCCACCGACGACACCGCGATCATTCCCCTCCGCAGTGCAGGCCGTGATGATCTACCTCTGGCCGATTATATCTTGCGCAAAACGCAATACCTCTACGCCCTCATCCTACTTACAGCATTCATATCTTGCGCCGCTTGGTACAGCGTCGTGAACTCCAAGAAGCAAGAAGACCTGGTCCAGCCTACAGTCAAAGGACCTGGAGGCAAGCCATTACCCATAACCAAGAGGAAGCGAGCCCGAGGCGATGGTGACCGCAAGATCGGCCCGGGTTTTGGCCGTACCGCAAAAAATGTTTTTCGTTACCTCGCCTTTGTTGTCTTCATGACCTATGTGGGCAGCGCTGGATTCATGTTCTATCATGCTTTCTGGTACGAAGATCCTTATCAATGGTCCAACGAGGGGTTGCCATGGGCTGGTGAATGGAGTGTTGTATGTGAAATACCTACCCCCTCTAACTGTCTCGAGAGAGTTATCGTAACTGCCGCTGACACTTTTTCGCTTAGGTCCATGTTACCGGTTCCCTTTTCTTCTATCTTTATATCCTCATCTCGCTTTTCGATTGGCGCAAGGGTCCTAATATTGTTCACTTCATTATCTGGATCTTGGGCTTCATTGGCGAGATCATCATGTTTTCTACAACTGCAGTTGCGGCTTTCGATTGCCACTTCTTCCGCTCTGTTAAAAATAGCGGCTCAGACAAGGAAGGAAACTGTGTAGATTACTGGACGAAGATCGACCTCGTCCTCTATTTCGTTCGAATACTCCATCTACTTGCCTTGATCGGTGTCTTTAGCTTGGCGTGGATTCGCAAAGCTCGCGACACTGACGAGAAGAAAGCCGAGGAAGCCAACCCAGCCGAGTCAACACCACTACTGAACGGAAACCGCCGGTCGTATGATACTAATGGTCAGGCGGTCAATGGCCAGATTCCTAATGGTCGTGATACCAATGGTCGCCGTGGTCGCGGTAGAACGATGTCAAACGCACACAAGACACCAAATTTCCCTAAAAAGGAAGAACCTGCTGCCTTTTATCGACCCGAGAAGCTACCACACAAAACATGGTGGGAGTATCTTAAGGGGTACTCACTTTTCTTCCCTTACCTCTGGCCCAAGGACTCTGTCAGACTTCAGATAAATGTTCTCATCTGTTTCATCTTGGTGATGCTACAGCGTTTGGTCAACGTAGCTGTTCCGATGGCAGTCAAACAAGTGGTAAATGATCTCGAGGAGGTGATCAAAGATGTTCAAAATGGCGAACGCCTTTCAATGGACAACTTCCCATTGAAAGACTTTTTGATCCTGGGAGTCTTGTGGATCCTTCAAGGTCAATCAGGACTTCTGGGATCGTTGAGATCAATTCTTTGGATTCCCGTCTCGCAATATTCATATCGGGGACTAACGACAGCGGCTTTCAACCACGTCCACTCTCTGAGTCTTGATTTCCACCTCTCTAAGCGCACTGGAGAGGTCCTATCAGCACTCAACAAAGGTTCTTCCATTAACCAATTTCTCGAGCAAGTAACCTTCCAGGTTTTCCCAATGCTTTTCGACCTTTTTCTCGCAATCTCGGTTTTCTACTATTATTACGGCCCACTGTATGCTGAGATCAACCTGGTTGATACTTGTTGGTATCTCTACATGACGATCAAGATGGCTTCCACTCGAGCGGATCAGCGTCGTGAAATGACCAACGCCGACCGTGAAGAGGAAGCAGTAAAGAACGACTCAATCTCTAGTTACGAAACAGTCAAATACTTCAACGCTGAAGATTTCGAGTCCAGACGGTACCAAGGCAAGGTTGCAGTGTTTCAAAATGCTGAGGCAAAGGTTCAGATGGGCATGATGATGATGAATATTTGCCAAACCGTTGTTTTCAACCTCGGTAGGATCATCGCTGCTTTGGTCTGTGGCTGGCAAGTCGCCATGGGTATGGATCGTCGCACCACTGGTGACTGGTTCATGGTAGTCTCATACTTGACACAACTACAGGGTCCCCTGAACTTTTTTGGTACTTTTTACCGTACCGTACAGCAGGCGATGATCTCAGGTGAGAGATTACTTGAGCTTTTCAAGATCCAGCCAACGGTAGTGGATACGCCCCATGCTGTCCCTCTGGGCAAGGACTTCCAAGGTCATGTGCGTTGGAACAATGTTAGCTTCTCCTATGACCGACGAAAACCCGCGCTACGCAACATATCCTTCGAATGTCTGCCTGGCACCACAACAGCGTTTGTGGGCGAGTCAGGCGGAGGCAAGTCTACCTTGTTTCGCCACATGTTCCGTTACTACGACTGCGATGAAGGATCGATCGAGTTGGACGGGAAGAATGTCAAGGATCTGACCATCAACTCAGTCAGAGAGAAGATTGGTGTCGTTCCCCAAGACACAACACTTTTCAATGAGACCTTGATGTACAACCTTAAGTATGCAAGACCCTCCGCCACAGACGAAGAGGTTTATGAAGCATGCCGTGCTGCCAGCATTCATGACCGCATCCTATCATTTCCAGATCAATACAGCACGCAGGTCGGCGAGCGGGGTCTCCGTTTGAGCGGTGGCGAAAAGCAGCGAGTCGCCATCGCACGAACAATTCTCAAGGACCCCCGTATCATCATGCTGGATGAGGCCACATCGGCACTAGACTCCCATACTGAGCAGGAGATTCAAGACAATGTGTGGAACATTGGGCAGGGCCGAACTTTGCTCATCATTGCGTATGTAACCGCTCCATACTCTCCACAGGTTTCTTACTAACATCAATTTAGACATCGACTATCTACAATCACACACGCCGATCAAATCATTGTTCTTAACTCCGGAACAATTGTTGAGAAGGGAACTCATGAAGAACTCCTGGCCGCTAAGGGGCGATATGCCTCCATGTGGGAGAAGCAAATCCGAGCCGAGCGAGCCCTCAACGTGGCTCGTGAAGCACAACTGAAAGCTGCCAGGGCCCTTCGTAAGGCTAAAATGGGACCAAAAAGGAATTCAGACGGTGCTATTGACAGCTACAACGGTCTGGGATCCTCAGGAAGCATATCCGGTTCAGGTTCACAAGGCCATGAGGATGATACACACACATCCTCTTCGTCATGCTCAGACGCAGAGTCGAGCCACAGCGAGGAGCACTCGATGGAGCGAAAGTAAGCTATTGCTTCCCGTTTCAGCACCCCACAACCTTCCTGTCAATCGCCGTGACATCTTCACCATCGGGGATTGACGAAGCTACCCTCTAACTTAATTCTCATCACAACTCTTCCACGCTATCATTTTATCTACTTGGCTTACGAAGCACCATCTTCGCCTACGACGTTTCACCCATAGGTTCGGCATCAAGATTGCATCGGATCGGTGTTGAGGCGTTTTGCTTCTAGTGTTTAATGCATCGGATCATCGGAGTCCGACTAATCGTCTCGAAACAGCCTGCATCAAGGCACTCGAGTGAATATTTTTAACCTTATCATCAAGGCAATAGGAAAGGGAGGTAATGCAGTCAAACGTTTGCGTTGCAACGTGCTATATATAGCACAGTAATTGTCATGGCAGGGTACATATGTAGGCGTTTACGGATATCACGATTTGCTTTTGAAATGGACATGGCTTAGGCCGAATATAAGGGGCATATGGATTGATCGGAATTTCTCTTATTTGCGACGACCGGCTCGACGCTCTCGACCCAGCATGCGACATTGCACACATGACATCTTCAGAAGATGATGCAAATAAGTGGCTGAGGGATGCGAGGTCTTTATACAGGAGACTTCTAGGTCTTTTAGATAAACAGACCGCTCATGCGGGGGGAAATGATTGTGAATCGACTGGCCCTTTCAAGGATGGGGCAGCGGGTGAATGGTTGCTACTTGGGACGAGGAGAAAATAATGACCTCTTGCTATCTTACATTCGATGGTCTAAAATCTCTGGAAGAGGAGGCAGGGACACTGTTCGACCGAAGTCAACAAGCTGAGTCGTGTCTATTTCGGGGCCCAACAAAGTATGTAATGCAAGGTATTTTACCTGAGTTAAGCATATTGAAGTATGGACTAGCATAGCATAACATACATAGCAGGCGAGTAATCGAATGAAGTCTTTGTGTTCTAAATCTTCTCTTGGTTAGTGATTCGCCTTGGTAATTCCACGTGTCATTTTATGCCGGAATATGTGTGACAAGACAGTTACCACGACGTGTTTCAACTCGTTTCGAGCATGCAAACGTTTGAGGAAATGTGTTGTTGTCGTGTTTTTACGGACCGTACTCAGTTCCGTTACATTGAGGCTGTGCTCGGTAGAATTGACCCCACTTGGCCCGGACCCGCCACCCCGGATGCCGGGATCCACGGCGAAGGGGGGGCCCAACAAGCGCCTTACCGTAGTAGCATCGACCCCTGAAAGGGAATATGTTTTGACGCCATTAGGAAATGGTATGGGGCATCCGAGACTCGGTTACTGTAAGTCGTTGCTTGTCTTCTGTATGTCTGCGGCGTATGGCTATCTCCCGGCGGCTAACCTCCGCGAATCTCATGCTTATGTCGCACATTCTTCATCCTGTGATGATGTGCTGCGCCGCCCGATTACTTGATTCTGAGCGTACGGCGTGCGTAGAGTAGAGGAGTCTAGTCTAACTATTTCACATATAAAGTTGTATCAATGTCGCAGTGCATACAAGCCCTGTCCCGAGTGGATGTGTACACTTTAAACTGCCATTCTTCCCGCCGGAACAAGGCAAGGGGGCATGCCCATGCATACATGCATGGATGCATGCATTGTGCAGATATTCTCTCTCAGACTCCATCTTGAGTCTCGCTACTACGCTAAGAAATTCAAGTGGACTGACTGCGACATAGTAGAGTTACCCACGACTTAGACAGGCGAATGATAGGTACACGTTTTATTTCTGACTTATCTCCCATGCATGACCTTTCTCACCGTACTGAGGAGATATTGGAGCTCGCTCGTATCGGCTTACGCGTGCGCCTCCAGCGTGATGCGGTGTTTTTAAGGGTCTGGGAGAGTATCCATAAGAGGCAAAATTGGGGGTTAGTCTATATCCCCACCTCATAGAGTGCATAGCATAATAAGTGAGATCTGTTGTATGTCCGTCCTCCAACACGAGAGGCGAATTAGTAATCGGGCCTCCGGATCATGTTCAGAAAAGGCGCCAAGTTGACGCGTGTTGAGGCTTCCAGCTGAAAAACGTAAGCTATCTTTCTCTTCACTACCGATGAACACGAAAATAGCTGAAGGGGCTTAGGAGTGTGAATAGCACGCGGGTCAGGGAGTAGAGGTAGCGAGCGTCAAAGTGGTAGTATTATTAAGTGTGTTTGTATAGATAGATAGTGACAAGCGTGATTTTACAAGATATAGGTGCTTGAATACATGGCCCGAGGGAGATGGTGTACTGCCGAGGTGCGTGCATGCGGTAGGGTGACTTGAGGCCAGCGAGAGTGTTGCACATATAAGTGAGGAACCCTCCTTTTCCAAAATGGCTCGACGAGTTCGTCGAAAGACACATCGACTGCCTCATTTGAACGAAGCCCTCTTGGCTCCCAATGTTGACACAGCAAGCCAACATGTGCATGTACACGCATGTGAATGTATGGCTGTCTGTTGTCCAACTCGGCAACCTACCACCGCAACACAGCAGATAATTAGTCCGTTTAGTTCGGACTCCCTCGGAACGCCGGCATGTTTGATACAAAAGCGACAGTGAGGTCCAACCACTCCCAGTTGAACTCCATTACCATCCATTTCCCATCCCATCCCGCTGCCTCCGTGGTCTCGAAAGAAAAGTGAGAAATACAGCTATGCGCCTGTTTCGTGGCATCCCTCGCTCGATGTGGTCATTAGATGATGTTGATCCATTAATTCGTTTCACCAACCCTCTCTTCGTTTTTCCGATACTTTCCTGGAAACAAAGTAGGTCGAAGTCCTTTCCTCTAGCAGTTCCCTTCCATTAGTTTCAGATGCCAACCTGAGGTGCGAATTCATCTAGTTCTTTGCATCTTCAGGGATCCTGCTGATGGCATGACCATTGGTATGTCCGTTGGCGAAGCCGTTTGCCTTGCCGTTGGTCTTGAGGGCAGAGGCAGGCATCTCTTCCTCTTCCTCGACATCATCGTCTTCATCCTCAGATCGATCATCCTGGAGATCATTCTGGCTGAGGAATCGCCAAGCAATTCGAGCAATGCAGAAGAGCCAGAACAAGTTCAAGGCCTGGAGAGACGAGAGGAGTGCGAAAGTGATGACCTGTGCGATACGGCACTTGTATTGCTGAGTCTCCCAGTTGAGCTCAAAGGGGCCAACGGTCTCGAATTCGGTGAGAAGAGACCAAATGATCTTCAAGTTGAGGAAGTGACGCAGATAGATCCAAGCAACCATGAAGACTCCGAAATAAGGTCCGACAAGGGGAGAATCAATGTAGTTGAGCGTCTTGGACGTAGCGAGGAAGAAGTCACTGATATCGTGGGTGACGTAGACTGCCAGACCAATGTAGGTGAAGTGGAATCGGTAACTCAGGGCAATGAGTCCGAGGGTGACAACATGGTGACCAACAAGCTCCTTGAAGTCCTTGCGAGGCTTCTCCATACCCAGGAGAAGTACAATGGCCTGCTGAGCCCAGTACGCGGCCTCGAATAGATAGTAGAACTTGACTGGTGCAAGATGAGTTCGGTGAGGGAAGCCCTCGTACATGCCATGGGTATTGAAGTACCATACAGGAGTGTGGCTCATGACCCAGAGACCAGCGGGACCAAGGACGCCGAAGTAGAGAGCAGTGTAGACCTGCTCCATAAAACGGGCCTTCTTACCACGGGTGAGGTTGTAGTAACGAGCCAGTGGTGACAGGAGCTCCTGCATGATGAATTCACGAGTGAAAGAGAGGACGACTGTGTAGAAACCAACAAAGGCGATATCCCAGCGTCCCTTCCCGTACTGCGCGGGCTCGTTGGGGTCATCTTGAGGAAGCTTATACGACAAGAAGATGAAGTGGTGGATAGGGTTGGACTCGGTAGGGTTGATGGCATATCCAACGAGGAAGAAGACGAGGAGGACGGCAGGGAGGACGAAAGTATGCTTGATCATGGTCTGCTTGGCTCGACCAATGAGGCCACGAGCACGGCGTCGTTTGGAGAAGCGCTTGCGGCCGTCGGACTGTTCCATCGACGTGTTAGTACACAGCACAGCAGCATGCACAGGTGGTTCTTGTCGAACAGAACAGAACAGAGCAGGGAGGGAAAAGTGACGTACGTGACCATTGGAGTGGTTATCTGAGGCCTCGAGACTGGCACGACTAGAGGCCAATGCCGGAGCACCCGTGTCACCTCTGATCTCGCCGCCCAAAAGACTGCTCTTACGTCGCCTCCGGGCGTTGTTGATGGCGTCTTGGGTGGCTGTGGTGTTGCTGACGTAGGAATCTGCTTGGTCTGCGGGACGACGCTGATGCAGCTGATCGTTTGCCGTGTTTAGCAGCGGAAAGGGTTCTGAGCCTGACATGTCTCGTCTCTGGTGTTGTACCGCGACTGCGAGCTTCCTCAGAAGAATATTCCAGTTTCGAAATTGTAAATATTAGATGCCGAGAATTTCTGTGGTAGACTAGCTAGTAGACGTTGCACCCCTATTTCGTTCGACGCCTTGAAGTGGAGTTTTCTTGTCGCAAAGAGTCCGCGTATAGGTCAAGGTCGGTCTAGGAGGGATGGAAGTCGCAAATAGTGACAAGTCGTTGTAGAGAGGAAAAAAAAAAAAAGGAACGTGTTTCTTGCTCAACCTGAACGGCTCTTCTCCCGTATTTCAATGCAACGAAGAGATAGAGACGAAAACGGGGAAGCAGAAGAAGAGCAATGGAGAGTCGCGGATTGTGCGGGATCGTCGCGTGCTGGAAAGTTGTATTAGAGGGAGTTGCTAGTGGATAGTGGAGGGGGAGATTTTGAAGGTGGGTAAGCCGAGGCGGGAAGGGATCTGATGATTGGTCAAATTGGGAAATATGGGCTTCCATCTCCATTCCGTCCGTCCATCATCTCAACGCTGAAGCAACTGTAAGCCAGTACCATCCACTGCTGTTTAATGTTCTGTTACGCGAATGTCACTGGAATAGTTGTAGTATTTTATATAAATACACATGAAACTCATATTTAAGCTTATTGCGATAGAGTTTAAACGGACCAGTTTTCCCCCGGATTTTCGTGTATTTCTTCTTGTCGCACATGGCTTCAAATTCTTCCTCAGCCCCTCTAGAAGCAGTCAACTTCCCACATTGTGGAGAACAAAATAAGGCCTCCTGGCTCCATGGGCTCCAAAATTGAGATTATCCAAGGGTCTCAAAGGATCTCATTACCTGCAGAGCTGACTTTTATGTGGCGTTCGGTGACCCGCGGAGTCCATTGTTGCACGGTAGATATGTACCTAATTATCATTCCTAATAATCTTGTGATATCGATATTATTATGTATGTACCATGGTTTGTCTGATAGTCTCCGTAGATTCTGCTTGATCATTGATGCATCGTCATATAATGATTGCGGAGCCATACAAACTCTAAAAAAAATCAATTTTAGTTAACCCAACTTTTTTCTCTTTAATCTCCGTGCCCAGGCATAACTAACAAACATTGGATCCAATGTAAGGAAACATGTGAAGGAACGTGCGATAGTGCTCTCATCCCCTATCCCCCCTATCGCTATCATCATCCCATCTGCCATGATTCATGTCCTCTCCTCTTCCGAGCTTGCCGAGAATTCATGTTTTTCGCTTTGGCACGGGATTGTCTCAAGTCCATTCTCATTTGCAGACGTTGCAGCTGACATGCATCACTACGTCATGCCGAACGTTATTTTCTACGTATTCCAAACCGTCAGCGAATGTAACCTCTCACCTCCACACAACAGCCTCCGCTTATGAGAGGCACCAAAATGATTGAGGCACCAGAGTTCATGTTTCTGGCCATTGCTAAAGAAATGTCCCTATGATTGCATAACCGTTGATTTCATCGTGTTGTTCTTATATTGTCTATTTACCACACTAACACACGCCATATTCGGCATGTCCTTTTCAGGTGAAAAGGCTATTCTGACTCTGAGTATCCATGTATACTTCCAATATCAATGCCGTTGCCTTCCTTCAAGTTCGGCCCATCTAGCATAAACAGGATCCAATCCCAAGCATGGCGCCTATGTCTGTCCCCTCCCATCCCGTAAATATACACGCAAACTCTACTACACTCATTCCTGGGGTATCATTCGTATAAGTCATCCAGATGCTCATCAAAACAGAGAGCCGAAAACAACGCCTCGCTAAGTGCACAGCTAATCAACACAAAAATTTCTCAGCTCGTCCGGTGGAGACCCGATGAGTCCGAATCTTGCCTCCGATGATCCAATGATGACCTGCCCGACAGTGATCCATCGTCAGAGTCATCATAGTAATCTTCGTCGGGGGTCATTCTCGGCCGAACACCCCGCCATAGTGGTGGGTTGTTTGGTGGGATCGGCCCATCGCCTTGGCTGCCTGAGAACGTGCTTCGACTCCTGTCTAGTTGTGAAATTTCTCCTGTTGCGTCTCGCGATGCGCTGCTAGGACTGTTTGTGCTCCTGTTTTGTGACGTAAAAGGTTCCCGACCTGGCGAGCCCTGCTCTGATGTGTTCAGTTCTTCTTCCTCGAGCACCTGCTGCAGCGCTGCTCCTCTTCGCGGAGGTGCCGGAATAAACGTTACAGGAAGACTCTCGGTATTGGGAGCTGTGCGCATGCGGTCCCGTAATTTCTCTGCTTGATTGGCCGCAAAATCTTCCAGGCGAGCTCTCAGATCCCATCGGCTCGAACTATTTGTCCTTCCTTCGCGTTCCGCGACTGGATTGTTGTCTGATTGATGGTTTATCTCCCGTGTCGCATCTTCACTCGAGTGACCAGACCTGGAGCCAGCAAATGCGAGACTTCGCCAACCGCCCTGAGCTGGTGAGTTTGTCAAGTTTGCTTCTAGATCGGCGGATTGTTGTGATGGCGATGACACGACATGCCCATGTTGTACAGAAGCTGGAGCTTGATTTGGAGAACTGGATTCATCATGCGTGTGCTGGCTTGGGGGAGTGCTGCTCTGTTGACTCAGATCGACCACACTAGGTTGCGGTAGAGGGTCTGGTGTTCGCGATGTGGTTTCTGAGGGTGCTTGATATCTCACGGCATAAACCGTGCTGGCTGCGCTGGCGGTATCCGTTCGGCTAATAGGGGTCACAGCAGGCGCCGGGCGATCTGGCCAGATGTTGGGCCGCAAACCTCTGCCTGTGCCTCTTTGTGTGGATTGTTCAGTAGTCTCGGCAAAAGCACCATTGCTCTGCCCTCTGTATCTGTTGGCAATGGAGGAAACAGTCGGCCAGCCGTTGGCAGCAGACGAAGACATTTGCTGTCGATCGCCGTCGCCACTACTTCCTGAGCTGCCTCCTTTTCGGCTCTTGCGATTGCGGAGCCATGGGAACTCGGATGCGTTGATTTCGAGTGTATCATCTCCATCAAAGACTTCACGTCCAAGTATGCCGTCCTTTTTCTCCTCTCGTTCTAGGGCCTCGATCCTTTCCACCCACTCCCAGACCACGACACTGGCAGCTGCAGCACCAACCCATCGCACGTAATCTCCCCATCCAGTGAAATCAGGTTGAGAGATGTCGAGAATGAAAAATACGACGGGAATCAGAATTGAGATGAGCGAGATGATGGCGACGAAGCTAATGTTCTTCATAAAGGGGTGGTAGAAAGAATAGCGCTTCTTCATTAGCGCATAGTAAACAACCCATGCTGCGTACAACAGCCCGAGGGAGAGTTGAAACAGATAACTGAGAGCGGGCACGGGATGAACAAAGTTTTTGGGCCGCGCGGTGGTGTTGATGCCATTTTCCGAGTATTTGAAACTGGTAATGGCACTGAAGACAACATCGAGAGTGATGAGTGCGAACGCGACCCATTTGATAATGATCTTTTCTCGGTGCCGGGGAAAGAGCCGGATTAGAGTCTGGGCCTGAGCCAACCATAGAAAAGTATCGGAGACGAGCCGGATAACTTTGAGTTCCACGCTATTCATCACCTCGTCCTGCAGTTGATTCGCGTTCTGGATCCCCCACATGTACTGGCTTTTGGCAGCATGAAAGGTGTCAGCCGAGGCAATCGTTAGCGAGATGGCAACAGTCAAAGTTGCAACTTTCTGTAGCCATGGTCGGCCACCAATCGTGACACTGCTGGATGAGCTGTGAGTGAAAGCGGATCGTCGGCCCAGGTAAACAATTCCTCCATCAAGAAACGACCGCGGTGTGACAAATAGCATAATAACAAGCATGTAAGCGGTAACGGTAGTCGCGGCAAGGGCGTAGCATATCGGAAAAGTAGAGGCGTAAAAGGGATCGCGGAAGTCGGAGAATTTGGGGCTGCTATCAGATGCGTCATGCTGGGTGAGACTGCTCTCGTCGCCTGAAGCAGCAACCGTCACGGAGTATTCGGCTCGAGGCAACAGATCGGGGGTCGGGCATGGGACTTGATATACAGCCGGTTCGGTCAATGGTACAGGGACGCCGTCGAATCCCAGTGTCATAACGCCACTGTCGGGCAGGAGAGTCGTGGTGCACAACGAAGGCAGCCCCGTGATGGTCGCGGAGACCATGTCGAGGGCGGCGGCAGCAGCCATGATTGCGGCTGGCCGGTTATCCTATGAGGCAACGCGCAATACTATGGCCAGCCGCGAGCGACGAGGTTCGCAAGTTCAGTTGGGGCGAGGATTATGAATCGGCGGGCTGCTTAAGCGGTCGCCATGAGAGGCACGTTTTGAGTAGTAAGCGACGCGGTAGTTTTGACCGGCAGCAGCCCGTGATTTTCGAATATCTCTCAATCTGGACCTGAATCTGGACCTGAATTCGACGATACGTGGTAATTGTTGGAGATTATCGATCAAGAAAACGAGTGTGTTCGGGGCGCGATTTGGGGGAGAGATCGTGCGGAAAGGAACAGGAGGATTCAAACGCGGATTGATTGGATCCGGTCTCCAGTTCCTGGTAAGTACAGTCAGTAGTGTAGTGTCGGGGGTGTGATTGATTACGGCAGGCCCTTGACTGGTAATGGAAGGAGGTGGAGTTTACGGGAGTTCTGAATCTCAGAAATATTGTGTAGGCGAAAGTAATTGAGAATGACACGGGGAGTTTGGGGCTGTGGTTGTAGTCGTAATACTGTACAACAGAGAGGCTGTGACTTCTGGGCGCCGAGAAATCTTGGCCTTTTCCCACTGTCGATTGTCGCGTGGATGGTATGCAGGAAGACCGGTCTTGGGGATCGGGCAACGTTAGGGGGCGATCTCGAAGGGTCGAAGAAGCCTCAAAGATTGAATGCTAAGAAGCTGAGGAGAAAAGGTTGAGTTTGGCCTCTGGGCAGAGAGAAATAAGCTCCTGGTCCGTTCGTCTCGCCTCGCCTCGTCGCGTGGTTGAGAAATTACAATGTTAAGTTAGACTGTTTGTGGAACAGTATGATGAGAGGGGAAATACTGGGGAAACTGGTTTATTTTAAGGATTTTAGTGACGGTTCATTCCATGGATGAGGTGGGCTATCGATGTTTCGTCTTGAAGCGACGCACTGTATAAACTGCTAGGTGCTGTCAATAACTGCAATCAGCTGTCTTTGGGCAGCACAGATCTCGAGTTTGTTTTTAGCCCATAATGATTTTATATAATTGAAACTTGATCTTGAGTAGCAATCATGTAGGTAATTCAGCTTTCGTAGTGATTCTATTGCCAGTTCGCAATTCCATGAGCTCGGTCTTGTGCCTTTGCAGCCATAGCTAAGTGTTATGTTTGAGTAACTCCTCCTGGACTCTTAGTGGCATGTGTGGCTTTCTGGATGTGATTCTAGAACAAACAAACCATTTTTGACAAGGGGCACTTGACCGATCATGAGATTGGAAGTCGGATAAAAAGTTAAATTGTAACGAAGCATATGCACAACCGTTCTCGGTTCATCGGTTGGCTGCAGTCAAACTTTCGGACCGTTCATCATCAACGGCAATAACTCGCATCCTTCAATTGATGACGCCCGATAGAAGATACTTACACAGTCAGCCCTGTGGCTTAGTGGAACGGGATAGAATTAAAGACCTGACCCCCGCCCGCCCTCTCCCAGACCCCAAAACGCATCAATACCCTGATGTGCGCTCAATTTGTCCCCTTTCGTCTCATCCCCAATTCTCTCAGTCAATGGTCAAACCAATGTCACCCCTCTTTATGTCAAAGGAGTCAGGGTGCTGACAAGATCAGATATGCTTATTTCCTGGTGTGAATGAATAGAAAAGTTTCACAAGGATTCGCTATGATAGTTATCAATGATAAACAGAGACTGAATGACTGCAACTATGAAATCCTTAATGTTCTGGACTGAAAGTGTCTGCTGTTTTCAACATCGAATGCCCACATTAGTAAGTGCAGATGATAACCTCAGCCACCCGCACTGTGCACTCTGGGGAATAAGTACGGAAAAGATCACCCGGGTTTCCCACAAAATATCAAGACAGAACTCTCGATAGTGTGATCCTTCAACAACATGAAACGGCCAATCAATGACCAGAGAGACAGGCAAATGGTGTGAAAGAAGTTGACCGAAATACCTGGCAACGTTGGTTTTATAACAAACAGCCAAAGAGTCTTAGCTCTTGAATATCTACTGATCTTTGATTATCAGCTTCTTGTCGGCTCAGCCGATGAACCCAAACCTAAAAACAAACCTAAAATCAGACTAGGCTCTAGGAATTCTCCGACCGCGTGCTGTTTTTCCAACTGGTGCCAATCAATCAACTATCGCCCTGGCAATCGAAATCAGAAGCGCTATTCTCAAGCTATTGATTGATGTAGCTATAAACCCAATATCGGACTATTACTCTATTTTCACAACATACTAGTCTCCATAGGTACTATACTACTGGTGATTAGCCAGTACAGTGACTCAAAATACACCTGCTCATTGAGGTGGCCTCCCCTTTCACTGTTTCTCACGTCATTTAACAGCATTGGCATAAACCCAATCAAGCTTTTATAAAGTGCCAAGCCTGCACATGCACAACGAATTCACAATATGCTTGGCAAAGCTTAGTTTTCTCCCCGTAGCTTAACTTAAACTTGGCCTCTGTGCAACCTTTTCCATATTCTTGGCGAACTTGGCTCATTCGATAATCAATCTTCGATCAAAACACAAATAACCACCGCATCTAATGGATATTTTCACAGTAGCTACAACAGCGATAGTCCAACCATCAGAAAAAGCTATATACATATAAAAAAGCATCTTATTTTGACTGAACTCCTGGGTATTTGGTCCCCTTTTGACCTCAAATGTAACAATGCACCCTCTTAAGCGCCAAAATAAATAAAACCCACCAAACGCCAAATATTGCCGAAAATGAATCTTCCCACTGGCCGTTTCCCATGCAGCAGGTAAAACAATCGCTGAACTTTTTGCTCTCTTCCGTTTCTTCTCCCCTTCCCCATGCCATGAATCCATGTTCTCGCTGGTTTCGTGCGGTACATTATTCCTCATCTGAGTCGGTTCCGTCCTGCTGTCCATCCCGATACTTCATCTCCAGTAGCCACTTCTCATCAAAGTCGATACCTCTTCGAATCTTGGTTCCAGCCTTCCTCCAGACGGCACTTCCCAGGCCAATATCCGCGATGAATAGACGCCATTCCTCTTCGTGTCCGGCGTTGTTCATGTTCTGAGGGTCATCCTCATCGGGTGGTGTCACGGCTTCAAGTAAGCCTCGCTTGGGGGCCCCCATTGCAACAACGTATCGAGGCTTCACAAATAGGCGGCTACCATCTATCACTGCCACTTTACCGGAGGTTGGGTCGATACCTGTTGGCACATCGACCGATAGCACGAACGCTTCGTTTCGGTTCGCCCACTCCATCAACTCATACACAGCAGCCTGGTCGCCAGTTCGCAGTTCTTCAAACGATATGGTCAAGCCCAGAAGAGCATCAATGATGAGTGATACTGAGACAGGTGATCCTGATGATGATGCCTTGCGCAGATGCTCGAACAAATCTGCCTTGCTGAGAATTTTACCACCAAAAGCTCGATAAAGTTGAATTTGTTGCCGCAGGTCTTCGAGCAAGTCTTTCTCACGCTCAATACCCACTAGGCATACGAGCAGGTTGACGTTTTTGTTCCGTAGATGGCGAGCAGCAGCAATAGCTCGGATACCCGATTTGTTATTTCCAGCCAGGATCACCACCACCGGACTCGTCAATGTAGCACTGGAGGAGGGATTTGCGCCAGCAAGGCCGAACCGTACTTTGATAGCAGGATCTGAAAGGGCTACCAGAGCAACTTCAGCAATACCTCGCCCTCCATTCTCGGCCATAAGTTGTTCTGTTAAGCCGATCTCGTTCGCTGCTATGTTTTCAAGATTAAGCATCTGCAGGGCTGAAACGGTTTCAAGACGCTTATGCGAAGGGACGAGGTATAAGCCAGGCGGGTGACCTTGCTGTCTACTGTTAGTACTGCGAGATTCTGGTCGTGAGATCGACAACCGAGACAGGTGGCTTGCACGTACGCCAGAATTGACGCGGCTTAGCGGAAGGCCGCCAGATACTGCAACAGCACTCGCCTTGCGTGACTGTGATCTTCGTAAGGGACCCGATTTGCTATCGGCCCTCCTGTTACCTTGACCACTCCGGACTTCCCGTCCAGAAAGCCTCTCAGCCTCGTTCAATCCATCATCTGCCTCACTATTCCAGAAGTCTGCATCCTTCTTAGTTGAGGACGGCAGGTCCAGTACATTTTCCGTGTAATGCAGGTTCTTTCCGCCAGCTGTGCCAGGCTTTGGCTTTCGATTGTGAGACACCAATCGGCTGGCATCGTCGATTTGATCCTCTTTCCTCATCTGATCAAAGATGGTGCGTTTATCAAACTTGGCCAGGTTGTTTTCAAAATCGAACTCGCCCATCTCTTCTGTGACATCTTCGGATGCCCAGCCGTTGTCGAGGAGGCCTTTGCGCCCCTTGGAGCTCTTTTTCAGAGAATGGAATGGTTGGAAAGATGATGTGCTCTGTAGGATTGGTGTTTGCCTCCACCCCTTGCCTCGGCCACTGGCGGGTGAACCCTCAATAACTTGACCATCATCCTCAGCACGCTGGCCCTTTCCTTGCTTGGACTGTCGAGAGCGTCGGTTGTTGTTGTTTCTCTTCTTGGCGGATCGCGGAGCCTGTCCCTCAATTGGCTGGCCATTGTCTATTTCTTGGACCGCTTCGTTGATGGCCAAATTACTGACAGATCCAGTCAGGTCGTGATCAGGGGTGGGTCTTCCCGGCGTTGAGAGAGCGGCACTCGTAGGAGCGACTTGTAGTTCAGATCTCACATCCTCCAATGGTCCTTTTGAGTCGGAGCCTGCCGGCGTTAATGCTGCCGGCGGTCTTCCCAGACTTAGGATCGCAGGGTCTACAAAAGCGGGTTGCGGTGGTGGTTGCGAAATGAAAGGCGCAGCAATGGGTTCGGCTGGAGGAGGCGCATATGTCACTGGCCTGTCGTTCTTGACTTCAGCAAGATCGGCGATGTTAGCGGCGTGGACCTGCAAGTGAGGAAGCCATTGTTTGGTATCCGAGACGAATACTGCAACTCAGGAATTAGCATCTTTCTTAGAAGTGTAGGGCTAGAATTCTGCGCGTACCGTTAGTCAATGTTAAGCCGCTCCCTGCCTGGACGTTGCCAACTGTCCCCGTCAGTTCGCTCCCGGGAGGGTCCCTCAACACCACCCGCATATGCAAGCCGATGAACTGGGTTGCCATGGTTGGTAAGATTTCGCGATTTATATGTGATTGGAAAAAGGTTGTATTCCTCGGCACAAATTATTGGATATGACAGATCGGCAAAGTTCAGATGTCATTAACGTCCTTTGACAAGCTTTTGAAGACCAATCCCCAGTCGCGCAGAATCGAGACCCCAAGACTTGTGTGTTACTTTGTTGAGTGAACAAGTACTGCTTTTGTTTCGAAGTAGAGGCGAGAGGACCCGGTGGTTGGGACTCGTCGACGGAGTGACTGATTACAGGCGAGTTTCGAAGCGGCGGGATGGGGCAAAACGAGAGGAGATCAAGACTTGGAGCCCAGCGAGGAAATGGTGCGAGGTTTGAAAGGTAGCAGCTGCAAAGCTCGAGCTCACCGACTTTTATGCCGTATCCGACAAGGTACTGCTGCAGGTGTTTCGATGAGTTTTCGTATTGCGATTTGATGTTGTGTGATGCGGGCTTGTTCTTGGTGGGAGAACTTCCATTCCAACATGGGGCAAGCTAGGGAAGTTCGCGTGGGAACAAAGTTGCCAATCTTGTTATCGATAAGAAGATGGTTCCCTCGGTGTGCGTCACAAGTTACCTTACCTTACCTTTTAGCCTCTCTTGTGTTTGTGTTTGTGTTTGTGTTTGCAACCACGGTAAGCATCGCTTGATTGGATGGCTTAAAATGAGATTGGTTCTCTTACCTTGGCTAGGTATGCTCAGACTCATGAGTAGACTTATCTGTGCTGAATGAGAAGCCAACCGAGCAAACGTCTCGTTACTATGTAGGCCCAATGGTCACAGCAGATGTCATAAAATTAAATAGAGCGGTTCATCATTTGTATTATCATAACTTGGTGCATACAAGTCCCAATATCTACTGGGCCTTTGGTGTGTCTATCCCGGCCAAATTACCCCTTTGACACCTTGACGCCTTTCCCATGGTTATTCGCATCTATCGAAACTTCGTGTTTCGACTGTGTCTCCCGTATCATACAATGGTATCAATAGATTGTAAGCTCTTTGGCATCTAAATGTAACCCCACCAGCTCGAAAACTCAGTATCCCATGGAAGCCATCGCCTCTTCCTCATCGTCTAAATCTATCACCTGGTGGGCTGACTTCTTGGGCGCTGGTGCTTTCGAGGGCGCCGCTCCAATGCGATTGGATACAAAACTAGTGATAGATTGAGCCTTGGGTTTTCCGAGTGCCTCCTCGGCACTGTAGAGTTTGTTGTAGAAGTCTATGACTCGAGGATGTGCCATGACCTTGGACTTTTGGAAGCCCAGAACCTGTAGGCCATCCTGTGTAGTCGCTCGACTGAGAGCAACATAAGCCTGGCCTTTTTCAAACACACGTCCAAGATTGACTTTGACACGTTCGAGAGTTTGACCTTGGGCCTTATGGATTGACAATGACCATGCCAGGATCAGGGGCAGCTGAGTTCGCTTCGCCTGGAGCTCGCCATTGGGCAATTCGACCTTCCATTCCTCAGGCTGGCAGAGGATCACGCGTGATGTGCCATCTGTTGCCATGAACTGTACCACTGGGAATTTGGTACCACTGGAACCTGAATCGGATTCGCGCTTGAATGTATTGAGTAGTTTCTTTCGAGCTTTGGCCATTCTCTCTTCCTCATCGAATTCATCAATTGGCTCCATGTCGAACGTCTTTTCATCAGAGAAACCTATCACCTTGCCTAAAGATCCGTTCACAAGTGATTCATCAAGGTTCTTGATCAGCATTACTTGAGCGTTGATCTTCAGATCGATACTCTTGGGCGCCATCATGTTCATCAGTAGTTTGTCCCGAATATCTTCTTTGCCAGTATCTTGAGCCTCGTACCGCCTGATCGTGCCAGGAAGTTCTCTCAACCTTCTTTCATTTGACATCTCGACTTCGTTCCGGGTGGAAAACAGCTCTGCGGTTCCCAGCCCATCATTGAAGTTGAGTGGCCGCTCCAGCTTTTTGAAGGCCCGAACAGTGTCTTCCGTTATGCGACCGAGGCGCATCTCGTTGAGCATGTTGGCGAATACTGGGTCTCGCTGTCGGAAGACCTGCGTAAGTCCAATAGTGTGGTCTATGGAGGTAGCCCAGGTTGAAGCATCAAAGGCAAACTTGGTCTCCCGTTTTGCGCCCTGTTCTGGGACTGGTGGAAGCTGGAAAAAGTCACCAGTGATAATTAGTTGAATGCCTCCCCACGGTCTCCCGTTATTTCGAATCGTTCTTCCAATTGTAGACAGTTTGTCAAACAAATCTCCGTCCACCATGGAAATCTCATCAATGACAAGGCATTTGGTTCTCAGCCAGCGGTTCTTTGCCTTGGGATTCCTTCGGATTTTCTTGACTAGTGTTGGGGCATCCTCTTTGCCAAGTCCAATACCAGAGAAGCTATGAAGCGTAATGCCACCAATGTTGCATGCAGCAAGTCCCGTGGAGGCAGTAACCGCAACTCGTTCTGGGTCTTTGGCATACTTCTTCTTCAATTCCGTGATGATGGCTCGCATGAGGACAGATTTACCAGTTCCGGCCGCACCAGTGAAGAAGACACTCTGGTTCTTGTTCACTACCAAATCCAAGACGTGTCTCTGCTCTTCACTGAGCGATATGGCAAAATTGCCCTTGGAATGCGAAGTGGTGACTTCTTTGATCTCATCCATGGAAAGATTGGTGCTGGCTGTTGGTTGCTCTTGCTGTCGCTGAGTTCGAAATTGTTTCTTCTGTTCCTTGACGGCGCTCGCTGTGGGATTAAGAAAGTCTTTCCGCTTGTTATTCGGTGTTTGGGCGACCTGTGGGTGAATATCGTTCTCATCTTCGGGTTCTTCCTGCTTGAAACTTTGAGGCAGTACGCGTTTCTTGGCTTTTTTAGGGACCGGAACATCAAAGGCATCTTGGTCACCAGAAGAATCGCGCTTCATCGAAATATTGGCCATCGTTGAAGTGACAGATGTATTGCGGGACGGTGGTAGGAAATGTGAGGGTGGTGATGAAGACCAAGGCATAGCCTTGTCTGTCTGTGTCGAGGTTGGCGGTGGGGGCGGCATGTTCTCCTTGGTGATGCGCTTGGATGGAGTGTTTGCAGGAAGTGGTGGTAGTGCTGAAGGGGCTTGGAAATCCAGATCTAGGTCGTCATCGTCACAAAAGTCGTCTTCCGTAAAGAAGACCGCTGCTTGGGCCTGTGCGTGAGCTTCAGGTCCAGTGAGATCAACAACATCTGCTTGCCCGCCAAATGAGTTTGATCCTCCACAGAGAGAAGCCAGTGATCCACCGCCAGCAACGTTTGGCGGTCGAGAATTGTTTGAGGGTTGGTTCATGTTAGAAGGTCGATTCTGAAGAGGTCTGGAGAATGGTGGCATGGTCCTCGCCGACACAGCAAGGGCGTTTGACTTCTTTAGTTGTTGTCGAATATCGGCATTATGAGTACTTGGGCTGGAAGGAAGAAACGATTGGCTTCTGGGCTGGCTCCTTTGTTGGGGAGGAGGGCCATTGGCCTCGTATTGGCTGTTTGCACGCTGTAACATTGCGTCGGGGTATGGTGAATATGTCGGACCAGCTGAGTGCACCTGAGCTCGCTGCTGTTGCAAAGCTTGTCGAAGAAGGAACGCCCGTGCCGGCGAGGAACGAAAAGGAAGGTGGTTGATACCAACCTTCATAAAATATCGTGAGGTGGCGACCGCTGAAGGTTAGGCAGGTAGGAAAACGAGGGAGGAGGGGAGAATGAAAAAACCGAGGCAGGAAGCTGCAAGGCTCAATTGGACGAAGACGAGATTATCAAGGAAGTATCCGTACCCCACGGTCCTGTCATATTAAGTAGAAGCAGATTGTGATTTACTGCAAGATAAACACGCGTCTCGGCCCTGAACCTGGTCAGTCAGGTACGACGAATGAAGTCTTCACATGAATACAGTAGGCCTCTGCCCGACGCGTTCCAGGCGCGACACCCCTCACTTAACGCACTACCAGCTTCGCTAAGTCACGTGGTCTATAATTGCCATTCATGCATACAACTCAAGCCTGATGTTGATCAAAGCATAATAAACATGTGCACAATTAATTATTAGCACTAAAATGTTTGTAATATTGATGCTTGGCTCAGGCTAAGTACGATACCGAATTATCAACTCGGCTTCATCCCTTTGAAATGATGAAAACGCCCTTCCCAAACCTTAACGTTATATAATCCATTCCATATGTCAGTAAAAAGAACTGATCCTATTCAAACATTATATAAAAGCACAATAATTGCAACAAAGAAGACCGCCGACTCATGCTATCAGTCTCGTCGGCCACTATATCTCCTAAAAGCCTCACGATCTTCATGATGCTGTCGTGAATAGCGTGGCTCCCTGTGGCTCATATACTCTCGAGCCCGTCGATCACTCCAGCGAGGTTCAGAGTCAACGTACTTGTAGTCGTCGGGCCTTCGATCTTCTCGCCTCTCCTTAAGTTCGCGGCGCCGTCGGAGATCCTCTCCAAGATGTTTGAAGCGATCATTGTCTCTTCGAACGTCACGCTCACGATGACCGTCATCTAATCTTGCTCGCTCAAGTGGCTTGTCGGTACGACTGGGTCTGATATCATAAGACTCATCTCGTCGGGGTGCAGTGCCGCGAACATGACGGACACTAGGTCTTGCTGCCTGGATAATTCGTGGCGGCTCTCCTTTCCAAGGCTGTTCTCGGGGAGAATGATATGCGCCTCTAGGCGAGCAACTTTCGTCACGGTAGCGACGGCCGGGGGAATTGAACCGCACATGCTGCCGATCAGAATGTCGAGAGGAACGGTCGTCAGCCATGTATTCGGCATCCTTTCTGAGGTTGCGAGGATCCTGGATGATGACGTTTTCGTGATGATCGGAAGGCATACGCTTCGGGTTCGGGCTACGCCCTCGACCCCGTTGCGGGCTGCTACCGGAATCAATGGACGACGGCCTTGTATCCTCGCTTTCATCTTCTGACCACTCGTCACTGTCACCATCAGATGGCGAGGAACTTCGGCCTGAGTTATCAACAACCTTGACTTTCTCTCCAAAATTGAACCCTGGCTCTGGTGTCGTTTTCTTTGGTGAGCGATTGCCTGCCTCAAATGGAGCCTTAGGTGCACCGGGACCTGATGAGGGCATCTGTGGAGGACCCTTGGGCCCTGGCAATGGCCCATGTGGTGGTCGGTTGATGGGGATATTGATTGCTGGTAGCCTTAGGGGTGGTGGAGCTGGAACTTGTCCTTGTGCTGGTGCTGATGCTGGTACTGGTACAGGTTGCACGACACCTGCATTATGAGGGACCGCATTTCCTGGCTTTGCAGGTGGCATGCCACTTTGCTGTGCATTGTTGAATGGGCCCTGTCGAGGGGATTGGGCTTGGGGTATACGAGGGACGTTTTGTTCCCTCATAGGAGGCCGGAGTTGACCGTTCAATCTTGGATCAGTCGATGGAGGAGGTGCTGGCCTGACAGGGGCTGCGGCAGCAGGAGCAGCAGGAGGAGGGGGCACAAATCCTTGGGGAAGGGTGACAGGTGGTAACCCTCCCATGCGTAGCTGGGTAGGTGTTTGTTGGATTTGCCTTGACTGTCTCATAGATACATGTGTATCGAGAGTTCTGGAGCTATGACGACCAGAGGCGGGCATCCTCTGGAAATATGCATTGATTGCCACTCTCTCGAGCCTAGGGGATTTATTCCGCTTCGAGTGGCTTCTATGCTTTCTGGAGCTTCGCACACTCCTGTCATCCCGATGTCTGGAATCATCTGCCGCCCGCCATTCTGATTCGATCTGGGCCAGCTTATAGTAAAACCGAAAGTCGCGGTCCTCTTTGGTCAGATCAGCTTGGGCCCTGTCGAGTTGAAGTTGGATAGTCTCGTTCTTGTCTTGCTTCTTCTTTGAGATAGATCTTGTGGTTCTATCCAAGTGCTCGATCCTCTCTTTGATCCTTGATTGGGACATGTTCTTGTCTGTACGAGTGACGGTCTCCCAGTCATATTCTGAATCCCGTGCCTTGCCACCACTGGAAGCAACAGGGGTCTTTTCGAGGCGGAGAGCTCTGTACGTAGGAAGCTCTCCGCTTCGGGCATTTTTGATCTCAGCGGGATCTTGCAGCCGCAGATCCCTGGGAGGTTGGGGAGGATGGCTATAGGGACGGGTGTTGGCAGGCATGAATGCAGGAAGCCCTGCAGGGGCTCCGTTCTGCTGGGGCATTGAAGGTCGTGTTTGGGGAGCTTGAGTATGATGCATTGGTGCTGGGATATTTTGCGGCATAGCCCCGACAGGAGGAACACCAGCCATAGTGTGATTGGTATTTGCTAGGTGAATGGGGAATTACAATTCTGGGATTGATACGATTGAGAGGAAGAATAGGGCTGTGATATATACGACTGGAGATGGAGAGCTTGGGTGGGCGCAGCTTGGGAGGGATTCGAAAGCTCCTACGTCCAAAGACTTGTGCAAATAAAAAGTGAGGCTGGCGAGATAGGAAAGGGATGCGTCCTAGTAAGAAGATGGAGGGGGGATGGAAGGTTGAGGACTAAGGAGGGGCGCAGTACAGCCTTGTTGAGGCAGATGTGTCAAGCAATTGGAGAAAGCCTTCTTTGCTTGTAGATAGGAGGAAATGAATAGCTGTTTGTTGAAGCTGAATTGGGAATGTCTCTGGATCTCTGTAGGAAACTCAAGGGCGAGTGAGGGTCTATTTGAACTTGAAGAGCCATTGCTCAAGATAAGTACGTATTGGCATTGGTTGCTTGATCTGGTATTCCGATACAATACGGCAGTGATGAGTACTGTTGATGATGAATGCCAGTTTTGTGTTAGAAACTGAAGGTTGTTGTTAAAGGCGAACCATACATTGGTTGTTCTGCGCTCGAGTTGGGTGGTTCGCCCGTTAACCTCCACCAACAGCACATCAGCTTGGCGCAAGCCAACTACGCACACTGATTGCGATCTCATGAATAAGCCTACAATAGGACTCTCAACCGAAGTGAACTAAATAATCGGCAAATGCATTCCTTGCCGACCTCTGTTGAGATACGGCATCATTCGCCTGGTCGACGCAGCCAGACTGACTTGCGTCAGGCAATCGGCAGAGTCCAACGACTCAAGATAGTGCTTTCAACCGGCGCATCCATTGTGTGTTACCGCATGGTGTCTCGATATGGCGACCGACGATGAACGATGACGCAAGTTGTCGAGAGACTGACCCGAGACGATTTGTGACCCGACACCGACAGCCCGTTCTGTCAGCGCCCAGATATGCAGGGAAGCGATTGCCGTTTCTAAGATACAGCATCCCATCCCATGCTAGCTATTCTATGCTATGCTTTTTACTATGACTAAGTGTCTGGGTGTGTTACTCTGCGGCCCTCGGTCGCCCGGTGAGAGTTTAACACGATGATCTGGAGATCTTTTACGCTGCGTAACCATTTGTTCAAGTTGAGAGAGGCCCTGCATTGCTGCGCTGTTGAATCAGATAATTGCCTCGGATACACCACGGCTGGACTCAAAAAACCACCACGAAGTCGTTGGGCGTTGATGTTGTTCGATATGTCCGAAGCTTGTGCTACTGAGGACGAGAGGGCAGATACAGACACAGACGCAGCGTATCGCCACAACCGAGAAGTGTAGTCTATCGTGGAATTAGGCCTTGTCCGCCATGTCACGAAAGTGAGAGCGACAGGTCCAGGTCGGACATATCGAGGATCAGTGAAACAAGTTGAGACTTGCACTAAGGAATAGCTTCACGGGAAGGTCGGGTATGCAAGCAATTGCAGAGAATGTACAGTAGCGAGCTGAATGATATGCATATTTGGTTGATATGGTCATTGATTACCATGGATCTCGTCGCAAGGCAGACAGGAAGTTGTGCTAAAGTGCACATTACGGCTTTAGATACTTGGTCTGGTGGTTCGCCAAGTCAGCGGCAGTTGGGATTAACATGGTTGAAAATGCGCATAAAGTGATATTGAGGCATAATGACTCAACCAGCCTTGATTGCCTTGGAGGTGAGTGCGTCTAAAGTGTAGATACTTAGATGGTGGTAACGCAATCCATTTACACCGCGTCACGGCCCATCCCATCTTATGCACCATATAATCGGCAGTTTGGTCGAAAAGCGCCCTGATTATGCTGCAACTAACTCTAGACTATGTGAGTATGTCGAACATACTATGATGCGGAGGTAGAATGACCCAGCCTAGAAGTGCATGTGCGGCGCAGGCTGTTGATGATGGATGGCCTGTGAGGGTTTCTATACGTCGAGATACAATCCGACAAACAAAATGAGGCGAAAGTGAACATGTTTCATGTTTTAGTCGTTATAAATTGTGTCTGGATTCTGAGATATGAATACGGGTTTTATCAGTCTTGATTTGAGACAGCAAAGCATAGCATGGTATAGCATAGCACAGCACGGCACGACATGGCAATACATCATACAGTTGGCGATAGCACAAAGGCGTGTCTACCGCGTGGCTGTGTGAGCTGTCAAGAGGGTTCAATATATCAATTCTTCCCGATGGCGATACAACCGTCGATGATGAGGCAACTGGCCGCCTGTCAACTGAGGTTACACTTGAGAATTCAACTCTGAACGGGCGTGCCTGTCTGTTGTCTCTTTAGCGACGGAATATTCAGGGCGTTTCTCCTTCACACCCTCAGTTCATGTCTGCTAACTTTGGCCGGGCGCCCGAACAGGGTTGCCTTGTGGATGCCTCGTGAGGGGTCGATTACTTTACCTTGCTTTTCTTTTCCTTTTCCTTTTTCTTTTTCTTTTTCTTCTTTCTTGTTCTGAAGGCGACCACTTACTCTTTTTGTTAATCCGAGTGTAAGTAAGTCTTGGTTATTGATTTACGCCAGCGACATTCGTCAATTGCCTATAACATCATTTGCCTCCAGAATGCATCCCTAGGAATCAGAGACTTGATACTCCCACATCATCCAATAAGTAACTCCGTGACTAAGTTAGTCGGTAGAAGCTCAGGAAATATCTGCATATCGTCTCAAACACGCCCGATGTGAAGCACTAAGATCTCGAGTGATACAACGTCTTCCCAATGTCCCATGGGGCCGCTAAGCCTGCAATTACTATGTGTTTGTCTAGAGACCGAAATAGATACCAAAACTTGTTGTCTTCAGAACATTGTATGACTGGTGACATGCCAGGAGAATTCTGTGTCAAGTCTAGACTCTCCTTCTTATCCCTTTCAATGCCGTCGGTGAGTCTCTGGGCGACCTTTTCAACCTTCTGCCTCATATTTGCCTTGTCATTCTTATTAGTGGCCGAATTCGTCGGCCCAACAGGACGCGTTGGTCCTGTCTTCTTCGCAAGAAGCCACGAATCCTACTTCTATGATTCGGTTTCTATTTTCGATCTGTTTTTCCAGTTTTTAAATCGCACTTCTTGATCTTTCGAGGCGTTGGTGCCATAGATAGATAAGGCACCTCAAACGAGTTGCTCAAGTCAGAAACTGAGAGAGCACATCTGTTCATAGCAGGGGAAAGAATCGAAATAATTTCGAGTATTCTCGTAGTATTGTAGCACCATAAACCTAGAAATATCAGGAAGCCTCTACATCACGATTGCGATAGATCCATCAGTGTTAATCTTCTTATGTAACTCGTCCATTTCAGGCGGCACAGCTCAATGTGCTGGTAAAGATTCAGCATAATAGATTGGCACTGATAAACTATACTTGCTCTTCGATTTTTACTTCCCCGCCATCCATAGCAATCTGCTAGGGGCAATGATGATCATGTTCCTCCTCTCCCAAGATGTCAAGATATCAAATGACGTTCTTCAAATCTGGCAACGGCACGGAACAATGCAGCATCATCATGTCATCCAGGGCCCTTTAAACCCCCTTAGCTCTGAATATTGAAGAATGTACGGGCTCATACAGAGACGCAGGTCATTGCATGTCAGGCTACGAGTTCCATCGTGATTTGGAGCTTGTAAGGAGATGCATTGTGGTTATCACACTCGACCTGCTACAGTATTTAAAGGCAGGTTTTAATTTCTTAAGCCGTATTTAGAAACCTAGTATTATATCTCATCGCAATCGCTGAGTCCATTTTCGCTTCAAACACCTTGAAACACTGACAGTTCAAACTTATACTACTCGTAATCCCTGCCACTGTCTATTGACTCTGTGAAAAATCGTCTCTGAACTTTACTAGTCTCGCAACGCTTTCTTAATTGATAGTGATATTGATGTTACAGTTGTAATTTCAAGTTCTAATTCTGTCCTAGTTGGCTTTGACTCTACAAAAGTGCTATAAATGTAGGCATATTTCCAACTCAAGATCTTTACGATTAGAAAAGTCTACATACCCAACCCATTGACGTTTTTCTACGTCTGGAAACCAAAGCTGTCTCATATTAAAATCACTTAAGCTCAGAGTAGTTTGAGGCAGCTTGTGAGAACTGATGAAGCTCGCAAACAGCAAGGATATCACCTCAGCCCTCTAGGCACCCACGCCACATCAACCCCAACGCACCATTCTCACCAATCAACAGCTTCTTGCAGACATGAACCACCTGGTTATATATCAAAGTAGTTGTCTACTCATTCAGCGAAGTAGCTCAGTCAGTTAACAATATGTTACTCAACCATTACTTACCTTGCCGACTATGGTCCCCCTTGCTTCGTTTCTTTTTATTCTATGTTCGATTCCCAGATTCCGTCGTTTGCTCCAAGGTAGTCATATTTTTGATATAGAAATCAGATTCATCGGTATGGGTACATACATGTCTGTGTCGTTGTGGCATTCAGTTGCCTTATACCTATACATCGTTTTACTGCCGTCTTCAGCGTTGAGCCTCATAGCCTTGCCTCACCAATCTCCATTACTATCCAAGCCTTATGCCAGGTACACGTAGGAATTGCCCTCTCTTTCGATGTAATCCTTCTCAATAAGACTGTATCTAGCGTTAGCCAACTCCGGATAGTATTATTAACGGAATGTATCACATACCTTTCGATCTCTTTCTTAATTGCCGCCGGCTCAACACTGCCTCTTTTCTTTGTCAGGTTGATAACCTCTGCCACCAGGTCACTATGACCCATGCTCTTACGACTTTTCATTATTCTAACGATGGCCGCCTGTGTCTCGAAGCGTCGGTCTTGAGCGATCCTTTCATGTGTAGCCTTGTTCTCCTCCTTTGTCTCCTTCAGCTGGATCTGATTAATCTTGACTCTGTACTTGGGATCCGTAAATGTTTTGTTAAAAGTAAACGTATCAGTAGGCTTGACATCACGACCTTTCGGGTGCTTGGTTAGCACTCGTGCTTTGCCACAAGCGAGCGACTGAAGTGTGCGATCAAGATCACCACCTGAAAGACCGGTTCCCGTAGCGATCTGTTCATATGCCAAGAATCCATCAGCCGGCACGCTATTGAACATCATCAGAACCACAGCCTGGTATGCAGATACAAGAAGCTCCTTGGGCCCCTTGGCGAAGATGCCCTTGAGGGAGCAGTGAGCTAATGAGTGCTTCCACGTCAAGGCTCGTCCTGTATGCTTATTCTTGTAATACTTGTCAAACCTCTCAATCTGCGTAGCAACCTCATCCGGCAGGTTGAGGCGAACATCTGGATAAGTTGGCCATGCAGCAGCGGACAAAATCATGACGGAAAGGTCCAGAGAATTCTTGCGCTCAGCACTTCCTTGACGCCATTGCTTGAAGGACTCCATTTCATCCTTGCCGAGTTCCTGGTCCTTGAACATCTGTTCTAGATTATGTGTAAAGTTTGCACCGCACTCTCCTCGAAGCTTTGTTAACATGTTGCGCTCAGCGTCTTGGCTGGCACTTCGTCCCATGAGCAATCTCCGAGCCAAGTCTTTCTTGTAAAATGCCTCGAAGGCATCCTTGCCCTCAATGAAGCGGAACAGCTCGAGAGCCTGGTCAAGCTGTCTATCAAGCTCAGCATCTTCATCACCTGTGCTGGCTTGACCTTCCTTCTCAGCTGTCGCTCGATCTTTAACATCTGACAGAAGCTCTTTAGGCAGTGACTTCAGGCCGCCTCGCAGAAGCATGTCGATATATTTGGCGATCATCTCACCGATTTTGGATGTTCCCGTGTCCCAGCAAGAAGCAGCTTTGCGGTCGTTCATGAACTTCCCAAAAGAATCTCTCATGCCCCAAAGGAAGTCTTCGTCCTTATTGAAAGCATCTCGAATCATCAAGTCGAGTGATCGACGGAGCTCTAATAAGCGCAAAACCATTTGGTCACCCTTGTCTTTGTCGCTGATGATTGCCGAACCAGTTGATCGAATGTAGTCGCACCATGGATCTTTCATCTTCTTTTGAATCCCTGACAACCGAAGCAAGTCATACAAAGCCTTCATTGACTCAACTTCTCTATCAGCGAGCAGCTTCGCCAGGTTGCCACCGTTGAGAAGCTTTTCTGAGTAGTTGGTGATGAGATGGGCATGCGCAGAGTCCATAAGTTGCTTCTCCGTCGTACTATCGAGGTTGAATTGGATGCAGCGATAGTCTTCCTTTTTCAGCAACTTCTCGCAAACCAAAATGTAGTCCTTGAGACTTGATGTGCTCCAAGCTTCGCCAAATTCTTTGAAGTATCTCTCAGACTGCTCTAAGAAGTAGGGCTCAAAGTGCTTGATATAGACCTCCAAAACATAAAGCATCATGACGGAGTCTTTCAGTAATGCAGGTTCGATTTGGTCGATGCCTCTTCGATCGTGCTCAACCAAATCGCAAACACCTGCGATCAGCTTCACGCCGACGGAGTTTCTATAGGCTTGACTCTGGGATGGGAATGCCATCTTTCTGAACTGCTGGATCGCCATATCATTTATAGATGCAAGATTCTTCTGTAGTAAATATGTTCGATCGAGATAGCTGAATGTTGATCTGATCAATATCTGCAAGTGATTCTTAGCATCTCAACCCCACAAAGAAACATCCAGCCTACCGTTTGTGTATTCCAAGTCTTCCATTCTGCTAGTGTGCTCTTCACAGTATCGAGGTTCGAAGCATGTCCATTCTTCTGGATTCTGGGTAGCACAATCCGCTGCAAGTGTACCTCAATCCTCTCTTTGAGCATTTGGTACACCTTCGCGGGATCCCCCTTTCGACAGACATCCTCAACACCCCTGTACAGCCTCTCCAAGGGGACATTAGGTGTCCGTCCCGCAAAGACGGCCTCTAGGGAATCCTCGAGCTCCTTCTCCGTCCGTTTATAGTACTCCGCGACCTGGGTATCTCGGCTCGTAGGCGCTCGCAGGTTCTTGATAACAAGCTTCTTGGAACCAGAATAAGGCTTGAACGCAGAAGGTGTCTCCGTTAAGTCGATGGTCTCGGGGAGCTTGCCCCGCGCTTTAGCGGTGGTCATTTCGAAGCGCGCCCGCTTGGAGGTGGCAAGAGGAGGTGATGCTGAGGAAGATGAGTCTAACCGCGGCCTTCGCCGGGAGGGAGAGGTTGTTTCAGACGCCAACGGTTGCATGGAGTGAACCCAGGCGGTATATCAAGAAAAGAACGAGGCCTGGAACAACCGTACAAAGAGCTGTCGCGCAGGCCTCGGTTTCTCGGACTGTCCGGTGTTAGGTTGCGGTATTCGAGCGTGACCAGACGTAGGCGAGAGGTGTATTATCAAAGTATTTCTTGATGAAAATCAAACGAAAATGGACAAACTTGAAGAAGCGTCAAGGCAATACTTTCGGAGATGATGGCAAGTCTGAATGATATATGAGGTGGGTGTGTTGATTGATTGAAGGTGATTGAATCCATGATAAGATAAGAAACTGGAGCTACCGCCATCTATCTCCGGCTTAAAGAGCGTCATCAAGCCGCGGCTTGTATGACAAAAACAAAGCAACAACTTGCATACTACACATAATAATCTTACAAGACAAGAAGAACACAAGATTGGCATTGTAGCTCCACCGAAGCCTTCTCCTGATCAATTTTAACTCTCCGATCTCTTGTTTTAATTGAGTATAAGAACTTTATAAGCTTACTTAGGGTAATCATTGGGTATTAGCAACTCCCGACTTACATCTACGTTCTGATAGCTTGGACTTCCCTGAGTGATAGCAAGCATTCATGAAAGTATTATTGATTGATCTCCGTGTCTTCAACTGTACACTGGTAACATTGAAATGCAATTGACGCCTTGAGCTGAACCTTCAGCTACGTGTGATACGCCTACATTCGCTGTGCCGTCTATTGTGATTCAGTCCTCAGTACGTCGCCAACTACATGATAATTAGGCATTGCATTTCTCTTTGCCTCAAGTAGGCTTTTACCAAACATCTTAAGCATATGCTGCCCAACCTAGAAAAAAGGGTTCGTTAGCTGTGAACTCAAGTTGATGACATCCGGTTAGCTTACCAGAATACAGCACTGCCAAATTTCGCTCATCGGTGGCTTGGTTGATCAACTTGTTTACTGTTGCAGTCACACTCAACGTTTTCGAGAGCTTCTTCCTCACAATCTCTAAAGCTCTGTCAGCTTCGGATGGTTCATTGATGTGGTCTGCAGCCTTTTTGCCCTTCTTCGTCTCTGCCTCGCTTTGTTCATCGTCCATTGGGGTTTCGTCGTTGTGTCTCGCCTTTTGGAGTTTGGCAAGTCGGAGTGGTGAGATTGACCACGTATACAACGGATCAAACCGCAACACGTCCAAGATTGTCATGATCGAGTACTGCTCTTCTCTTAGAGCATCTAGCGTAAACTCGCAGCATCTCCGGAAGACGCCTTCTGTCTTGGTGATTCCCATTCCATCCACAATGTCTCTTGTCAGTCTGAAGGGGACCAACTCTGGTACTGGCAGAATACGACCAGCCTCAAATGCAACACCCAAGTCAATGTGGACAACTTCCCCTGTCTTGTGGTCCAAGAGAATGTTGTGCCCATGTCGGTCTCCTAAACCGAGAACGTGTCCCAGCATCGATATAGCCGCAGTGCTTCTTGTGTACGCTAGTCTTTTTAGGAACCATTCATCTGGATCCATGAAGTGTTCCATAAAGAAGTATCTCATGACTGGGTGGAATTTCTCCGTGACCTTGCGATAGGTGCTGATTCGAGTTTCCACCGTCCGACTTTGGACCCCAAATATTTCCTTACGACATTGGGAACCCTTCAAGTCTCTTGGGTAGTATCTTTCATGGGCGGGCATCAGGAACTCGTGAAGTGGGATCGTGTTGGGGACAAATTCAATCAAGCCTGAAGATGCAGTGAGTGGCAATACCTTGTATGTCCTGATTCCTAGGTTGCGCTGCTGAGTCGTCCTATGAAGCTTCAGCAGAGACGATACGGCCGAAAAGACCTGTTCCATGATAGCATCCTGTCGCAAGTCATCGTGTCCTCCTTTGACAAGCTGTTTGTAGCGCACACCATCGCTTCCGACGGCAGTAATGATTTTGGGAGCACTGACGCCTGACGCGATGGTCATGATGGGCTCCAATTTGGAGATGATCGGGACCTTTGAGTAATCTTTTGTATGGGAGAGTTCGATGTGCATAGTTGGAGATGGAATTCGGTATTTTATCAGGCAGTTAATGAGGTTGTGCCCGGGCGAAGACTCTTTGAGCGGGATCTTTGCACCCGACTTGTACCTATTCGGGTTCCGGTCCATGGCAAGGGCGTGATAGTATTTGCTTGTCTTGTCGATCGAGAGCCAGATGTTGGCAACAGATTGCGTCTCGGCAAGTCGTTTCGCAATACGATCTGTTGCTCTGACACGAAGAACAGCTACGTCATCCTTCTGCTGCGCTTTTGCCTTGGTTCCAGACCAGATCTGATACATCCCGTGATAAGGATGGTCTACACAGATTTTGTAGACCAGCTCCAACAGTAATTTCTGGAATGAGGTGTCCTGGTCTTGCAGCCGGGATGTTAGTTGATTGGTGAGACCAGCAAATTTCCTTGTTGGCACGTCGGACAAATGTCGCATAACCGCCTTGTTAGTAGTCTCCTCTTCTGATCGCTCCAGCCAAAGAGCCGTGAAACGAAGGGCGTCGTTATTGTGTTCATCAGAGGCAATAAGAGATAGGAGGTAGTTCTCGAGACTCAGCCGAACGAATTCACTGCGAGTCTGCTCGACTCGCCGCAGTTCCTGTTCGTCAAGATCTAGCCATTGCTTCTCCTTGTTCAAGACATGTGAATATCTGGTTTTCAGCTGAGTATCCTTTGTGCCGCTGACTAGAGTTTTCAGTTCTGCCACTTCATCGCCCTTGGCCTTCTTCAGACTTTGAAGTCTTTTCAAGTCTTCCAGGCCATCTGGGTCCTGCAGTTGTTGATCACAGAACATGGCAAACTGATGGAATACAGCACCTGCTTGCCGACCTTTTCCTTTGCCTTTGAGCTCCTTGAGTGCAGGTTCCAGGTAGTTTTTCTGAATGTCATGTGGCTCTTCAAGGCGAGCGACAGAGACCTGATACCCAATCTTCGAAAGCAAGTCAGACCGGCTGACCGGCAGAGTTTGCTTTTTGAGGGAAGCATCTCTATCTATGCCTTGGAGCATATGGATGGATGTGCTCATCTGACCATAATCCCAGAGAGAATTAGCTGTCTCGATGTTGACCGCTGCGTCAACATGAATGTCTAAGGCGGCGCATGTTGGGATGAGCTTGGTGAGCCCAGTGGATATTCTGAGACTCTCTTGTGTCGCTTGGTGATAACGATAGATCCCAGATGCGGTGATCATTACCTCTACCTCCATATGCCGTGCAGCAGCTGCGGAAAGCTTGATATTTGTTCGAAGGGTATTCTGCTGACTGACCATACTCATCGTAGACGCACGGCAAGACAAGATCTGGCTGACACTGCCGTACCTAATGACAGTTAGTCGCTTGCTCTACGAATAATAACGGATACTCACAGTCCGCTCCGCATCCAATCGCTTCGAATTTTGAATTTTTCGATGAGACCATCCATCTCTGCAGTGTCAGAAACCCCTATGACGTCATCAAGTTCTGTTAAGGATGCCAAAGCTCCAAGTCGTTTCCTCAACGAAGTTGCGTTCAGATCGAGGGCAGCCAAGCTCCTCATCGTGCGACTGAAGCCCTCATGCACAGCTGTTCGGATATTCGTAATATCGGCAGCCTGAGAAATACTTTGATACGCTTTGTATACGGTGACCGCGTGATGATCACTTGAGGGAGCAGGAAGGTTCCAAATCCCTAATTTCCTAGCAGTATTGAAAGTGTCCTCGAGAGCAGCTGGGGATGACTCCATGTTTTGTTGCGTCTGAAGAAGTGAGTTCGAGAGTCCTGACAACCCAAGTGTACCTAGGGCTCTAACTAAAGCTTGTTCGTCTGACTGAGTCATTGGATCTCCGTAGAATATGTGGTTGTCATACATGGCCCCTCGGAATGCAAGACTTCTGGGACCATCATTCTCATATTCTACGCGAGCGACAACCTTAGAAAGGCCGGGTTCTTCGGGTAGCCCATAGTATGCATCTGGATCATCAATGTTCTCAAAGATCGTAAGGAGAGTGTCGCTCATGTCCACCTCCTTTGCGGCCGAGGACCTTCTTGAGGACCGCGAGGTTTCAGGAGTAACATACTCAGCGAAAAGCAAAGCGGTCTTATACATTCCGCATCGCGACGCCGTTGATGCAACCATAGCGGAATCCACCTCGAGCCAATACGATCGGTCAGCTATTGAAGATTCTTTGGGGTACTGTTGTGTCCTGAGATACAGAAGCATGTTGATGAGCAGCTTTAGATTTTCTTTGGCTGCAGGATCAGTGCATTTCAGCCAGCTCTTGATCGCCACAGAAAATGGGCGCTTAGGGGAGTGTTGCTGATTTATCGGAAAGTAGAGCGCAAGATGAGCAACGAAGGGAAACGTGCTCTCCGCAAAGTGCTCAACTCTGGCAAGAATAGGGGCCAGGACCGAGAGAATGATTGACTCTGGAACACATTGGGCAAGGTGTGCGCTCAGGCTCGGGAGCCATTCTTTTGAAGTGATTTCCACAGACCACACGTCTTGCTGATCTGGTGAAGAAGGAGGAGTGATAGGGGCTTTGTCGGACGGGGGAGATCTGTGCGAGCCCCATTGGGAAGTTATTAAGAGAGACTCTGTTAGACTCTTCTGACAAGCTACAGTTAATGGCTCATCCTCAAGTATAGCGGCATCCGAGACAATGGATCGTAGAGCAGCTTCGGCAAGGCCAGCAGTGACAGAATCGGGATTTGAGGTGAGGTCCTGAAGCAGGTAAAGTATTCCCATCTCTGAGCCATTTGACCCTGGAGCTATTTGTTGGTAGCGAGTAAGATGTGATTCGCGGAGAACATTGACTGGAATCTCCCCGGAAGCGGAAAAGGCTCGCCCAACAACTCGCCCTGCCCATGCTAGATACTCTTCGCTCAGATTTTCTGTATCGCAGCTCTTCCATACAGCCGTAGAATGCTTTACAGCATCATGATCAGATTCGATGATGTCGTCCTTGATTGACGCAGGAATGCTGAAGTCGCCACAAAGAAGACCGAGAGCTAGCTGTCGAGAAGAATCGTTGAGAAGCTGGTGATCTGCGCCACCGTCGTCCAATATATCCAGCAATAGTTTGCTCTCTGCAGTGCCTCTTTCGGCATTTCCAGAAGCTCGAATCCGAGCAGCAGATTGTGTTATGGATTTGAAGGCATTTCTTTGCGCAGGATCCTTAAACGCTGGCGAGTCATACTCCTCGAGGTACTTGCTGAACCATCCATGAAACTTTTCTGCTTTGCTCATAGTTGCTTTGAACTGACTCTCCTGGGTAGTGCTCGACTGACTTGATTCCAGAAAGACTCGGAGCGACGCGAGGGTCGATAGGGCATAACCAGCGAGAAACGATGGCACGTTGCTGAGATGCTTGGCACCTTGACCCAGGAGATACTGGCTGATTCCAAGTGCATCATCTGCACACTCCGAGTCCGTGATAAACTTACGGGTTGCGTTCAGGAGCATTTCCAGGGGATAGGAGTCCCAAGTGACTGACCCAGCAAGGGAAATCAAGACTCGAACCTTTCGAAGAACAGAGCATGCATGTAAGGGACCTAAAGCCGGATGCACTGTATTGAGAAGCTTCCGAGCGATCGAAACAACCACAGGTGGCGTCCATAGGTCGTGAAATTGGAACTCCGTGTTTTGGCAGAGCCTGTAAAGTTCATGGATGAGATATTTAGCCTTGAACATTGGCTGTTGGTTCGCTGGTAGCTCAGCAGGTGAATGAGAAATGGCTTTCACGGCACCCATGATCTCGGCAGCGTAGTCAAGCTTGTACCTGGCAAACACCCTCTCTAGAGAATTTTCTTGGTCGATGAGGTCAAAGAAGAGGGCCGCTATATCAACAAGGTTGATATAAATAGAGTCCATGTACACTTGACTTCCGAGCAACTTTTTGATATGTGCCTCGCCTCGCTCCTTGTCCTCGCCCCCATTGGAGTCACCAAAGATCATGCTATATGCAATGGCAGTAGAGAAGTTTTGGCGAACGAGGTCGCTCTCAGAATTTCCTAGGTTGCGGCACACCTCTGCGAATGCCTCGTCTTGTCCTCTCATTACTGTCAAGCCAATGGCTTCAGACTGGGCTGACTTGAGGAGATCTCCGAGTGTCGCGAAGCCAAAGATGGAGAACGGGATATCCTCAATCGGATCGCATTCCAACCAGGTATACAAGAGTTGGCGGGAGAACAGGCGGAACAAGGCTTTTGGTGATTCCAATTTCAGTGTGTTTGACACATTGATCAAACATCGAGTTGCATACTGAGTTGAGTCTAATATCTTTCCTGGGGTCTCAAAAATGTGATATGTACATCTTCGAAGCAATGTCGGCCATCGGCAGGCGAGATTTGACAAAACTAGCAAGCGGAATGCGATGCCAGTAGTATCGAGAGGGTTGGTTGGTAAACTGTCCAGCACATCCACAAAAACTTCATCGTGAAGCTTGAGAACAAAAAGATCGAAAACGCTAGCGATCTTCTGAGAGATAGCAAATTTGACCAACATTGGACCTTTCTTCAGGATGTAGAGCAAACATGTTCGAGGCGAATCAAGCCCTTGATCTTTACCATACTCTGTGTTGGTTCGAAGCAGGGTGAACAATAATCGAACCATTGATGTTTGGGCCCTTGGCGAGAATATGTTTGATGTGAGACAGACCTTGATGAAGTGATAATAAAGATCGCCCACTCGCTCTGAAAGATGTCGTTTATCGTTCAGCCAGATGGGGTGAAGCCCATCAATCACTCCGATACAGGTGCTTAACACAACTTCGGCACACTGATAATCAGGCTGACCAATATACTCCCCAAGCCTTTCTATAATGGCAAGCGCATTTTCTGGGGTAACAACGAGATCAGAGGTAAAAATGTCCAATATCAGGTTTTGACACATGAGTAAATCATCGTCCGGCAAGTTGATGAGATGTTCCACGTAGATATCAGGGATGAGACCAATCTGCCCAACGTCGTCATTTATTATAGACAGAAAATGCAGCCGTGTCCTCGTTTCTGTATAGAAAGCCTGCGTATCCAACTTCATCTGAATGTCGAAGCGTGGGACTACCGTTGGCGCATGAATCGAACTTGCTCTGCTACTTTGTGAGTCAAAGTCCTCGTCAATGTCCATTAGGTCGATGCTGTTGTCATGATGTGTCTGGTCCTTTTGTTCTCCAAGTAAGGTCCACATTCGAGAGAAGAGTTGCAGAAGGGCAGGGTTGTTTGCAAGAGCCCTGTTGAGGCTTGTCGTATTTAAATCAGGCATAATGGGCCGGACGGCTCGCAGGATTGAATCGACAAATGCATTGGGCTCAACGGACGTCAATGCAGAGTTCATTCCTTTCTCTAGAATTTCTTTGAGAGTTGACTCAACAGACGAAGACTGAGTCGAGTTGATATCGATAAACAATGGCAGCAACAATGTGCCCGCCAAACAGGCTGACACAAGACTTTGGAAGCGATCAAAAGAGATTTGTATACCGCCTTCATTCATCTTCTTTGTCCACGACGTACAAAGCTCCATCAACTCACCCAACTTAGGGTAAAAGAGTTCGAGAGTGAGTTTCTGAGAAGCATAACGTGTGTTGGCATCTGCCAATGGTGGTGAGTTTGTGGGCTTTGAAAAGCTGCAATTCCCGGCTGTTGCGGGATTGTTAGGTGAATCTTCCGAAAGTAGTATGTACCGCGTGAAGGACTCGATCTCTTTGAATGAACTCCAGGTCTCTGTCAATGGGCCTCCTGGAGCTGCCGGGTGGGAGGTCAACTCCAGAGTTGTTGTTCCGCAACATGTTCGAATGAGGTTCACCAAGTGAATTGGCTGAACGTGCAAGGAGTTATAGGATGCGAAAGCAGATTCATCTATAGGGTGTTAAAATGTATTTGAGTTCAGGACAACAAACTCACTTGGGTTCCATCTTAGAAATACCCATCGAATGATATGATGGCATGTACTTTGGCTTGCGCTCGGGATCTTCGCGTTCCGTAGATGAAGAACATGGAACATCAAGCTGATAGAGGCATCACTCAAGGTGCTAGGTCCACTGACATCGGCAGTTGTAACCATGTTATTAATGTCCTGCGAAATGGTGTGATAAGGGAGGACGTCTGCTTCAAGTAGCTGGTGTAGAAATACAGCGGCTGCTCGGCTCGTTCCTGGCAGGCTGACAGATCGTATGGCGAACCGCCAGAGCTGATGCCACATGTCCACTTGATCATGGCAGCCTTCCGAGTAAGCAATACAGCTGGTGATGTTAGCAGTATGCCCTGTCGGATAGTGCCCAGCGAACGGGTGATCTTACCTTGCAGAGGCAACGAGGGCCCAAGAAGCTGTAACCGGGTTCTTGTCGTTCGCCAATGATATCAAATCCGGCAGTAAGTCGAGAAGTTCTTCACGGCTTAATGAATTATGAGCTAAAAGAAACGGGATCAACTGCAGGGCAGTCCTGCAGATCGAGACATCGGCAGCCTTCAGCTTGAGCCGGATGCGACTCGAATTATCTTGACGAGTTCGCCGTCTTTTGCGCGGTTGCTCATCTTGTTCACCATTATCATCTCCTTGTCTTTTCAGACGAGGCAGCGCCATGATACCTTCGAGGAATGCCAAATTTTGGACGATAGCCCAATGTCCCTCGCCATAAACATTATGTGGTCGGAGGCCAAAAACATCCAGTTGTAGGCCATATGTGGGCAGCGAGGATAAGGCAAATGTGATGTCGCTCATTTGGAGGCGGAATGCTTCACTACGCCTTGAGTATTCAGACCAGATGTTCTCTACCAAATCTTCCAAGTCCAAGCGTATGGTCTCATCTGACGACCTGAGAGCCAAGTGCTCTATGTGGAGGTGTGTCAAGAGAATACTTCTAGAGATCTCTATTCTTAACGCACGGATAACTTCATCCTGAGATACTTTCTCTGATCTCCACCAGTAGCTCATGAGCGGCACTAGTGTTTGCACCAGAGAGCTGGCGTGCTCCAAATCATCAGCATGAGTAGCAGAGAAAATAGCATTGATGATAGCGAATGCCAGAGTCTGCAAAGAGCCAAGACTGACTTGCTTAAGGCTCAAGACTCTGAGAACTACTGGTGTGATATCTTTGAACTGCCGAAGTAGGGGTGCATTTCCACCAACAACAAGATAGTACAGACCTTCTAAGACATCTTTCAGTAAGCCACCCTCTCCAGGGGCAGCTCGTCTTTGACTTTGGGTTGATGGAGTTGATCGTCCGCCAGATCGGCCATATCCTGCTGACCCTGGAGCCGGAGATGCTCGGGCCAATGCGAGAGTCGAAACATCTCCTTCGTTAGGAAGCAAGAACTGAGCAACATCGAGGAAGAACCCAACACAGAGCTCCCATGGGTGACCTTCCTTCCTGGCGAGAATCTCCACGTGAGCCGGCCTGGAAAGCACCTCGGTCAAAGCTTTGATGTAGTCCTGGAGTAAGGGGGGCACGAAATCGTCATTAGGCCCCGGAAGAACCTGAGTGATGTGGTCCACGATGGCGAGGAGTGTCTTTCGTCCAATCTTTGGGTTACCACGTCCCACTGTCATGCGTACGGCATCGGCACATTTTGATAGCCGAGAGGTCGTAGCATTTATTGTCGTTTGAGATTTCTTCTTGTCATAGAAAATAGGTTTCTCCCGAAGGACGAAACTGAAAATGGCTTCAAATATCTCATGGTAACTCTTGTCACCGAGGTCGGAGCTTTTCCTTGTTAGAGTGGTCGAAAGGGGGTTGCTCTCTGCTTACAGATTTGTAGCCCGATTCCGTGGGTTAAGAAGATGCGCCAGTTCTAAGATGAATGTAAGCTCTCCGAGTCTAGAAAAACCAAAGGCATATATACCGTCTACAGCCTTTTCTCTATCTCTGACTGCACCGGCCTTCACATCACCTAGAATCGGTCATGTTAGTAGTTGCAACCATTAAGAAAGCATCAGTATCCATAGGTTACGAACGCGCTAGATTCATAACATTGAATCCATGAGACGAAGCCATAATGAGCGCGACTGAATATGACTGCCACAAAGACTTATTTCTCCTTCATTGAAATATCAAATCGTCATCGGAGCTAGGCAAAGATGAGGTGAAATATACAGGTGGTGCACAAATCCGCCAGAAAGCGCGACTGAAGATTGTGCTTGCTGTACGTATTATGCAAATTTCCGTGGTCTAAGCTCGTTTGCTCGACAACCAAGTGGCAGTGGAGGCCGTATAATACCTTGTGTAAGGTACTTGGAAATGAATAGAACAAGGACAAGAAAGCTACGGGATAAACTGAAGTAGTGAATGACTGTTGGAAGAAGAATCGCAAAAAGATTGCAAAACAGGAGCGCTTCTTTGAACGGGGAATAAGCTGCAGCTACAGAAAATAGGCACCCTTCGGCTGCATTATACCGACTTACCTTTGCTAGAGGGTCATGGTTCAGTAACGCTCTATGCTCATCCAGAGCTGTTAATTTGATTTCTTGGTGGCAAGTCTACCAAAGTATATCATTCCTTTCTTTAAGTTCTAAAATGACAATATAATTATCTAATGTTGACTCTGTTGCTGTTTTTCCTTGAGGTCATAAATCATTGAGTGACGATTGCAAGGCCTAAGGCGTGCCTATTTTTTACGGCATACCTGGGCTGAGAGCTCTTAGAGCTTTCAGGCGGCAGAAAGCTTCTCACCGCCTAAACCACTAAGAAGCTAACCAATCAAATAGCTCGATGAGCTCACCTACTGGGGAAGTCAACAAGGCTCAAAGTGAAGAATCTCAAAACCGCGACCACTAACAACCATCGACAAAAAGATTCAACATTTGCGACACGTTACGCACCACGGTGCAAATCTCGCAGCTTGTATTCTACACTCGCTGTCGCCTCTTTGATCAACATGCGACAGTATTGAACCATAAAAATGGCCGAGATCACCGCTTTAGATGCCCTCCAAGCTTTCCATCAAGGGCTTCTATCATTACGCGAAGGTCGCGTTGAGGGCGCAGAGGCACTTGGCAACGAATTTCTCGTCCAGGTCTTTGAGACAGAACTAGGGAAGTTATGGGATAAGCCAGCAAGGAAAGGGGACAATAGAAATGCTGTCAAGTCTGGTAAGGAGTTTGTTGGCGCAACTCAAGGTTCTCTCTCATCTAACTGATTACACAGGCAAGGTTGTCATTGACGGTGACGAATACTCAATAAACGACAATTTCCAGCAAGACGTTCTTACATTTTCTGACGAGGTAGAACTTGACGAGCTCGAATCTACCCGGTGTTTACTTGAATCCCAAGAAGACCCCGACACGCTGGGCCGATCCCTTCTCGAATGTGCCATTATCCGATTCCACCAGCAGCGCAAATACGTTTTGGACATTGTTAGACTTCTCCTCGAGCTAGAAGGCCTCGACGATGATCTTGCCGACACCGAAGCTCTCGAGAGCGTCAAGCTCTACGTGGCAGAGCGTTTGCTTCAGCCAAGCATGGGGGCAGATGCTACAAAACGGATAGTACCTAGGTGCATGGCTTCCATGAAGGAGATTAAGGCCTGGCTTCAGAAGATAGGAGACAAGATCGCTGCTGCCCAGACTCTTGGTCAAACTACAACAGGGGGTATCTCTGAACAAATGGAGACAATCGAGTTCTCCAGAGTCAGCTTGATGCAACAACACGAGCTACTGGGTGTCATCCTCTGCCGGAGTATTGAAATGAGACAAGGGTCAACACAAGACTTTCTTGACTTCGTTTCGGTTCTCCAGAAAGTTGATAGGTATGATGCTCTGCTGGTCCACCTTATACCATCAATTGGAGCGTACATTTCGGTGTTCGGGTCTGCGGAAGGAGGATATGACCTCATCAAGGCTCGTGAGCTGAATGGCAAACTCTTTCCTGCTGATAGTCCTCTGTGGCCTTTATCTCAGCTACAGGCTGCTTTCCGTGCTTGGTGGCTCGCCGAATATAGTGGTTTTTACGTGGATGATCCTCCGGAGGCTGCAATCCCCCCCAACACCGACTTGGATGAGGAGGATCGACAACGATCAAAGGCTTTCCTGGAGTCTTTGAAGGATGGATCCTTTGACTTTCTTCTCTCCATCGCTGCTGATGTTAAGTCTCCTGATTGGCACGATCCTGTGAGAGCAGGCATGCGCAAATGGCTCCAGCGAAAGTCTCCGGCACTAGCCCCAGATGCGATACCGTTCGCCGACTTCTTCCAATTGACTCTGATGCTCCAGCTTGAAGTATTTGTCGATGGCTTTATCTCTAACCTTCCCGATGTCCTACGAAAGCTTCGTGTGGAGGAGGATGAGCAACGCCAATCCAGCCAGACTCATGAGCAGGATCTGGATCTCGAAAGATTCTTGTTGATTATTGCGTACGCTTATGAGGGCCGACCTGATGCTGCGATGAACTTTTGGTCCGATCCCGACAGCAACCTGGCTGGCTTCATGCATTGGGCTTCTCGTAGAGCGTCAACACCTCTGGTAACAGCTTTTTGCGAGATGCTTCAGGCTATCTCTGAAAATGAGGAGTGCGCTTCTGCCGCACACGAGTTCTTGATGGATGAGGGTCACCATTCATCCGGGAAAATGAGAAAATCGCAGTCTTTAACATGGGCACAAATCTTCAGGGAGTTAGACTTCTTCTCTGCCAAAATAAGGCAGAAGCCAACACCACCCCAGACAATTCGTTATCGAAATGAAAAGATGAGCAGTGATCAAGCAGAGACCGAACCAGAATCGGCCATGATGCTTGAATGCTACCTTCGATTAATGTCAAAGCTGGCCAGCGAAAGCGAGACAACCAGACAGTTTCTCCTTCACAATCCCAACTATAGCCTAGTTGAAACATTATATGAACTCGCAAGCAGTCCCATTCCCCCGCGCTTACGCGGCTGTACCTTTATGGCTCTGCGAGCTTTGATGGCACGAAAGTCGTTTCAGGAGGGCATTCTTATGTGGAATTGCCTTGATACCTGGATCACAGGAGGGTACGCTTCTCATCCAATCACTCGCCAAGCTCAGCAATCACCAATTGTCTCTATGGACCGTATCTTTGATGAGATTAGCAATGGTTTTGAGGACCCCGAGTCTTTCATTCAACTCCTACTTTCTCTTATATCTCCAGCCATCGATAGCAGTCCCCTCAATGATGGATTGCCGTTCCCTGAGAATCTCGGTTCAGCTTCCCGCATGCCTGGTATCGAGGTTTATGTCGACTTCGTGATGGGACTGGTTTTTGCTACTAAGGCAAATGACCTTCAAGATGTGAACCAAACTCGCGTTCTTCGCCTTAGCTGCCTAGAGTTTATCTTGGTCTGCCTCAACACATTCAACGAGGATCTTATTATCATGGCTAATGAAACAAACATCAACGTCGATGGAGTCATCGCAACTACCGACCTGGCAACCTATGTCCGCATGCATCCTTTTACCAGAGTAATGGAATGGATGTTTAACGACAAAGTCATGGCTGCTCTATTCAACACAATTCATCAAGAGCCCGTAGATGTTGGGAATGCTGCACCGGACTCGCCCCTTATTCTCGGCATCTTACGTGCCGTTGAGGTTATTAGCAAGGTCCTTGACCTCCAAGCCACCTATCTCGAGCTTGTTCGGCCCATCATCAAACTCCAATCAAACCAGCGCCGACCTCCTGTATCGAACGCCGCATTTGCCTCATTTGAAGATGGCCTAGTAACTCGATTGAATCTTGTTGTTGATCTAGGCAACTATTGTGGCATTGGACACCCAGACCTTACTCTTGCATGCCTAAAGTTGCTTGAGAAGATGTCTTCTTCGTCGAAAATTACTGCTGTCTGGTCAGGCTCTAATCGTCAAATGCACCGTAACAAGGCTATTGTGGCCTTGGAGGCGAACGGTGAACACGAAGCCATATCCCGATCATTTGTCTCGGAATTGATAACCCCTCTTGAAACCGGGCGTGAGGCAGACTCCCCAGCTTATGTCACCAAAATTTACATCCTCGACTTCCTATATCAATGCCTACAAGAGACGCCTCGCAAGCCGACGATTGCACACTTGCTTCTCGGCTTCAAGTGCGGCATTGACTCTCTGTCCGTGGATGCTAAGGGCGCTTTCGCTTCGAGAACTTCTCTCTTCCACACATTATTAAGACTACTCCTGGAGGCTCCCTCTGGCGATGCCCAAGGAATGCGACAGTGGCTCATCGCTATCAAATCACGTGTGATGCGCATTCTACACATCCTTTGGAGTTCGCCCCTATCTGCACCTGTTGTGGTCGAGGAACTTCGTGAGAATGAGATCCTCTTCCACCTTTTGTTGCGCGAAACAGTCATTAATCCTGACCTCCCTTGGGAAGGTGAGAATGTCGCCATGGTGCAGTTCCCTGTGACAGATGGTGCTGTGGCTTTAATCGACTTCTTGTCTCTCCGAAGTATGGGCTTGGAATACATTGCTATGGAGCTTTGTAGCATAGCTCAGAACCGTATGCCCAGCGTGAAGCGTCGCATCTTTGAGGCTCTAAATGGTCAGATTATTGGAGAGGGAAACACACCTATACCGATTCCAACTATTTTCGACCTCTATGACTTCCTCCTCCCAGAGGGCGTTTGGGAGATCCCATTGCCCCCTCTTCAATACTATAAAAACATCGACCTCTCAGCCTGTCTGGAGAACGACGCAGACTCCAACCCAATCTACAACCTCGAGCGTGTTAAAGAAGTTCTGCTTTTGAAACGAGGTGAGGCTCAGGGATCGGGGGTATTGGTTGCAGCTCAAGATCTGGCCGCTGTCGAACGTGAAGAAGGCATGATAATAGAATATCTTATTTCCTCAAATCGACAGAAGCAGCTCACAACCCAGAGCCTCAAGGTGCTGAAGACATGGACGAAACTTTTGCTCGTTATGATCGAGTCAAACGACTTCAAGGGTTCAGCACAAACCTCTTTCTTCCTACAGGCCCTACAATCGATTCTACCCAGTTTAGAAGCATTTGCTTCTGAACGGCCAGATGAGGCTTTCGAGCTTGCACGACTGGCCAAGGTCTTACTCTTCAAGCTTGACCTCTCAGCGTCAGCAGACGACAAGCAAGGCTCAGCCATCGGTAATCTCGTGAGTGACAAACTCTTTCAACTTTTCCAGATCTGCTTGCAAGCTATCGGCAAGTGGGCTGGAACCCCGGAGTTGAGATCCGTTTACTATGGTATCTGCTACCGCTACCTGACCGGCATGGCTGATCAAGGATCTCTGATCTCGAACCGTCCCAAGACTATCAAGACGATCCAAGTGTATGGTGAGCGCTTGATAAATGTTATCTGCGATGATGCCTACGGTGGTGAAGCTCAATGCCAGACAGCGGCATTGATCCTACTCAACGCTCTCGTCAGCCTAGGTCGTCAGGAGAGCGATGACCATGTCGTAGAGACTCTCAACCGACTTAATTTCATCGGCATCATGGTGGATTCCTTGCGAAATATCATGCAAGAGTGGCATGAAGTCTTCACATCAGGTATGTCCTTGTTTGCTTCCTTGCCGAAACTACTGCTGACTCTTTCTTTCAGGCACCTCTGAGCAGCAGAATTACCAGAATGCTCGCCTTGCTCTACTCCTTGAGCTTGCGCAGACACGATCTGGAGCCAAGTACATCATCCATTCCAACCTTTTCCGGTCACTTGAGGATTCAGGTCTCTTCGGAGCAGATCCCGAGCTTCAAATAAACAACACCAACCCTCGTGCTCTTGAGCAACACTATGGTCTTCTGGCTCAAGTCGTGCGCATTATCGGTGCCGCCCTTGTCTCTCGCGGTAGCCACAACGTGGTGCAGGGTCGCAAATTCCTCACAGAGCATCGGATGCTCGTCACCCATACTCTTAAACGAAGCGCGGGTATCGGAAGCGGCAACGCTGATGAGGTCCTGGATCATAATATTGGAGAGTTGGCTGAAGGGCTAATGGTTATCATCGCAGCGACACGGTTCCTTGAGGTAACGCTTGCTCACTCCCTCAGATACACAACCAAGCAACTAACAAACTTGCAGTTCGAGAATGATGTCCTTCCCGAGCCGAAGCAGCAGAGCCACGGTCTCTTCCACTAAGCCAGTCTAAGAGAAGGAGAGATGCCTTAGATATAATTTGCAATGACATAAAGGAATGTGTGTCAAGATGGGATATAAGCTGTAGAGTTAGGCGGCGTTGGCAGGATAGCGTGGAATGGAATATGCGTTGAGTGTGGTTTAGTCTGTATAGGTGAAATAATCAATCGCGTTAGTGCCAAGACAAGACATGAAAAGCGACCCTCATGTTGATTTTACCTGTTGTGAGTCTAAGCCCATGGTGGGAAGAGGAACACGAGCTCTTCTACACTTCATATGGTACGCAATTGGGATGGGCATGCTTCCAACCGATGAGTTTCACATACTCTGACAGCTTACATGTCGGTTCATAATCACGGCTTCAAATATTCGACACCTGGGGTCAGCACAAAGCAAATCAAACCGTATCAGAGGTCTAAAGTCTATGCGCCATATACTGTTGCCTAAACACCAATGGTTAACCCTATGGATGAGTCTCTGTGTCCTTTCCATGGGCGCGGCACGATACGTATATCCCTCGCCTACCTAGTTACTCCGAGTGCGCCATTTCCTGAGCGACGCAACAACCGTAGTTGCGTATTAAATCAATGCAGTCCTATGTTCCCCTTATCCATGTAAATGCTGGGTATCTTTATCTGACGCCCCAAAGTGACCCGCCCGCCATAACGTTAAAGAAGAAAACACTATATAAGCCAAGAGGGCGTGTGGCGGCTGGCACAATCCCGTACCTGTGACGAGTTCCAAGTATCCACGGATGCCGATTAAACGGAGTGCCACGTAGCAACAATGAAGGTGCATTAGAGTCAGCCATCAAACTCTGAACCAAGCACTCAACTGCGCTATGAATTCAGAGAATCACAGCATTCGCGATTGTAGATGGTTGTCGAGCACATCAAGACAGTGTATTCGCCTTGCGCTTTCCTTTCCGTGTGGCAGTCATGAGCTTCAGTTCAAGGGGCCAGTATCCCTTGGTCTTGTTGTTATAGCTCTCTCGAGGCTTCATGTCAAGTTTTTGACGGCACATGGGACATTTTCCTTTGGTGACGTCGACATGAAGAGACTGGTGCAAGCAAGAAGCGCAATATAGATGACCTGGGGCTATGTTAGAATCTTACATAAATCTTCAAAACCAGAAGCGAAATCACTTACCACAATGTGTGACTGTGAGGTTAGAGCAGTCGTCCATACAGATGACACATTGAAAGGCAGCAAGCTTGACGCGATCATCCTTTTCTGGCTTTCGGACTTCCTCGAACACTTCGTTGGTCTCGGTCAGATCGATGGTGTCGTATTCGACTTTGGCTTCAACGTCGATAGGTGAACGAGTAGGGCTTGTGCCGAATAGCTCAACATTCATATCTTTGCTGGTTGCGGGTGACTTTCTCTGTCTCGACGTGGGCCGGGGCCGCGGGGGGGCCGCGGGTACAGCAGTCGTCGATGTTCGTCGTCGCTTACTCGCGTGCGCTGAACCAGTTCGAGCAGCCGCAGCTGTGGTACTCCGCCGAGTTGCGGGTGGCATAGCTTCGGAAAAGGAGCTTGCGGGACTGTCAAAGAACAAGTCGTTCTCCTCGAGGGAGTCGAAAACAGGCAGCGATGCTTGAGATTCACCAGTAGAGTTGCTAGCCGAGGAGAGCTGGGTTGTTGTTCGCTCAGGGCCGAAAGGGTGGAGGATGCAGTTGGTGGACGATAATTCTCGGGCCGTTGTATTTGTAGTGGCGTTGGTGGGTGCAGTGGTGTTGCGGAATGCACGATGCGGCGTGGAAGCCTGAACGGTTGATTGAAGGCTTACGCTATGGGACTGACTCGGCCGTGAATCGGGGTTCGTGAACGGTGGGTACGATGAGGGCGACGAAAAATCACCATCAGCAAGGTCGGCGAGGAAATCGTCTTCGATTTCAGAAGCGAGCAGTGAATTCTCTAAATCGGCGTTATGCAAAGACTCGGAGTGGTCATTTTCCCAGGAACCGATTGGCGGAAGCTCAATATGTGTTGATGATGCGCTCGCTGGTTCTCCCCAAGGTGATGTTTGGATATTCTGGGGTGGAGGGGAATGGGAGGGCCTCGGCCGTTGGGTGGTTGTTAACGGGCTTGGAGTTCGATAAGTACGGAGGCGAGAGTTGGAAATCAATGGTGGCAAAGAGAGGTACGTTAGAGGTAAAGACGATGATGTTGTTGTTTGGCGAATGTGGGAGCGGCTCGCACCACCACCGCTGCTGCTTCTGCTACTATTGCCACTGCTTCCACTGGCATTGGCGCTGGCACTGGTACTGATTCCATCAATCTCCAAGTCGATTGTCCTCTGAGAACGCGAACGCGGTTGTGTATTTGAGTGTGTAGCTCCAGCTCCAGCAAAATCAGGAGGTGACACTATCCTCGTGGTGGTTGACATGGAGATTGTTATCGGAGGAGAGTAATAGTCGTTTGCCGAGTTCAAAAATAAGTCCGCGTTGCCTATTTCAATCGGTTACAAAGGAACGTTAGGAGTTGACTTGCTACCGTGGAATACGTGGGGACATTGGATTCGACTAGAGCGTGGCAGAAGCAAGAGACAAAGGCAAGGCAAGGAAATAGTGTCCAAGATAGTAGGTAGAGAAGTGAAGATGATTTTTGAATTTCTAACCTTGCAACATATAGGAGAGTAGAGAATCCATGTACAAGAATTCTTGCTCCATCGTTGGTGGGCGTCAATGTCACGGGAAGGGAAGAAATGGTACAAATAGCGTGGAGATGCACCACTCTTTAAACCACCCACTGAACCCGGCCTGGCTTTGGGCGGGCCGCCTTGGTCTTGGGCAGGGTTGAGCTTGGACTCGGGCTGTACGAATCGGATGTGAGCTGAAACCAGAAGCTTGGAAGACTGAGAGTGGAAGAAGGGATGAAACAGCCCAGGTCAATACAAAGACACAAAGACGCGCGATATATGAGAGCAGGGAGAGTAACAAGGGCTCTTTGTATCACAAAGGGCTGAGTATGGAAGGGTAAAGAAGTCGGGGACACCAAAAGGATGTCGGGCAACAGACAGTATGAGAAATAACATCCATATAAACATAGATAATAACTCAGCCGAACTCAAATAACCGGCTGCAGGAGCTGAGCCGGGCTGATGTGAATGCAAGTGAGAGTGAGCCAAGGAGGGGTCTCGGCTCTGCCAGCAGGAAGCCTCTTATTACCAGAAAACACCCATGCCTGCTGAGCAACCCTGGATTAATACCTACCTTACTACCTAGCAGCCTGGGTACAGTATGTACCTAACCTTATCTTCCATTCACTGTTGTCTACGGAGTATGGACTGTAGCAAAACAAACATCATTCCCTCTCTTTGTCCACTCAACCCAACCTCCACGTAACAGCTGTCGATTTGACTGTTGACAGCCACAGTCACAAGGCATCCAACTTCGGTGATATCATCAGATATCGAGACTCGGATATGCAACTTTTTGCTAGTGTCATCATTCCACATCACTCGGATGATGGCGTTCGCGTTTGCCTTGGACAAGTTCGGGTCCCTACATGATGCATATCGCAATAGGCCTCGACAATACATTCCATACGCAAGTGATACCCGAGTTTGCTCAAATCGATGTTTCCATTCAATACAACTCAATAACTACTGGTGCTCTATGTCGCAAATCGTATTCATGACAATTTCCATCTGCTTTATGGGGTGGGATACACGACTCCAAACGCCACCAAAACTCTTTCCAACATCAGGAACCTATAGCTGAACTAGGGACTCCTTCAAGGGATGAACGGGAATTCCCTCTAGTGTTTAGTTTCATATACTGACTTTCAAGCTGAGCATTCATCTTGATAACACAAGGATAGGTTGAAAGGGCATTTTCAAGGTCTTGTGGATGGTCTTAATGTGAGCTTTACCACCGTATTGTTTAACTACAAGACAGCGTGAAAATACCTAACCATTCATCATACGAGATTCATATCTACCATTGCAGACAAGCCCTCTTAAGTAACGATTCTGGGCTTTACATACAACACCCATGGATATCTTCAAGGACATCGAACCTAGTACTAAAGTCTAGTAGGCATAACTTTTCGTACGTCCCATACATAGTGCTACCGAGTAGATTGGTGAGGCGTGCGATGTTTGTAGCAAATCACCACATGTAAGCTTTTTTGGCCACTACCTTATACTTCAAGACGCCATCCGTTATCATGAATGTATTCTGCCATATCTCTTCTATTACAAACCCTACCTCGCAATCTTGCCTCAAGCCATGCCCCTCCATCTTTTTAGACCCTTTGCATCCCATTCCCCACTCCTATCTGAAGCACATGGGAAATGACCCACCAAGAATGCACGGCGTCATCCACTTAACAGGGGTGTCACCTCACTAATTTGGTCAAGATTCATCCAAATGCCAAATTCATCATCCTGGCCTCTATCATCTAGGGCTATCTCTTGCTTCTATCAAACCACAGCCCGGATATAGACGAAACACTACCGATACATCCTAGCGGATCAACTACAGTATCAGAAGCCGTGATGCTATCGTGCTGCACCTAATTATGCTCATATCGGCTGCTGCTCAGCCGTTGCGCGGTTCGACGCCCAGCTTCATCCGAATTGCTCGACACCGGGCTTTTCGCCGTCATGCTTTGCGCGCTCATGTCCGATGGCTGGCTGCTGTCGCCGACAACGTCAAATCGAACCCAAAGGGCACACTTGCACGTACGAAAAAATGGATCATTCCCAACCCTACCAGACTAACTTTATCGTAGTGCCGTCTGAAGCCCGATATAACGAGATAGGCGTCCAGCAACTCAGCTCTCACATATTTGACCAGATTTTCCCTGATGGTGTCAAACCTCCACCACAAGAGCTGGTCGAGTTATCAAGAGACCATCTAAGACGCCATGACTTGCTTGGAAAGAATACCGATAAATCCGAACCCATAGCTTTCGATCTTCCCCCTCTCCAAGGGCGCACACTTGACGAACATTTTCACAAACTCGGAGTGGATTGCGCCGAGCCGTATCTGGCATATGCAAAAGAGTTCGCCCGCGCCAATCCACCACCAAAGCCTCGAAAATGGATACATCAAAGTGGTTGGACGAAATATTATCCCGATGGGCAGACCGAAAAAGTCGAGGCGCCTGATGAAGAGATGTTGTCGTTCGACACTGAAGTTATGTGGAAAGTCAGCCCCTTTGCTGTGATGGCCTGTGCTTCCAGCCCGACTGCCTGGTATGCGTGGCTGTCGCCGTGGCTGTTAATGGAGACCACCAATGATCGACAATTAATTCCATTAGGCGACCCGAATAAGGCCAAAATTATTGTTGGACACAACGTTGGCTTCGACCGAGCGCGGGTGTTGGAGGAGTATAGTATCAAGCAGACTCGAAATGCCTTTCTCGACACAATGTCGCTCCACGTCGCTGTCAACGGTATGTGCTCTCAACAGCGACCTACCTGGATGAGACATAAAAAGAATCGAGAGCTACGGGATCAAGTTGCGAGCAAGACTCCGGATCATGATTTAGCGGTATTGATGACCAGCGGCATGCATGATGAAGAAGAGCTCTGGGTTGAACGAAGTTCCGTCAACTCTCTCCGTGATGTCGCCAAGTTTCACCTCAATATTTCGATTGACAAAGCTCTTCGTGACGACTTTAGCGAACTGGACCGGGAAAAGATCCTGGAGAGACTAGACCAGCTTCTGGACTATTGCGCTGCCGACGTGTCAGTCACTCATCGTATTTACCAGATTGTTCTCCCCAACTTCCTACAGACCTGTCCACACCCTGTCAGTTTCGCAGCCCTCAGACACCTTTCATCCGTCATTCTTCCGGTTGATAAGTCGTGGGATGCGTATATCAACAATGCCGAAGCTACGTACCACAAGCTCAATGACGCCGTTGAGGAACGACTTATTGGTCTTACTGATAAAGCGTTGGAGATCAAGAACAAGCCTGAGGCGTACACAAACGACCCCTGGATGCAGCAACTCGACTGGTCAGGTCAAGAGGTCAAAATGGTCAAAGGCAAGCGGAAGAACGACCCTCCAAGGCCTGCAGCTAGGCAGAAGAAACCTGGCATGCCCAAGTGGTACAAGGACCTCTTTCAATCCAACGATGCTCCTATTAGCATCACTGTTCGAACGCGAATCGCTCCTCTGCTACTAAGACTAGCTTGGGACGGGCACCCGTTGTTCTGGTCCGACAAATATGGTTGGACGTTTCGAGTACCGCGAGCGGAAGCCTCGAAATATACAGCCAAACAAATGATCGAATGCAAATTCGACGAGAAAGAGATCCATTTACGTGATGACCATGCCCATACCTACTTCAAACTCCCTCATAAGGATGGCCCGGCAGCTCGCTGCGTGAATCCAATGGCAAAGGGCTATCTGGCTTACTTTGAGAGCGGCATTTTGTCCTCCGAGTACTCATATGCGAAGGAGGCTTTGGAAATGAACGCATCATGTTCTTATTGGATCAGTGCGAGGGACCGCATCAAATGTCAAATGGTTGTCTATCAGGAAGACCTTCCGCATCAAGACATGCAAGCTGAGACTGGGCACGAAGGCGAGGAGCCCAGTACTAACGGCTTTATCTTACCACAAATCATTCCAATGGGTACCATAACCCGCAGAGCAGTCGAGAATACCTGGCTTACCGCTAGTAATGCCAAGAAGAATCGAGTGGGCTCTGAGCTCAAGGCAATGGTAAAGGCGCCTGAAGGCTACTGCTTTGTGGGAGCAGATGTTGATTCGGAGGAGCTTTGGATTGCCAGCCTTGTCGGCGACGCAACCTTCAAGCTTCACGGCGGAAATGCTGTCGGGTTCATGACCTTGGAAGGCACAAAGGCTGCCGGCACCGATCTTCATTCGCGAACCGCTTCGATTCTTGGCATTACCAGAAACGATGCCAAAGTTTTCAATTATGGTCGAATCTATGGCGCTGGTCTGAAGTTCGCAGCGACTTTGTTGCGGCAGTTTAACCCCAATCTGTCGGAAAAAGAGACATTGGAGACGGCTTCGAAACTATATGCAAATACTAAAGGCACCAAGACCAACCGCAAGGTGCTCTACAAACGACCCTTTTGGAGGGGCGGCACCGAGTCATTTGTCTTTAACAAGTTGGAAGAATTCGCCGAGCAAGATAAAGCAAGAACGCCAGTATTGGGAGCTGGCATCACTGAAGCTCTTATGGGACGATACATCAGCAAAGGTGGTTATCTGACATCGAGAATCAACTGGGCTATCCAATCATCGGGTGTTGACTACCTCCATCTGCTCATCGTTTCCATGGACTACCTGATCCGCAGGTTCAACATTGATGCTCGACTTGCTATCACAGTTCACGACGAAATTCGCTATCTGGTCAAGGATACGGACAAATACCGCACTGCACTTGCTCTGCAGGTCGCCAACCTGTGGACCCGTGCCATGTTCTCTCAGCAGGTTGGCATTGAGGACCTTCCTCAGTCATGTGCTTATTTCTCTGCTGTGGACATTGACCATGTGTTGCGCAAAGAAGTGGACATGGAGTGCGTCACACCGAGCCACCCAACCCCTATTTCCCCTGGAGAAAGTATCGATATTAGCACACTTCTGGAGAAGGGAGAAATTGCAAGACTAGATCCTGATATCGTTCCGGATGCAAGGTATGCTCCCAGACTAGATCAGATCGATTATACCCCCCGAGTGCCTATCATGCAGGGTATTCAGGAGTCAGCGCAAGAGTCAATCCCCTTTCTCAAGGCCCAAATCGTCAGTGACGACGCAGAACTTCGAGAGATTGTCAAAGACGTCCAGAAAGCCAAACTAGCTGCAGCGCCGAAGAAAGACAAGCCGTTGAGCAAGAGAGAATTGCAGAGCGTGTTACCTTACAGAGCATACCCGAGACTGGTTCCCATGGAAGAACCTGTCTCTGTATCGGAGGCCCTGAAAGTCAAACCCAATGCCTACGAGAGCAGAAAAATGACATGGCCGAAATACTCGGGCAAGAGCTGGAGCCAAAACTCGAGGATGTAAACCCACTCACGTCCTTGAGGCAGCTCAGACAGCGTAGTTGTATATTTCTTTTGTACACTTTGTTCGCGATGTATTATAGCTGTTCACGCGGAGACGTCTATTTGGTTGTATGAATATGTATGATTGCATCTGGGTCTGGTGTTTAGTGTTGGTTGGGGGTCTGAGGATGGGTTTCAGGGGCGTTAAAGCGGAAACGAAAAGGTTGGGGGCTGCTGTACTATGTATATTTGCCAACGATCCAATATTTATAACTCTTTGCGTTATGCTTTGATTGGCATGTTGGTTAGTACCATGAATTGTTTTGCTGGAATGTTGCTTCGCCATGTTTATTGATTGCCGACAATTCATATCGAAGCTACCTAAGGTAGAGACACTAACTAAAGATGCCGACATAGAACTTAACGTGAGCGGGTGAAGGCTTGGCGATGGAAGGATCAAAGATTGATCCCTGTAGCACATCAAACGCCTCGTTTTGAGTAATATGTATTACTGGTATTGGCTTACTTAGGCAGGTCACAAAAAGACTAGCCAGAACCTCAGTTGAATGTTCTCATAGTTCCATCAGTCTGGACATGACAGTCAAAAACCAGGACCTCTTTTATATACACTTAAATCAGAGTACGAGGTGTTGCTGTCTTGAGCCTTTAAATTGAGTGGAAAACAAGCTCATGTCTAAAAGCGTGATGACGAAAGTGTCCCACGCTAAGTGGGAAAGGTCTCCACTAAAAGCTCCTCGTCATCCCTCATCGCATGTTTGGCTTTCCTTTTGTGTTCCTTCATCAATCTCATTTCAACGAGATCACAAAGAAGCTGTAGATCGATCAGGGGAGGTTTACCCCTTTCTATTATTTCTCTCATTGAATTGATTTTCTCAATCTTTCTTGCGCCTCCAGCATCATTCACTTCTTGTGCTGTCTTCACCACGCTAGACCTGTCACGAGCCAACCGATTCGACCCCTCAGTAACTACTAGGTATAGCCTCTCAAACCTCCCGGACCGTTTCGATCCAGCTAGTCAACACATAAGACGAATACGATCGATCGCTGTATAGTAGTTATCAGGAAAGAACACAGCACAGTTGTTATTTATTCAACATCATGGTGTCCGTCGACGAAGCTATTGAAAGACTCAAGGAGTCTCGGCCCCCCGCCACAGACGCCTTGACATACCTCACCATAGTCGAAACGAATCTATCCCCTGAAGTTCTTCCAACTCTAGAGGAGATTCTCGAAGATGCCGAGCTTACGCGCGATATTGGCTGGGACCTCGTGGAGATGCTGATCTCCGTCCCTGGTAGCCAAGGTTGCCTCGAGACCGTTGCCCGCCTTGGGAACCCCCGCGAGGTCATTATCAAGGTGCTTGAAGTGCTTGACTCCAAGGCCGAATCTTCTGAGGCCGGTGATGCCTCTGCGAGCGCAAGTTTCATCACTCTGGTTGGTATGCTGGGCATCCTCCATAGAAGACTGCAGGTCAAGGCGCCATCACGATTCCTGCATACGACACTGCAGACCGTTTACCGGGCATACAACCCCCAGGGTGCCGAAACTACAGCTGCAGTAATTGATCTCGCGCGATCTCTTTCTGGCAGAAAGCGACCACCGCTGCCCACTCGCCAGTCCAGCACCAAGCTCGAAACACCATTTCAAGACAGCGACATCTCCAAGAGCGCACCCGATCCTGAGGCAGATGCAGGTCAGGCCGCCGAGGGTGAGGCTGAACTAGTATCGCGCCTCTTACAGTCATTTGTTACGAGTATCCTCGAAGCATATGTCAACTCAAATAGGCTTGAGTGGGCGGCACGGCACTTGGAGTATTACAATCCGGAGAGGATCGTGCCGGGGAAACCTACTATGTTGCAAGCTTTCAAGCAGGTCGACGAGCTTCAAGCCAAAGATGCTTTGGTCGGACAGTTGGTTGTAAGTGGCAATTCCCATGGAGAGATTTTGGTACTAATGTTCTTTCAGTCTGTAGCTCGCGATTTGGGTCTAGCGAAGCTACCGTCAGCTGAGGTCAAGAAGGCCTTGCAGTCACCTTTTGCTGTGAATCCACTTGAAGTCGAGCCTGATCCTAAGAATCCGGAGGGCATCAAACTCTCAACTGGTGGATTTCTCTGCTTGACTGCTTATCGCATGTTCGCATCAGATATCTTTGATGCCGACTACGAACAACCTGACGCTTACATATTTCCTGAGCATCACAATCTGCTCAAACGATTCCTTGGAGACGACCCTCAGGCGCAAATAGAGAGCAATCCTGGAACCGTCGAGGCGTTATTAGTCATTGCACTTTGGCTCCACGACCAGAAGCGCATTATTGGACCTAAAGGGACCGATGATAAGGACGTAACCTTCATGTCGTACCATCACTTACTTACGCTCATTTCCGTCTTCCATCCATCATTGCGGGTACGGAATGCAGCCACTGTGCTGGCGGGTCACATCCTTCACGAAGATCCCCACGAGGAAGACAGATTGGGTATTTTGGAAGACTTGTTGGAAAACTGCATGTTCTCGTCACTGAAAGCATGCGCAGTGACATGGCTACGCGAAGAGATCATTGCCGCCCGCAAGGCTGGCTCAACAGGCCGCTTTGCCGATCCGGACTGCCTGGACACACTTCAGTATACCCTCTTTGAGGACCTTGAGTCCCTCGCTGAGACAAATTTGGAGGCCTTGTGGGAGTTTTGGGTCCAGTTCGCACCCTTTCACCTTCAGGTTGCCAACTTCGCTCTGTTCTTATTTGGTGGTCAAGATTTCAAGCACTTGGTTCCTGCTGGAATGGCCGCAGCAGTTGAGCATCGATACGCAAGCCCCTTACTGGCAGCCGCCAAGCGCCTGAGAGAGGCAATAGATGAGAAGGAGATTGATGGACAAGGGCAAGAAGACGAGGTTTCAATGCAGCTAGGCATTTTGACGGATACCCTGGAGCGTGTCCCATTGCAGTAGAGCTTGATGACTATGAATTATAGGGGCGTTGCAGCTGAGGTCGGGTATATCGGAGTACGGCATTTGTAAATACGTAGTACATGGCGATATATGCAGTGTTTTCCGTTTAAGAAACGTAAATATGTCATTATTTACATGCCGTATCCTGTACCGTCATAACCAGCCTCAACATGTTCATCATGGCTGGTGTTTTCAGGTTTGTGACTCAAAACTCAATTAATATAAACTCAGGTGAATATAAGTATGTTAGTATAGTAAAGTAAAGATCACCTGCTCTCTTCAGTTCAATTCCACGAGGTCTTACAAGATATCTCGGGTTCGGAAATGTAGTTATAGGGTAGTGCAAAATAGCCTAAGCTGCCCGGAGCATACAGTCCGTCTAAGCCAAGCCACGACTCAAGCCAACGATGCACAATGAAATTAGCCTTGTTTCTATCCCATGTTGCTATTACTGAGTTAGGGTCTTCAGTTCTGTCTCTACCGGATGTAGGTAGGTTGGTAGGTAGTCGGATGACGATGGCCAATTGCTGGTCCAGGTTATTGGTTAGGTGAACATGCCACTACTGCTTGAGTTCATTAGAACCGGAAAGATAACTTACAACATTGGTTACTGTACGCCCAGATCGAGATGTGTAACACAACTAAGGTAGGCTGGGCTGGATGGCGACTCATACCTGGTTGGTGCCAGAGCACGTAGACAAGACTTGTTATTACCGTAACTAGGTAAGGTACTTGTAGACGCCTACTTGACGATTTGATGGGATGCGATGCAACGCATAAGCATAAATGCAGCCCTTTTGAAGCTTGAAACGCGGCATCTGTCCCGAGAGGACTAAATTAGCGGTGCATCATCGACGAATCTTCGCCTGTTCCTTGTTCTGAATGAGACTTTGTGTGACCCCATCAATTATTTTAGCCTTAGTCTTGCGGAGCAAAAGCAGCTAAAACCGCCGAACGCCAAGGGGTTCCGCTGTGGATAACACGGCAAGTGACATCATTGTATCATTCTCAACCAGAATTTGGGGAAGGAGCATTGACATTGGACATCAAAGTGGCCCATAAGGTCACCTCGTGACGCCTCATGGAACGGGACGGCTCGGAAATTTGTTCATGACACTTCGGGCTGCCTTGGCCCTGATCATAGATTCTTCATTTCTTTCACCCTTTTTACACTACATGCCTGTAAATCATGGGCTGCTATTCGCGACTCCGATAGCAACTAACATACCGCCAAGTTTGCGAACAACGACGCACTACTCTACGTTTCTGTGACACGATAACGACGCCAGTTCGTCACAGCAGACTTTGCGATATACCGTTCAATTACCCCTAATCAAACAACTTTGCTTCTCGCTCAACTCAAGAAATACACCACAAAACTTTTGAAAGACGAGAGGAATGTGCCCATACGGTGCCATGGATTCTCAACAAGAAGACCCCAACAGGCTCAAACTTGAAGTATCAGAGCAACACCACAACAATAACGATGGGCAACAATCTACAACACTAATCACAGATACTCATGGGGATGTCGCCTACCCTGCTCCTATCCCACCCCCAGTACAATCCCTCGAAAGTCCGTTGTCGCCGCGAAGCCCAAAGGACAACATCGACCCTGGCGACGGCGTTAAACAAACACCAGTCAAGTCAGAGCCTGCACATCTGCCATCGGCAGACGATTCAATCTCACCTAAGAAGTCACCAGCCCAAAAGAGTCGACCAAGACCTACCAAGTCCTGGCAGACTGAGCAACCACGGCGCGATCATCACCACCGTTCCTACTTTCGTCCCGGCCCAGCCAGAGCTGGCACCTCATATTTGAACAAGGCGATCTGGGAAGCACCAGAGGACCCAAGGCTCAGCTCAAGTGATAGTTCGGTAGCGTCGGCTGGCGAGGCTGAGCTGCAAACCAGCCAGCAGGAATCTCACCGTAGTGAGCACAAGAAGAAACCAGGAGAGAAAGCAAGCGGGAAGGCGAGCCATGATGACGATAAATACGGCCATTTCAACATTGGTAATCAGAACTACCAAACATCCGGCAAGGTCAAAAAGGATGGTCGTTTGCGCATCACGGTCAACGAGACTGCAGGCACTGGATACTTGACTAAGGCTTTGGGTGCAGCTGTCAATAAGGTCACTCCCGCAAAGGCCGAACAGGCGGACAAGGCGTCAACTCTCCAAATTCCCGAAAGCCCACGCCGGTCATCTTCTTCGACAGCTGTTGCGGATCCCAGACCTCAAGCACGCTTAAACATTGTGATCATGGTTATTGGTTCACGAGGAGATGCCCAACCCTTCTTGAAGATAGGAAAGGTTTTGAAAGAGGATTATGGACACCGAGTACGCATCGCTACGCATCCGGCGTTTCGCGAATTTGTCGAAAAGGATTCCGGTCTTGAGTTCTTCTCTGTTGGGGGGGATCCATCAGAGCTCATGGCTTTTATGGTCAAGAATCCAGGTCTGATCCCAACACTTGAGACAGTCAAGGCCGGAGATATTGGGAGACGGCGAGCTGCAATGGCCACCATGTTTGATGGTTTCTGGCGAGCATGCATCAATGCCACAGACGACGAATCGGATCGCCAGAACCTAAAGATGATGGGCGAAAAGGACCCTTTTGTCGCGGATGTCATTATTGCCAACCCTCCAAGTTTTGCACATATTCACTGCGCCGAAGCACTTGGTATTCCTGTTCATTTAATGTTTACCTTTCCTTACACACCTACACAAGCTTTCCCTCATCCCTTGGCAAGCATCAAGAATTCCAATGTGGACCCTGGATATACAAACTTCATCTCTTACCCCCTAGTCGAGATGATGGTATGGCAAGGTCTGGGAGATCTGGTCAACGAATTTCGTGTCAAGACTTTAGCTCTAGATCCTGTCTCGACTCTCTGGGCCCCAGGTGCAACATATCGCCTGCATGTGCCATTCACATACTTGTGGTCACCGGGTCTTGTCCCGAAGCCACAAGACTGGGGAAGCGAGGTTGACGTGGCTGGCTTCGTATTTCTTGACTTGGCTTCAACCTTTGAGCCACCGAAGGAACTGGAGGAATTTCTAGCAGCTGGGGAGACTCCAATCTACATTGGATTTGGATCGATTGTTGTTGATGATGCAGACAAGTTCACGCAAATGATCTTCAAAGCTGTCGAGCTGGCTGGAGTTCGTGCCCTGGTATCTAAGGGCTGGGGTGGACTTGGTGGTGACGATGTTCCAGAGAATATCTTCATGCTTGACAACACCCCTCATGACTGGCTTTTCCCGAGAGTCAAAGCATGCGTCATTCACGGAGGCGCCGGAACAACAGCCATTGCGCTCAAATGTGGCAAGCCTACAATGATCGTTCCCTTCTTCGGCGACCAAAACTTTTGGGGCAAGATGGTGAGCAACGCAAATGTTGGACCGGAGCCAGTACCATACAAACACCTGAATGCCGAAAAGCTTGCTGAAGGCATTGAATTTTGTCTTACTGAAAAGGCAAGGGATGCTGCTGGAGCAATCGCCAAACGAATCGCAGAGGAGGGTGATGGCGCTGTTAATGCCGTCAAAGAGTTTCACAGACAGCTGAACCTAAGGAGCCCGAGTCTGTTGCGATGCTCCCTTCTCAAAGATCACACGGCCGTTTGGGAGTTGAAAAACACCAATATTAAACTGGGTGCTTTGGCTGCCGACATCCTAGTGGACAACGGCCTGTTGACCTGGAAGCGCCTGAGACTTCTCAGGCATGTGGAATGGAATGATTTCGAAGGCCCCGGCGAACCTGTCACAGGAATTGCCGGATCCATAGCTAGCACAGTCGGTGAAGCATTTCACGGTGTTGCAAGCGTGCCTTACCATTGGGCAAAAAGAACAAGATCAATCAGCAAGAAGAAGAACCAGAGGAATGCTAAGAAATCTAAGAAGTCGGGCAACGGCATAACACGACACAATCCGGCGGACTCTGATGACCCAGTGGATGCTGCCTCGTTGCACACTGAGACGACAGCTGGGGATACCGGAGGTCAGTATGTGGGCGACATAGCGAGCGGCGTGGAAAGGACAGCTACTGCCATCGCCAAGGCGCCCGTGGACCTCTCGATGGCACTCGCACAAGGCTTTCACAATGCTCCTCGACTCTATGGCGACAATACAGTACGACGCCCCATTCGAGTGACAGGCTTCCATTCTGGCCTCCGGGCGGCCCGGCATGAGTTTGCGTATGGAGTCTACGATGGCTTCACAGGAGTAGTTTGCCTGCCGGTCCGTGGAGCAAAAGAAAATGGACCAATTGGATTTGTCAAGGGCACAGGTATGGGACTGACAGGCTTGGTCCTCAAAAACCTCTCTGCTATTGTTGGCCCGATTGGATACACACTCAAAGGCATCGTGAAGCAGGCTGAGCGGTCCAAGACGCCCCAGAAATACATCCGCCGGGCTCGCATTGTTCAAGGGCAGAGGGAGTATAAGGCGCTGCCAGAAGACCAGCGAAAGCAGTTAGAAAAGGAAGTTATGGAGGGATGGCATATAATGGATGAGTTGAGAGAGAAGATCCAGGATTTGGAGAAGCAAAGAGGCATAGCGGGACAGATCGATCGAGTTCTCCTCGACACGGAAGTCATTTTCGAAGACGTGGACGTTGCCAAGAGATCTCTGGAAGCGCTCAAACAGGGAAAGGCCCTAGAAGATGTGGTAGACCCAGATCGAGACCGAGGTCGTGATGGAGGAAAATCCGAGCGAAACCGAAGTATGTCGATTCGGAGATCGTTTAATTTGACAAAGAAGTCGAGGGAGGAAAAACGCCTCACATCGCTGGCTGATGCCGAGGAGAGCACAAAGACAGGCGGGGGAGATGGAGGACGTGCTGAGATGGATAGACTGACCGTGCCAGCAAGGTAGTATCGTTTGCTCATGGGGAAGTGCATGGCGTTGGGTTGCTGTGGTCTTTGAACGCGTATCATATACCCAAGGATCCTGCTTTAGACTATAGTCACACTGTAAGCTTATTGAACTGTATAGTTTCGTGATTAAACCGTCATTCTTACATGTCTGTGCAATGTCTGAGTATCTTCTTTGTCCTTCTTCTCATTCTTTTTGTTTTCTTCTGCGTTGGGATCACTTTTGGTCTACGTATAAAAGCATCTCTGCAAAGAATTGATCCCATTCCCACATAACAGAGGTATTATTGTGTCGTGTTGGTAAGCCGGTAGTAAGCCCTCATAGCGACGTCGCGACTGTTTGATTTACCGTCGTCGATTATTGTCCCGATGACTCCGATGCCGGTCGTAGTCCCTGTTCCGATCACGGTCGCGGTCTCGGTCTCGGTCACGATCACGATGTCCATGCCTGCTGTCTCGATCCCTGTCGCGTTCACGCTCACGCTCACGCTCACGCTTATAACTGTCCTCATGGGAGCGACCCTCCTTTCGTTTACCCTCCTCTCGGCGATACTCGTCCAAGCGCGGTCGTCTGTTCTTTTTTCCGCTCTGATTCCATCCGCCGAGGTCCTCTTCACCCTTGAGCTCCGTACCACCAAGACCGAGTCGGTTCGGACGTCGCTTGACTTTCTTGACTGTATCGTCAGTTTTTCCGTCCCAGCCCATACCGCGGAGAAGAGCTGCGCCGAATTCTTCTACTGGCATGGCTTCATAGTCATCAAGCGTGGTCTCTCCTGCCCCTTGGATGTCGTGACGGTGGGCGTCCTCTTCGGTTGGATGGATGATCTTTTTGTCCTCCTCCTTGTTGCCTAGTAGAGCGTCCAATGCTTCGTCATCTGCTGTTCGTTTGGGCGGTGGCTTTTTCTGGTTGTCATCATTGGAGACTGGCTTCTCCTTGGACACTGATCCAACATCATTGTTGGCATCCTCAGTCTTTTCCTTTACCGTCAGACCCCATTTGATTCCCTTGTCCTGATCCGCAGGTTCCGTCTCAATGGTTGTGTTGTTTTGCTGCGCTCTTGCCTCCTCGGGTAGCGAACTTTTGCTCTTCCTCTGGGCTTTGGCCTCTGATCTCCAGTCGTGATTTGGCTGTCGGGCCAAAACATATTCCTTCTTTTCCGTCCTCGAGTCTTTGGCCTTGCGCTCCGTCTCCGCTCCGTCCACCCCAAAGCCTGTGATCTTCTCATGCCTTCCTCGATGCTCATAATCATCATCCTCAGAGTCGGAAGCGCCCCCCAAATCGTGTGGTCGTGGCCGCTTCCCTAGCGACGAGGATGGATTTGGTTTTGATGCTTTCTTCAAGTTGTTGTTGCTCGACGTAGCGCCGAACTTGATTGCTATGCGCGGAGCCGGAGGTTTGCTCTGCTCGGACATTTTGGCGGATGTTTTTATTTGAAACTGTGTAAGTTCATTTGAAGAGATGGAATTATTTTTGGAAGACGTCAGGTCACAGGCACCCTCTGCACTGTGGCGCGCCATATTTGTGGCGGTGCTTGATTCCCTCGGAGAGTAAGAAAACATCAGACTTTGACATAGTGTGTCAAAATAAACTCAGTAAAAGGTATCGTAAACTCACTCTAGGCTGCCTGAGTATTTTAGTCTTTTAGGATCGAGGTCGTGAGTTTTCTTTCCTCCCCTACCTGGGCACCTCAGTTCAATGCACTTTCAGCTGTAGCCTGTACCAACAATTCTGCATTTCCTCCGTACCTGTATTATTTGTACCAATGTATAAAACAACCCCATCCAACAGGAAACATCGTAGATAATTATCATTGAGAATTTGATATCTCTAGACGAGTGATATCTTGTATATCAGGAAAATTCTTTTGCTTTTAAACTTATGGGTCTTCAATCTTTAAGTTTTCTGCACTTCGCCAAGGTACTTATGATGATCCATATTGCAAATAAAGTGCCGTATTATGAGACTTTCCAGGACCTACTCCTCCGGAACTTGTCGGGTAGCAACCTTTTATTTCAACTCCAAGACCGGTGGCTGAATAGGAAAAGGAGGAGAGATTTCAGCCCTGAGTGATCATAGTAACAAGAGAAGAATAATGTGTCAAGGTGTAACAGGCTCTAGGTTTGCGCTTCCATTTACACTTGGATTTTATTTATATGAAATGACTTCTATAGACATAATAAAGAAGAGCATAATTACTCAGTACAGTAAGTTTGTTACGTACAGGACTCGTCACTCAGTCTCTTTGGTTCCTGCTAGGTTCTAGTTGGCTCGTAATTGGGTTGGGTTGGTACTGCACAGGTACAAGGATGCATTACCATTCTATCCCCCTTTCTGTTCACTAGCGTTATACACACTAGCGTGTTGGCGCCGCAAGCGTAGAGAAATCTGTTATTAGCCTTATCAATTGATCACGAATCATGGTATTTTCTGGGATAACAAATTGTCTCTCCTCTTTCTAATCTTGGCCTTATCCTAAACCTTGCTCCTCCCTCTCCCACCCACCACTGGCTCGTCACCCACTATTCGCTGACGCCTGTTTGATTGCCCCCCCTAAGCCGGGCCCATTAACCAGCATCCCCCTCCCCGACACTTTCCCCAGCCTACAGCGCCCAGCGCCCCCGTGCACTTACGCTCTAGCTAGGCTCCACTGCTTTCAGTGCATTGAGCTGTAAACCACCAACAAACCGCCCGGTTATCGTCTCCCCAGAGACAGAAATTTTGACGCCCTCCAGCGACGTCGCCTTCAACAACGACACTCCAAAAACAATCAACAACAGCGTCTTTCATCCTATAAAACACCTGTATTCATCTCAGGCGCTCAAGAATATTATTTTGCAACGTCCGTTTCGTGCAAAAACGGATGTCGCGGCCGTCGATGCTATGACTGAGGTCGGAGCCGCCGATCTATCAAGGCTGCTTCAAACAAAGCGCAATGAGTGCAGGTCAGTATGGGCTCAGACGAAAGAGCCGATTTTTCCGATCGTCAAGATATATTTTTCGGGCTGCTAACTTGCCTCAGTTCAATTGTGACGTCGCGGAAGCGCAAGCTGCGCGAGCTGTTCGCAGTTGCGACACAGTCCGAGGGTCTCCCACACCCAGTCTTGACCAACCCCGACGCGCCGACCACAACACCAGCGGAATGGCAGTTCTTGCAAGCCAACGATATCATCCAGTACGTCCTGCGATATTATGGCGCGTTTTCCCAAATTAATTTGCGCGCGTGTCGGCCTACCAATATATATAATGTACTAACATGGATACAGAGGCAAGACACTGAACGAAGCTAGTATCCCAGCGAGACCAACGATCTCGCTCGAACTCTTCAAAAAGTCTCTGGCAAAAGCCATATTCATTTCGCCCGAGCCCACGCTGAAACGGACACTCGAGGATGCGAGCAAACCTGACACTGCGAACGTGCAGGACAAAGAACAATCTAATGGAACCTACCCATCTCCGAAAGTTGGCGATGCACCTCCAAAACGAACGCCGAGTCCTCCGCCTTCGACAGATCCCGCTACAACCGACAAAGCGAGCTCTCTCCCTACACCGACAAGCCAACCTGTACCCCTACCTGAGGATGCGATTGTAGACCCGACCTCGACGACCAGTCCTATTACCCAAACCGCTACTGATACCAACGCAAATCCAAAATCGAAAGCGGAGGATATACCCAATGCCTCAGAGGTCTCAGACACGCCTGCACCACGTCAGCCTCAAGTTACTTTCGAATCGGGGACAAAGGGAGAAAATGTTGGGCCAGGGGCATCAACGGCGGAGAAAACAAGTCGAGGGCACAGTACTTCATCTGATGCTAGAGGTGCCGCGTTGACAGTAAAGCCACCCACAGATGCCGCTCGTGCGCCTGATGCCTTGTCTTCACCTGGTTCAACTGCACAAAGCGCAACTACGCCCGCGGTTCGCGATGATGCTTCGACAGACACAAGTCCAGAGCACGAGGGACCACAGTTTGTGGAGCCAGTTGAAGAGAAACCGACCGAGGATGAGGTAGGCGAGGGGGTTAACGAAAAAGATGATGAGAAAGAATCGAGTGATGATGTTGAGGCTACTCTGAACCAAGACATACAAAACCGTGTGCTGGAAGCACCCCCTGATTCTGCTGAAGCTCAGTTGCTGCAGGAATCTATACGATCGAGTGTTGCGGCGGAGGTAGCGGCAACAGCAGCGAGCACTAGTCACCAAACAAAGCCCGTCACTTCAGCGCCAGTTTCGGAAGATGTTGATATATCGGGTGCCAATGATGTTGTTGTTCAACCGACTGCACCCAATGCTAACGAACAAGTCAAAGAAGACAGTACTCAGACTAAATCTGATATCGATATAGCACGAGTCAACGCATCTGAGAACTCAGATGAAGTGCCAGGCATTAAAGAGATTCCAGACAGTCAAGAGGAGCCCCCTGAGCAGATGGATGTGGATGTCCCTGAGCCCAAAGCAACCGTTCAGGCTCAAACTCAAAGTCAAGAGGTCAAATCAGATGGGAGTACACAGGCTACCGAGAAAGCCCCGTCAACACCTACGCCAGCCCCCATTTCTGATGTTGCCACTGTGCCTATGGAGTCGGCACCCAAAGAGTCCCCCCCAAAGGTTGAGCGCGCTGTTACCAGAGTTTCCTCGGGGACCATGCGCCCAAAGTCAGTCAGCGAGATCGTCGGTGAAACTCCTCGACAAACCCCATCCTTAGAGCATACTTCGACCAACAAAAGCCTGGACAATCAATTAACCCCCTTGACTTCGACACCCAAATCGCCAAGCTTAAGACATCGCCATATCTCTGCTCATCAAAGGCAGAGGTCACGAAGCCAGCCTTCAACTGTTGTTTTCGGAAAGCAATCCAGGAAAGCAGATGAACGGTCGATAGTGGCCAGTCAGCGCGATCCTATCATACCGACCGAGGACTACTACACTCCCCTTTTCGTCCAGGGATTCGCTGGCAGCTCCTCCTGGATGCAGCCCATAGAGAAGATCTTGTACACAGCCAACAAGACCGTGACTACTCCTGATGCCAATCTTGCCATTCAGGACCATCAGGCTTGTAAAGTTCTGCGCAGGGTTTACCACCTGCAGCAGCATGACAAATGGTCTCTACGACAACCCAAGCGCTGCCCTGAGCCAACACGCCCCCCGTCACATTGGGATGTCATGCTCCAAGAAATGAAATGGATGCGAACTGATTTCCGAGAAGAACGTAAATGGAAAAGGGCTGTTGCAAAAAACCTTGCATATGCTTGCGCAGAATGGCACGAATCTACCCCTGAAGAGCGAAAACTGATGCAGGTTTCTGCTGTGATACCCCCAAAGACACAGCCTGCCCCTGATGTTTCGATGGCCGATGTTGAGGGCGAAAATCAACCCACACCTGATCTCATCTCAAGCGGAGATGTCGAGTCTATTGACAATCTGGATGATTTAACTGAGGATTTTCCTGAGACGATAGCACCGTCCGCCATCTTCTCTCTGCAAGATGACGACGTTATCTTTGGACTTCGTCGAACAGCTACTGCAGACCAACTTCTGGAGGAGCTACCCATGTTTGGAAAGCCTCTCCAGGTTCCCAAATTTGACCTTACAGGCCCTGAGTGGGATCCTGATGCTCATTGGCGACGGCCCGCTCTACCACTGAGCAAGTATGTTGAAGGTCACATGAAGTTGGTTTCAGATGGTCCCCCAAGGAAGCGCAGCCGATATGATTACCAGAACGAGGATTCGGATGACGAGGGTGAGGCTGGTTTTGTCAGCAGTGATCCTTCACCCAGCCTTCCTCTACCACCAGCTACCGATGAGGTGGCCCTATTTAACCCCGAGATGAAGCATATTCGCGATCGCCTCTATGTTGGCCATCAGTTCCGACCGCCTTCGGAATATCCGATGCCGTTACAGAGCTTCTTCGAATGCAGAAGCCCCTCTCAGTGGACAATCAACGAGGATGATGAACTTAGAAATCTTGTCCGGGAATATTCTTACAACTGGTCCCTTATTGCCAGCATGTTGGCACCCAAATCTCGCTTTACTTCGGGTGCTGAGAGACGGTCCCCGTGGGAATGTTTCGAGAGATGGATTTCTCTCGAAGGACTTCCAGCCGATATGTCCAAGACCCAATATTTCAAGGCCTACACAGGACGTATCACCGCGGCCCAGAATTTCATTGCACAGCAAAACCAGCTCGTGGCACAGCAAATTAACCCAGCCAATGGCGCAGTTACGCCTGGACGGAGACGCCCTCCGTCAACTCCCGTCAGAGTGGAGAGACGACGGAATCAGAAGCACCTCACACTTCTTGACGCAATGCGTAAGCTGGCAAAGAAACGGGAGACAGCTGCTCAGAAGCAACAGCACACAGCTTCGCAGAATGCAGCCAATAAAAAGGTCAACGATCCTGCATCACAACGCACCAACAAGACACCGAGAGAATACAGCATCATGCGACATGAGCGAGACCAAGCCCTGGCAGAAAAGATGGCGCAGTATGCGTCAAGGCAAGAAGCTCAAAGACGAGTAAGTCCTACACATTAGAACAGAAGTACAAAGCTGACATTCTCTCTCAGGCTGCCTTGCAAGCCAGGACTCAAGGTCCAGCTCAGATGGCTGGCACTCCCGGAGCTGCGCAGGTCGGTCAAAATGCAGCTCAAGTTGCTGCCGCTACCGCTGCCGCAGTGGCAGCAGCCAATGGCATGAATGGTGTTGGTCGACTTAATGTACCTAATCAGCTTGCTGTTGCCGCCGCCGCCGCCGGCCAAGCTCGTCCGAGAATGCCCATGCAATCTCCTGTTCCCAATGGCATGGGTGGTGTCCCGTCTCAAATGGCTGGTGGGCTCGTTCCACCTAATCAGATGACGAGTGCGCAACAAGCCCAATTGCAGGCAATGCAAGGACAACACAACCGCATGCCCATGCCAAATCCTCAGCCTGACGTCAACTTGATGATGCGTGCCCAGCGCATCTCTGAACAACAACGTCTGGCACAGATGCAGCACGCTCAAGGCGGACCTGGCACCCCTGGCCAAGGGGCAAACGGTTCCCAGCAGAGTCCCCCCTTGAACATGCGAAATGGTGTTAACGGCATCAACGGGGCCAATGCAGTGAACCAGCAGAACTTCATAAACAACGCCCAGGCTATGATGGCACAGTTCAACTCTGGTAATCTTGGCTCACCACAGGCCAATGGCCTTCATATGCCGGCTGGTCCTGCTGGCTCGATAGCCCCACGACCACAAGCACAGCTCCCTCCTAGCATTGCCGCTCAGCTTGTTCAACTCGAGGCCCAGTTTCGTACTAAGAATCCGACACTACCCCCTGATCAGATTCGCCAAATGGCAACAGAGCACCTGACACGCCTTATGATGGCTCAGCGCACTGCTATGAACTCTGCTGCTGGTACGGCAAACGGCCAAGGCGGACTTGCTGCTAGCATCGCCGCTACAACAAGCCCTCATCAATACGCTGCGCTGCTTCGCCAACAGCAACAGCAGCAGGCAAGTCAAGCGGCTGGTAGCCCTGGGCAACAACACCAGCAGCTTCACCAGCAGCATCAACAAGCGAAACAACAGCAGCCTCAACAGCAGCAAGGGCAAGCTCAGGCCCAGGCTCAGGCTCAGGCCCAAGCCCAAGCCCAGCAGCAGCAACAAGCTCAGCAACAACAACAGAGGCAGGCAAGCGGCAGTGCTACACCGTCAGCAGGCTAATCGTACAAAACGGGCAAAATAAAGGAAAGTTTCTTGTTTGGGTTCTAGAACCACTGATTTGGTTGGTGCATGGGAAGCGGTGAATATTGGTGTTGATCTTGTCATGAAAAAAGCGTGCAGGCAAAAAGAAAGGGCATCATTCTGGTTCTGGTTGTACAGTTGCTTACCCTTTTTATGTATGAGCAACGGATGGTTGGTATGGCATATTCGTGATGAGTTGGAGATCATCTGTAGATACATTTTATTAATTATTCGAGGCGTGAAATAGGCGTATCATTACGCTAAGCCTCGAAGTCATCGTCTGTCCAAGGCGATAAAAAAACACACCACCCTCATATGCAATAGCATTCACTTTTCGCGCATCCGCAAGTGACACGATGAATAGGAAATACGAGCACAAGATAGAATAAACACATCATTTATCTAACATTAATGCCATGTCTATACTAACGAAACCCAACGCCGTTCATGCACATAAGATGATACAGCCCGCCTCGACGCGGGAATCTCATGAATATCCATCATTCACTATGTCTCACTCAGCTTGGTCCACCGTGCCCGCCCCTAGAGCTATCACCTTGAAGGAGTAGCCTGGGCTTGATGAAATCCTCGTCCAGATGGTGAAATACACTGGCCGGATCTTCCGAGGACCAGAGCTGTCGGAGGGCATTGGTTGCTGTTATAGGTTGGCCACCGGGTGTCTCTGTCGTGGGAGTTGCATATGCACTGTCTGCTCGAGATGGAGGAGCGGTGCTAGCCCGCGGCAGTGGTGATCGTCGGGCTGGCGGAGGCAAGTCGGAGACGTCAATATCGCTACCAATGTCGGAATCGTCGTTATGGCGAAGGAGATCAGATCGCTCCGGGATAGAGTTCTTTCGACTCTTGCTAACAGGGCGGCCGCCAGTGTGCGGAGACGAGGCGCCTGAGACATAACTAGCAGACTGGCCGGCCTCGAGACTGCCAAGGGCAACGCTGCCATTCCGGCGAGGATTATATCCGATCCCCGTTCCTGAACGCTTGACCTGAAGGCCTCCGCCAAAGGTCTCGATATCGAACTCATCGTCACTGTCAACTTCCTCAACAACGCCAGTCCGAATACCCAGGATCTCAAGCATTCGAGCGGTCGTACCACCAAAAATGATGACAGTAAGCACGACAACAACCAGAACAGTAGCTCTAAGTGCGGGCGCGTTGTCGCCAGTGAGCAAAGCAGCCAGCGCCACGCCGACAGCTCCACGGAGGCCAGCCCAGTAGAGCATGGCCTGGTAGTTATAGGGCAGCTCATCGCCAACCTCTTGGCCGCGTCTGCTGGCGCGATATCGGATGAACCAGTTAATAGCCTTGGACAAAGGGAATACAGCGACCCATCTGGCGGCACAGACAGCCAGAATAGTGACAATGATGAGAGGCGGCTGGAATGAGAGGTTGTTGTCTGTGAACAGGGCTAGCCCCAGGTAAATGAATATGAAGTTCTCAGACAACTGCGATAAGATCTGAAAGATGAACTTGGTGGTGAGTTGAGTCCGGCGTGACATATTGAAATAGGCATAGTGCTTGAGTGTAATACCGCAGAAAAGCAACGACACGATACCTGCATGGAAATTAGAATGTGTGTAGCACAAGCCAGGATTGGAGCGACATACCAGACATATGAAGGCCGTGAGAGAAGAAGTAAGTCGCGTAGGCGATCAAGACAATCAAACAACTCTCAATCTTGGGAATACGGCGAAGGTAGGTAAACTTGAGCAGCAAAGCAGTGCCCACGCCAACAATGAAGCCAATAAACATGCTGCAGAAGAAGACGAGCAAAAAGATTCCTGTGCCTTCGAAGAAGCTAACGATGCCAAGATTAGCAGCCTCGCCCTTCTTGTACTTCTGCGCAGTTTCGAAAATGACGATGGCGATAGCGTCATTGAGAATCGACTCTCCAAAGATGATGGTATACAGCTTGGGGTCAACCTTGTAGGTGTTGAAGATTGCGAGAATAGTGACAGGGTCAGTAGCGGAGAGAGTTGCGCCCACAGAAATCGCATCAACAAAGGTCATGCCCAGCGATCCGGGGAGGAGTGTAAAGATGTACAAGATCAAGCCAATAACGACAGCCGACAGAAAGGTTCCAGCAAAGGCAAAGGTCAAGATGGTGCCAATGTTGCGGAAGAAGTTGGCCTGATGTAGCTCATAGCCCGAGGATAGAATAATAGGCGGCAGAAGAAGGTTGAAGAAGATTTGGTAGTCGAAACTGATCATGTTGCGAATAGAGTCGCCAGAAGCTATCATCAAGACAAGCCCGACAACCATTCCTGCAAGGAGAAGACATGTATGTAAGCCATTGATCCCCGGTAGTTGATTTCAGGGAGCGCACCAGCAAAGATTGATATAACCGTTTCATGTATAGCAGTGACCTTCTTCATCTGCAGCATATAGCTTGTGAAGAAAGCGATGATGAGCAGCATAATCGAGATGAAGAGCGCCCACGCCGCGAACAATTCCTTCTGGGCAGAGTCGCCCTCTGGGGGTCATCGTCAGTATTTCTTGTGGTGAATTGTCTCTTTTCGAATGGGAAAACGCACCCTCAGGATCGCTCTCTTCGTCGGTCGCTCGCTCTATGTTCGATTCGTCAGTCTCACGTTGGGGGGAACCAGAGTCGAACTCGATAGGTGATGAATAGCGTACTAAGGAGCTGGAAGCCCATTCCAACGAGCCTTGCGGAAGCCATTGTATTTGCGTCGTCTTCGTGTCCGGTCTCCGTCTGTTTGCAATGATTTAAAGCCGTCGCGATCGTTCAGATCAAGTGGGAAACCCCTTGCGCGAGCCTCGCAAGCTGCGACACTGGAACATTCGCAAGGGAGCACGAGTATCGAGAGGAAGCGGTATTGGAACCGCAGGACGAATTACTGTAGATTTAGTTACTGCTGCTGCTGCTGCTGACGTCGACACGAAAGAAGAGTCCAGGCAGCAAAATAGCGAATGTTGGAGGGAACAAGTTGGCGCGCCCTGGTCTGGGTAATGCGATTGGAAGTTAGAGGGATAACTACTACTAACCTAAGGTTAAGCTACCTTAAGTGCAAGGTGGGCCAACTTTGCAGCCAAGATAGGTACAACCAGGTGAAAGGCGACAGCTTTCAACAGATCAAGACTCTGATTGGCTCATCTCTGATGCAAAGGATATTACCTACCAATCCGAGTTGTTGCTCACGTCTAGCCCGAGTTGATCAAGGTAATTTACCTCTAAACGTCTCTAATTCGAAGACATATGCCGACTGATAGGGAGTCAATTGAAAATCTGTTTCCCCATGTGAATTCTATCAGCATCAAAGAAAAGGATGACGTAAGATCATTCCACTATGAAGTTGTCATGATATATGCCTTGCCTCCTGTATGTAGTATAACCTATCATGCTAAGTAATACCAACCTCGGGACTTGAAACAAAGAAACAAGCAAACATATCCAAACTCGGGGTCTAGTTTGCTTTCGTACAGCATTGGATCCCATGTAAAGTAGGTTGTTTTGCGAATCAACCATTATTGGCTTCGTGGTTTCCCTAATCGACACACTCACAGTCCTTGATTATCAGTTCCCATCTATTGCATCCATGCACGCTAGCGGGGCCGTTGGTGGGGGATAGGGTCTCCTGTTGAGGCTCTTGAGTAGGTCAACCCACTAATCATGCTGGAATTTAGTCCCTGGAGGGGCGGGGGACGACAACGCTATCAGGTCCCCGGAGCCTCTGCACTTAGACCTAAAGCCTTCACTTCCATCCATGGGAAGCTGTCAACTTCACAACCTAGCTGAACAACTCCGCTGTCGCGTCTACGACGAACATTAAAAATCACAACGTCGATCACGCACATAACCTGTAGGAGCACTCACGATCACGATGTATCACCTCGCCAAAGGCATTTACCTCTATGCGACCAGCAAAGAAGGTACCTTCAACACCTCATGATTTCTTAGGTTCCCTCGAACGCTAACCTCGCTATCTTGCTAGAATACTCTGTAATTCTTCTCGGCCTTGACAATGCCGGGAAAACCACCTTTCACGAACAAGTCAAGTCCATGTTTCTACCAAACAGACCCGACCCGAAGCTCAAGACAGTACCCACCGTAGGCCAGAACGTTTCGACGATACCCCTACAAGACATGTACCTCAAGCTTTGGGACGTAGGCGGTCAGCACTCGCTCCGAAAGCTCTGGGAGAGTTACTATGCAAGCTGCCATGCTATAGTCTTCATCATCGACAGCACAGATATTGGCGACGGAAACATTGAGCATGAAGAGAACGTTGGCAGACTCGAGGAGTGTCGGCTAGTCCTCGAGGACGTCCTACAACACTCCGAAACCGAAGGAGTACCACTTCTAATTCTAGCAAACAAGCAGGATCGCGAGGATTGTGTCGAAACAATACGCATCAAGGAGGGTCTAGTAAAGAAGGTTATGGAGGGAGACAAGGGCTCTGCTGTCCGCGACTCTCGTGTGCTGGCTATGAGTGCTCTTACTGGCGACGGGGTCCGAGAAGCTATCGAGTGGGTAAGGACCAGAGTACAATGGAACAAGGAGTCTCGACCGCCTGTGATGCGGTAGTTTCTAACATGAGTGGTCTTTATGTGCGATCACTAGAGCTTATGAGCTACGACAATACCTGGTTTGGCGTATGTATCGGAGTTTGTATGGAGCATCATTAAATCACTGCTTAGCCTTGAAGCACGGGAAACACTAGGCGAACGTTTTGCGGGGTATCATGGTTTCTATTTTCCTCTGGGTTTATTGTTTTTCTTGGTATTAAGTTGCAGATGTTAGCCTCACCTGTCGTTCTCGGCTGTCAACTCAGCCATGAGTCCTCCTTTGTCCCTTCGCTTTGCGTCCTCAGCCAGCTTACTATCCACTAGGTCAGATAGCTCCTTAGATCGGTTGAGTGCTCCTTGAGCACACTGGATGAAGAGTGGTGCGTCAAGAGAAGTTCCTCCCAGTTTGGCAATCTGGCAAATCTCGCCATGCTTGTTGAGACTGTATGTGCAGTGGGAAACTCGCAGTTGCTCCTCAAGCCAGTTGGTATCAGCGAGGACTTGGCTTCCATCTTCGCCAAAGAAGCTGAAGGTGACACAGAAAGGGGAGTGTAGCCAGCTTAGAGGCACGGGCTCTCGCTCAGCAGGTGTGTATATGGTGAGGTTTTCTCCCTCAATGCTGGAATCAGGCTTGCGGAAATGTCGAAGAGCTGCAACAACTGCTAGACAAGCCGCGTCCGTGAGGTTTCCATCATGCGTAAGGACGTGAAGATCCACTCTGATAGACCAACATTTCTGGCCGGCAATGAGGCATAGTGACTCGGTGTCTAGCGCACCAGATCTTCTGATTGTTTTCTCGAGAAGCCTGGAGAGAAGGACCTCCTCGAGTGAAGGGCGGTTGACCTCATATGAAGGGGCAACCATGGGACTGAGTTCCGATGTGATTGTGAAAACTCCGTCAAAGGGACGGTCTGAGTATGGCACGGTGACTTCTGCTGAGACTTTTGCTAGAACCCTGAGAGCTTTATTAGTAAGAAATATATATCACTAAGATATAATAGTGAAATACCTTGTTTTTCCATACTTGACTTCCGCAACTCCATATTCATCTCCAAATGTGAGTTCAAGAGGCCGAAACTCGTCAAATTTGCGTCCGTCTAATCGCAAACCCTCATCGAGAGCTTGGGTGACAAAAGTCCTCTCAGAGAGAGAAGGTTCAGCTTCGCGAGGCATGATTGACTATTATTTTTGTGTGAATATTTCGTGACAGGAAATGCCGTGTTTATAAACTGCCAAAGCGTAATAGACTGAGAGAAACATTGAAGAAATTCTGCCGGGCGGTGAGGCGCCATGTACAGTAGGCCTGCTTCTCATTGTGCGCCTCGCGTCGGCAATGTTCAAGACTTCTTATTGACATTGAAACACCATTTCTTCAAGGTTTTATTGAGGAACCATCGCCATGACTACCGCGCATAGACCTACGTTCGACCCGGTCCGTATTCTCCCTTCTATTTCTTCAGCGCATACTGACTTTTACAGGCCCGTGGCAAAGAAGCCCTCCGAGGTCCAGCCTACCATCAGCGCCTCCTCCCAGCCCACACCCAACTCAAATATCGTCAGGCCGGTCAAGGCGGCGATGCTGACGAACCCACACGCGATCTCGCTGCAGAGCTTCTCGCTGCTGAAGCCGTCCATTTGACCAAGAAGAATGGCGCCCCTGCCCTCATTGATGATGCCGACGAAGACGACGAGACCAGCGTATCCAATGGCGCGAAGCGAGCGCTTCCAAGTGCTGATGGTAAAGGAGAAGATTTAGAGGTGAAGAGACGGCGGATCTTAGCAGAAACAAGAGATATCGATGCCGATGATAGCGAAGAGGACAACGACGATGAGAGTGAAGACGACGAGGATAGCGATGATGACTCCGATGCAGAGCTGCAGAGAGAGCTGGACCGTGTACGAAGAGAGCGAGAGGAGAGAAAGAAGAAAGAGGTAAGTCTGAGCGATTCTCAGATGCAGATAATGGTTTGCTGATACACATCACAGGAGGCCGAGCGACTCAAAGAAGAGGAAGCGGCCCGAGAACGAGATATTGCCCTGGGCAATCCTCTCCTCAACAAACAAGATTTCAATATGAAGCGCCGCTGGGACGATGACGTGGTATTTAAGAACCAGGCCCGCGGTACAGAAGACAAGGGCAAGAAAAAGGAGTTCGTAAACGTAAGTCTTGTGATTCTTCCGTCCGCAAAGCATTCTCTGCCAGCGACTCAGTTCTATATGCATTTCTTTTTCTTTTCCTATTTCCTTCAAAGATGAAGAGACACCATTCGCTAACCCAGACCTTTAGGATCTCCTACGTTCCGACTTTCATAGGCGCTTCATGAGCAAGTACGTTAGATAATGACATAGACAAACTCCTCCATTTTAGACATTAGATACCCTGGGTTTTAAATCAAGCATTCTCCTGCGACCGTCTTCGTCCGTCCCTTGACTCCAAAGCCTGCTCGGTGAGGATCTTGTTCTCCAGGCCTTCGAAGGCTCCGAGAACGTTGCCGTACTTCTGATAGGTCCCCTCGCGGTAACCATCGTCAATGCGCTGGATGTTACCCTCCTCAGTCCACCGCTTACCAATGAGCTCGTCGAATGTCTCATTTGGCTGGCGCTCGAGAGCCCAGAGAGCCTTGTAGGCTCCGCCAAGGGCGCAGGCGTTACCACCAACGTCGAGCTTGTAAACACCATCGCTGCCGCCGAGGACCTCGCCAATGACACGAGCGATGGCTGGGTTCAGAGAGCCACCTCCAACGAGATAGATACGACGGGGCTGAGCTGGTAGGCCGGGTCGAGTGCTTTCAACCAGGTTCTGAGAGCGCAGGCGCATAGATAGGGCCTGAGACTCAACAATCACTCGAGCATCAGTCTCCTTGTCCCATCCTCCCTTGACTTCCTGGAGGTCAGAGCCATCTGGCTCGCATGAGTATCGCCAAGTGCCTGCACGGATGTTGGGCACCACTTCGGTAAGGTAGAAGTATAGACCAAGCTTGCGCCTATCGTCTTCCTTGGCAGCGCCCAGAGCAGGAGTGTTCTCGATAGCCTTGTTGAAGTTCTCCCAGCCGGTAGGACCGTTCTCAGGCTTGGGGAGTTGGTCTCGCACTCGCTCACGTGCTAGGCCTCCGTTCTTGTAGCACAACATGAACATGTAGTGGCCATCGGTTGTGGGGTGGTTGAAGAAGTGGTAAGCGCCATCAGGCTTGTACTTTGGTGTGTTCATGAGGAATGTCGTCGAAGTACCGAGAGAGACGATGGCGTCGAGAGGTCGAAGGGGAAGGGCGAGAATAGTTCCGGGGTTATCGCCGGTGAATGGTGTGATCTGGCAGTCGGGATGGAAACCGTGACGGTCCACGAAATAGGGAGAGATAGAGCCCAGAACAGCAGCGCCATCGAGGCAAGGCTCACCCAGTTTCTTTCGTAGGTTGAGGGCTTCGCGCTTGCTTCCAGAAGCAAGCTCGAGAAGAGGTTCGCTGTATGTTTGGCGGGACATGTCCCAGAGATTCATACCACAAACATCGCTGACATCCATGGGGGCGATGGCGCCGAGGAAGACGGATGCCAGCCATGACGAGACGAGGGAAATGTGAGCTGTCTTGGCGTACATGTCTGGGAGGTCCTTCTTGAGGCGCATAATCTGGGTTCCAGTAAATCGCTGGTAGATCTGTTAATGTCTAATTTTCTCTGGCTATTCGGGAATCTCAACTTACATGGTGAGCACCGCTGCCTGTCACCTCAGCAAGCTTCTGGCGACCGCCAAGAGCAGCATCAAAAGCGTCACATTCGGCCTGGGTGCTCTGATCCTGCCAATTGGGCGACCATTGGTGGGAAAGGGCCTGTGGTAGCTGAACAACCAGAGGGAGGCGAGGATCAAGATGGTGAAGAATCTCGTAGGCATTGCCATTCCAGTAGACACTGCCATGCTGCTGACAGGAGCCGCTGATACCGCGAATATGAGATAGAGGAACAGGCATAGACTCGGCCAACCGGTCAAGGACGAGATCTACAGACTCTAGCCACATGGCAACTGGCGCATAGACCTCGCCTGTCTCCTCGTAGACATGAACACCTTTCTTGATGCCATATTTGTGGCCAAAGTCCTTGTCGAAGTCGACCTTGGCTTCACCTTTAACCTTGAGGTCTGAATCGACAACCAGAGCTGGATATGGGTTAGCGAATTGTGCCGGCAGCTGAGGATCTGGCTGACGTGCCTTTGAGCTGTTGAGTCGACAGATCGAAGCCGAGGTATAGTGGCTTAAAGTCCGAGGACTGATCTGGGGAATTGGATCGAGCAAGGAACGGCATTGTGAATAGCTTCGGGTAGATGTCGAGCTGTTGAATCTAGGTAAGGATACTATATCCAGGGGTGCCAACCACGGCCGACGTCAATGGTAGCGAGATGACGAAATGAGAGCCAATTCAGTGGGTGACGTAAGAATTAGCAGTCTTGTAAGTGCGTGCGTGTGGGTGGTTTAGATGATGTTTTACAGCGAGCAATGGGTGAAAAGCAGAATATGGGTCAAGTTGTGTGAGACAGGGAAAACACCAGAAAAAGCCATGAGCTGGGCTTTATAGCTTATAACGCGTGTACCTTGCCTTAGCTGAGCAGTCACTCACTGCCAGTACAGTACAGTAACTGCATCATGTTAGACCGCCACCCTCCAACAGGGAAGAATGAGATAGACACACACTAAGGTTGTCGTCAGTGGGTAACATGCATCAGAATCAACTCCAAAGCTAGCATTATTAACTGTAAGGCGTGGATGCAGTAATGGCAATGTGAATGCCAATAACATGCCAATATGACACACTCATACGAAACTAATAATAATTCTGTGCTCTTACTTTATCTGTTTACCTACACAAAGACAATAGTCACCAAAATCATGCTGTAAAAATTGGGTTGCGAGGTCATATGAACACAATTCCATGCCCGGGGAACATATCCGCCTGTCTACCTATTTGCTGCTGATAAGTATTGCATATAGATTACCTGGTAGCTGGGTCATCTTTGCCTAAAAATGAACAATATGCAGTTCTTTTATTTTGACGTTTCTCTCTCTCTCTCTCTCTCTCTCTCACACACACACACACACACACACATTTCAAGCAATTATCCAATTCCTAGTACTTAGAGATACCGTCAGAAAAACAAACTACGTAACTCTCAAGAAAATATGGAGATTTTTTCTCTCACTTTCCATCATCCGTATCAACGTGGGGTTGTCTTCTCCGCTGAATGAGTCGTTCAACCCAAGGAGCCAACCCCAGTTTTTCATCAAGACCCTTGATGATCGATAAAAGGAAGCCTGGACTAGCGTTGGGAGGGGCGTGTAGAACAAGACGTCTAACTACCCAGTTGCAAACACGACACTCAACACTTGAGAAACTTTTTTAAGCATTCACATTCAGGCAAGTCGTGATATGGATCAAGCCGAAGGAGGTGTGGAAACGGAAGAATAGGAATTGATCACCAGGGACAGACACTACGAAGGTCATGAAAAAGAAGCATGATAGAATAAGACTATTAGGAGAATTAGTATGGCCAAGAGTCTTGTTACTATGTGACACTCCTCTTAACTCTACGCATTAGAATATCTTCAGTTCCAATTACTTAGTGTAAATAAGTATATATACAAATATCAAAAGCTTACTGTCATATTATGACATGTTCTCGACAATCAAGTCTTCACTTTCTTTCTTTCTTTCTTTCTTTCTTTCTTTCTTTCTTCGTTCAATTCCGGAGCTCTATTCGCAATTAGCCTAAATTCATCAACAGCTCCCACCCCAGTCCCATCTTCAGTTTATATCCCGGCCAATAGAACCCGTGACCTCTCAAAGTCTGGCTGCTCCTCGTGAACAATGTCAAGCCAATGAGTAGCGAGCGCTTCTAACTGACAGCAAGAAGGGGGCGTGAGGAAATTGAATTCAGCTTCTATAAGAATTGTCTTTTTTCTTGACTCTGGATACAGAAGGTCATTGGAATATTTCTCTAATGACTCCATCTTTAAGAGCATTTTGGTTGATGTGCTGAAGGTTACCTATATCATAGCCATGAGCCTCAAACGTGGGGGTCATTCAGGTCTGGTGACATCCTTGCCGCCTGGAATCTCATCATCTTTCTTCGACTTCATGGACAGTTTGATTTTACTCCTCTTGTTCTCCGTCTAATTCCCTCTTCTCCTGTTGGGGCGCGTCTAGGCTGAAAAACGCCACAAGGATGACCTGCATGTACCTCTTTTTATCTGCATTTTCTATCCGTACATAGTGTACACACATTACAGTCTGTGTAGCATACCTAGTCCAAATCTCATGAGTCGTTGTTGTCTTTATGAGTGTAGACCTTTCCTCTTGAACCTTCAAGTTATGTGCCCCGCGAACACACCTCCTTGTACCTTCTCTTCCGCCTTTAGAATACACATGTCTATGGTCTGCTCTATTGCACCAATTGCTTCATATCAATGCCGGCACTGGCCCGGAACAAGATAGTAAAATCACGAGAAAGAAAAGGGTGTGCACAGTTCACTGCATATGCACATGCAGATGCCATCGGCCTTCCTTCACCGACGGTCAGGTCGACAGCTGCCGGCTATTGAGAGATCCTAGTCCGAACCTCTTACGGCCTCTCATCTGGCCGGGCTCCACTGGTCTGCAGCTCAGACCCCAAGAAGCCGGGCTAGACCCAAGCCAAGGGGCAAGGTTGGCTTGGACGTGTCGCACCAATTCAAAGGGCAGCTTCGAAGAGGACAAGATGCGGCATGGCCTTGATCGATCCCCAGGATCCGAGGCTCATGTCTCGCTTCTGACAGGACATCCTCCACTCTATTGCTTGTTCCTGTTTCTGAGACCATCGCCTTGTTCGTGGGAGCCATTGGGTTCAGGAACATGGCCACTACTCTTGTGATCGTGGTGCTCGTGATGCTCATGATTGTGGTTCGACTCGCCCTCTGCCTCAGACGCATCCTCCTCGGTCTCTGGTGGCAGAACCACAGTCCCAGGGATAAAGTCGTCAAACCTTGCCTTGGCGGTAGCCTCCTTGGGTGAGAATCGGATTCGAACTCTTCTGACACCACGTACTTTCCCTCCGACTTGAGTCCGCACCGCGTCTTCGACTTGCTGTGTTGTGTCAACAGACCACGCACCAGGTACGGTCATCTCGAGGTCCACAAGATAATTCTGGCCTGATTTGATACCGCTCACTTCGCGTAGAGCAACTTCGTGTCCTTCAACCACGTTCTTCAATGCTTTATTAGCCTGTTTTGTTACTGAAGACTTGATCTCATCATCAATGCCCTGGTCTGCCAGTTCGCGAAAAGCAGCAACTGTGTTTCCGGCACCAGCCTGGATAACCATGATGGAGATGAGAAGGCCGCCGACGGGATCCAGCCACGCCGCATTCTCCATTGCATTAGCTCCCATGATGGCTGCCAAAGTGACGAACCCCGTTAAACTGTCGACTCGGTGATGAATGGCGTTTGACGCGAGAACCGACGATTTACGTTCTCGAGCAACCTTCATTGCTGTAATTGGTCAGCTCTTATACTTTCAGTCCCAAGGCTTACGTTGCACACGTGCAGTCTGGCGCCGCGACCCTACGAGTTGGGAGAACACTTACTCGCATGGTAAAGCCATTCCTTAATTAGAATGGTCCCTGCTGCAAGCCAAGCGGCATGCATACTCGGGATCCCAAGTGCTGCAGCTCCATGAGAATGGCTATGACCGTGTCCGACGTGCTCGAGAATACCATGTGCCGCTTCAGGGTAAAAGTGTCCATAAAGACTGATACCGCTGTCCCAACCCATGTAAAGACCTCCGGCCAAGAGCATGCTCGAGACACCGAGTGATCCCAGACTCTCTACCTTGCCAAAGCCCATGGGGAATTTGTCTGTCGGTGGTTTGAGACTCCATGTGACTGTCGCGAGTGTCAAGATATCGGATGCGAGATCTGTGATGCTATGCCATGCGTCGGCAGTCATTGCTTTGGAGTTGAAAGCCCATCCACCAGCGAATTTAGCAATTGCCATGCCCAGGTTAGAGACCAAGCCAATCCGGGTGATTCGGACGCCGGGGTCGTCTTTGTTGCCTGAAGTTAGGTACGCGTTGTCGTGATGGTGGTGGTGGCCCAGTATGCCATGGCTATGACTGTGGTCATGGCCGTGGCTGTGATTATGACCATCTTTGTGGTCGTGGTCGTGGCCTTGGCCAGTATGCGGTCGTATCTGCGACATTGAAGTTTTCACGAGTGAGGGTGGTGATCGAAGTTTGTTGCGAAAGGGAGCGAGATGTGGTAGCGAATAAGTCGAAGGGCGAGCGACGGAGGCAGTATTTGATACGTGGTAGGATGAGAGTTTAGACGAGGCTGAGAGGTAGGCGCACGTCGATAGGGCGGCGACGACCGAAGCTTTTTGTAGGGCGCGTAGGCGAAGACGAAGACAAGCGACGTGGGGAGTTGCTATATTTGATCTCAAAAGGGACATCTGGCCTCGGTATTTGGTCTGTTGTGAAATATGGACATTAGGGTGCCCATTGATATGTCCATGTCCATGTCCCCATGAGGCAAAGCCACGACTCCTCTGATTGTGACTGTGCGTGGCTCCAGCTCCAGCTCCGGGTCCAGCTATTGGCGACGTCACTCCAGCGCCAGCGCCTGCGCCTACGCCTGTGCCCGTGGGACGGCCGGCCTGCGGGAGACTCATACAGTATATCCGAGATGTTGTCTTGCAGGGGAAATACGGATAATACGGGAAAGTGGGAGAAGGGGCCGGGTATCTTGTTGCGTGTTTTCCCTTGGAGTTTGCGTAGGGTCTGAAGCACGGTTCAGATATAGACGGATAGGTTATAGACGATTGTTAGGGAGAGGAAAGATGGTGTGTTTTGTTAACGTCGGGTTATCCAATACCATATGCCCGTTAACGGAGCTCTTCAAGTTTCGAGTCGGGTTCAATAAAGCGAGCGGATTTGGCTCGGTCGGAAGCGGACCAAGGCCACATGAGCGAGTTAAAGAGTCAAACAATTAATTATGCGAAGAGACAGAATTCCCCGACAGCGAGGGGGAAAAAAGATTATCAAGATTATCAGACATAAAACAAACAGAGTAACTTAGGTATTTTAGCTCCACCAAAAGCGAAACTTGGTGCGGCAATTGGTAGGAAAAGACACCGACCTACGACGCCATTGAGGATAGGATGCGAGGTGAACCCACTATCTACGACACTCTCGCCTGATGAGTGATCGCGAGGTTCCGGTCTCCGGACAGCACAGCCAGCAACTGGCAGGGCCTGGCCTGGGAGGGCCTAGGCTTGGCCGCTGAGCCATATGTTTTCAGGGATGGTCAAGTTTGCGTCAGGGCATTTGCTCTACAGTAGTACCTAGAAGCAACTATCTTGCGTCCATTCAGTACGATGATGGTTCTCCTATTTCGATCAATCACAGAAGCCTGTCTTTAACAATTCTACCCTGAAAGCTGATTCGAGTTTACCATCTTCTTTGTCATTATCAGATTCGGGTTGTGGGGGGATTCAAGCAATAAATGCCCACCTCAACCGCCGGGCATTACCTGTTCAGCCACAATGCCACATGAACCCTTCCTTAGTTGCAAGGCTGAGAATCGTCCCTGAAACCAATGACGCGCTCTTCTCCATACACTGGCTCTAAGAGTAATCCCTGTAGCCAAATTTACGTACAACCATCTTCATGACTGTATGCCACGCCATCCTTTTGTCTAATATCAGTCCTTGTATTTCAATTTTCGTACCCAGTTCGTCATCACTGGTCAGCTCGAGTCAGTGCCTCAGTAGGGCTGACGACTTGGTCTTCTTCAACCAATCCTCCACAAGCAATTGGAAACAGCCTCGTCAGCCACTGGAGATTGGGCTTGAGTTTCACTTCAAGAATTATCATATCGAGTATTCGTAATTCTTGAACATTACGACTCTAAAAGCGGCTCCAATGAGCAAGCCTCTGCTCAGGATCCCTTACACGGACCTCCCCCTGCCTTCAGTGATTGCACCAGCTTCGGCCTCAACACTCCCCGGAGCTATCGCCGCCCTCCATCGCTTCTTTGTCGCGCCCTCTCCAAGCCACTTACCTTCATCCGCTGCTGTTCTCACCGGTGCAGGCCTTTCAGTGGCTTCGGGCTTGGCAGATTACCGGGGTGTCAAGGGCACTTACAAGGTCAACAAGACATATCGACCTATCTACTACCCAGAATTCCTCAAGAGTCATGAATCTCGCAAACGATACTGGGCTCGAAGCTTTCTAGGCTGGTCTAATCTCCAAAAGGCATCCCCAAACAACGGTCACTATGCTATAAGAGATCTCGCGAATCTTGGTCTGGTACGCAGTGTCATTACTCAAAATGTTGACTCGTTCCATCCAAGAGCTCATCCTGATCTACCAACTTTAGAATTACATGGATACTTAAGAGCTGTTGTCTGCACGACTTGTAAAAACGAGTTCTCCAGAGATGAATTCCAGGAGAAATTGTCCACCCTCAACCCTAAATGGGCCGAGTTGCTCGAGAGGGCCCTCAAGTCAGGGGCATTAGACACTGAAGACCCAGTTGAGCGCAGGTTCAAAGGCCTAAAGGTGAACCCCGACGGCGATGTGGATCTACCAGATGCTCCTTATACAACCTTTAGATACCCCTCTTGTCCCAAATGCTTATCCAGCCCTCCAAAGAATGCTGACGGACATCAACATGTTGTCCAGGTTGACACAGATGGTGCATGGAAGCTTCCCAGCACCGCGGGAATTCTGAAGCCTGCGGTGGTCATGTTCGGAGAAAGTATTGACAATCATGTCAAACACGCTGCCGAGGAAGCCATTGACAATGCGGGAAAGCTTCTCGTTGTTGGAACCTCTCTTGCCACTTATTCAGCTTGGAGGCTTGCCAAGCGAGCTCAGGATCGGGGCATGCCCATCGCCATTATCAGCATGGGCGGAATCAGAGGCGAGGATAGGTTCTTCGCGGGTATGGATCCCAACCAAGAGGGTGAGCAGGGAGTGAGAGTTGCATTATCGACAGACGACCTCCTTCCAGCTCTTCTCTCTGCACTGCGCAACGATGTTGTGCCATCGGAAGCACCAACACGGACTTCACTCCAAGCTTCCTTCGGAAATCGTAGTGTTTTCAAGGATATGCTCTCATGAAAGTAGATCATCAGTGTATTACTACCCAATCCCGAGGATAGATTCATACGTCTAAATGAAATTACCAAGACTTCCGGGTTTTGCGTTTGTCGGTGCAGGCTTGACTGTCTCTGCATTCTGGGTTGAGGTTGATGAGGTTGTGCTTGCGGGCTCACTTCGCTCTGGCTTCTCTCGTTTTGACTTGCGAATTGCTTCGTCACGTTCAATCGCCTTCAACACTGCAAAGATTCGTTAGCAACTAGCAAGTGTGATGGCTGGACCCAGCTCGTACTCTCTTCCCAATCGGCTTCCTTTGCAGGATCTCCAGTTCCAAGTGCCGCCTCCACATCTACCGGCTCGCCTCGTTGGATTTTCTCGACAACTTCCCGTAAGGATGCAATTCGAGCCTCCGACTGTCGCATGTATCGATCAAAGGAATTTCGTAAAGTAATCATCTGAATCGACATGGACCCGATAAGAAGAAATATGGCAATGAAGAATGTCGCGGGATTCCATTCCTTGGACTTCTTCCTTAACTGGCGATTTTCCTTTCTCAGTGGCTTCGGTACCAAGTTTCGCCAGAATGACCTATCGACAACTGTAGCCGGGGCCGTGCTCGAGTATCGAATACCGCATCTTGAGGTATATGACGTCCTGAACACAAAAGAGGCCACTCGGATATAACCAGGGCGAAGAGAAAGCCGTCGAAGCGACATTTTGCGATCTTTTAATCTCGACGATTGGTGTCGTTAGCTGCAACTTAGCTTAATTGAGACTCGCAACTTCAAAGATCTTCTACTGAGAAAATGGAAGCACGGACCATCCGATCCGGGAATCGACAGTTGCCCCGAGCAACCAGCTGTGTTTGCCCAACTCCGGGGCTAGGCCGCCAGGATTAATAAAGTCAACTAATTATCAATTGCGACATAGAGACCTGCAGCTTTTCGTTTTCAACTTGCATATTGTACCTGTACTGTACTTCCCTCCATATTAGGAGCTTTTGGTTTTTGACGGCGGCATGGTAACGAAATTACACTCATAATCTAAATGGCTTCACTGCAGGCAAAGGCCGACGCGGCCAAGACAGCTCTAGCCTCAACATCAACATGCACGACTGCCACCGTCGTGACTCTCAAGGAGCTACTGCTACCCGACATCGAGACTACATACACGGAATCACAAACCAATTCAAGAACGGCCTCTAAGACGACGACAAACTCCAAGGCAAAACGAACCGCGGGCGGCAAAACTCAGACAGCAAAGTCTACCAGCGAGCAGCTTTCATCGAAAGACCGTGCAGCTCTGGCAACACATGTAATCAACATTTGCATCAAGTCTCTAAGCGAAGCTGCGAAGCCCACCACTCCTGCGACTCCGAGTAAGCAACAAGCCTCTCAGGGAGACTGTAAGAAAGCCTCTGGTCCTCGAACGTTACGGAGATCCCTATCCGCACCGTTATCACCGCTGCAGCCACGAACTTTGAATCGCGTAGCTACCTCGCCAAACATCGCCGCCAAAGCAGCAACCCAAGCAGCAACGCAGTCTACAGGATGTCTCGCCGCGGTCGAGTGCGCGCGCGTGGCTTTTACCTGCCTACGATCTATTATGGGCCCAATGCAGGCGGCACAAACAGATTTCCAACTCGAGAATGGAATGTCAGCATTCATTAGCAAACTTCTGGCGCTTGGGTTTCAAGATCAGGCGTTAAAGGAGCTGAGGGTTTTAAAGAGACGGCTCGATGCTGGAGTTAACAAGTCAGCGAAACCGACCTCTACCGAAGGACAAACAGCTGCTCAAGTCATTTTGGAGTTGCTCGACTATGGTGATAAGATTCCCGATAGCTTGCTACCAATTGTTACAGGTTGTCAGATTCAAGTACTGCGATGGATTGCACATTCCAAGAAACCAGCTCATATCGAGGCCGTGCTACCACTTCTTGAGGAATCTCATGTATCTTCCCCCATCAACCTCTTAGTGAGGTCGGGGACCAAAAACGCGAAGGAAACCCAAAGAGCAGCCCGACAACTAGCATCACTATCCCAGACTCTTCTTTCACTAGCACCCAGTGTCTCTAGCAAGGAAGATGCAGTTGCGACAGAGTTGAGACTGAGTCCGTCTCCAACTTCAGCTTTCAAGCTGCAAGTGCTCTGTTTCAAGATTCAGCTTAGATGGTGGAAAATGGCTGGTCACCGTGGAAATGTTGAGGACGATATTCTTTCGCCGTTTTCTCGATGCGTTCGCGCATATACTCGACGACAGCCACCCACGAATGGACCAACATACGATTTGATTGCTGCATCCTTCCACGCGCTCACGGATCTAGTTGGACCCCAAAAGTCCCAAGCCAAGGCTTCACTCGACTCTCCCCTAACTTCCATTTACCAACTGCTTGGTGTCGCAGCTCAAACGGACCGGCAAAACGATGCAGCATGCCACTGGTTCCAGAAACTGAAGGATATGCTAAAACCTGACGGGGAATCGGCTATTCGCATATTCTCCATTTCAGCCCGCCTTCTCGCTGCACTCTTGAAGCAATCCAAGCATGATACCGAGACGCAACAGCTGGTTCAAGAGGTTACAGAGAGCCTCGAAGGGAGTTTGAGTGGAAACATCAGCGACCTTAATGAACTGCTAGAGAGTCTTTCACTCGCTCGACGGTCAGCCGTTGGGTTCCTTGTTAGCAACTCGAATGGTCCGGAAATTAAAGATAACACATTAAATTTAATCTGGGAGCATCTGAAGACATTCATTACCAAGTTTCCACGGTTCGGTCGCCGTTGGCTAGGCGCTTTCCCCGGCAGAGACGCTTCGGCCAAATCTATCCTCCAGTTCGACCAACGACGAGAGATTTTGATGCAGTCGATCAATCAGATTATCGATGGCGCGTTAGTGGTCATCAACGGCGATATCCAGGCCGACTCTATTACTTGGAAGCATATGGATGAGGTTCTCTGGGACTGCAACAAACTGATTGGTGCTGTTCTCGATCCCACGATTTCAAGGGCACGAACAGAGCAGCTCAGTGGCTATTTTGCGAAAATATCCAGTCTGTATTTTGCCAGGTATAATCAAATACGCAAGGACCTCGGCAAGTCCAAACAAGTCAATAAGGAGATTCTTCAGTGTTTGAGTCGATCCATTGAGATTATTCAGGATCGGCCCATGGCCCAACAGGAGAAGGCTCATATGTCGACTAAGCTGGAGTTGTTTGCCGATCTCTGCAAGGCTGCAAACCGAAGTGAGGATGCACTCAGAACTCTCCGATCAATCTGTACCAATATGATTGAGGAGGGCGCCTTAGTCAAGGTTACTACAGCGCTGGATTCTCAACCTCCGAGCATTGCTTGGAGTGCTGATGATAAGGCAGAGATATTGTCCCGAACACTACGTTCGATTGCTAAGCTTGACCACTCATGGAACGGCTGGGCATTCTTTCTGCCGGAAGGTGAGCGAGCTGCAGTACTCGAACACTTGATGCAAATCGTAGGAGACACAGCAGCTAAGGTAGACCGACTCAAACTACACGATCCATCAGTTCAGGCTCTTCTGCGAATCTACACACCCGAGCGCTTCCCAATTCGCCGCCTTCGAGTTCTGCTCCAGCTGCTCTTCCAGACCATTGGAGAAGAGAACGAAATGGAGCAAATTTCCAACTTAGCTGAAGAAACAATCCAACAACTGGACAGCAAAGACTATGGCGATGACGTTTCACTGCTTCGCTATCTTCCACATCTCAGGGCATTACATAAGTCAATGTCTGCATTGGCTGTCACTAGCGCTCCTCTCCCAGTGTCTGCCCTGAGAGAAGCCGTTGTCTCTTGGAAATCGATGACTGAATCGTGCAAATCCAGAAACGATGTGTGTGAGCGGATCGACAATCCTGACGGTCTTCTGACACATCTGCAATCTGCCAGCCACTTCGCCAACCTTCGCGGTGAGAACAGTCTGCAGCTTGAGGTCTTAGAGCTGTCAACACATCTGTCCAAGATTCTGGCCGAACCGACCTATAACAACATCATCCTTAATCATACACTTCTTGCATCACAACATCTCAATATCGGTCACTTCTCTGAGGCAAAACAAACACTCGATGAGATAAAGAAGCTTTTGGACCAAGCCGACGGTGCCTCTCGTGGCCTGATTGCTGGGTTTCATTTGACACAAGCCGAGTATTACTCTGGCATCGGTAATATCGATGAAGCGTGAGTGCATAACACTCAGAAAATGGAACCATTCTAACTCATTTTTAGCGATTCCTCATTGGCGGCTGCAAAAGCCATTTACAATGGATCTGCTTCTGCGAGGGCATTGTCAAAATCACAAGTCAACATATCTCTAGCCCTCAGCTCGTTCCTAGACTCAGTTCTCGCGCTAAAGCGTGGTCGGATACAAGACGCGCTTACCTGCGTTAAATCAAGCGTTCGAATCCTTTCACACGATTGGTCCAAGATCGAGGCGACAGCATCCCGAGCAGCCAGTCCTGGCGTTATGAACGTCTCAACATCTAGTCTTGATAGTGTCAAGGCTGATGCCAAGCTTGGCCAGGTGATCGGTCCTCGATTCTGGGCACTTGCTTTCCCCCTTCTGCGTGGTCTCCTGCATGTTTCTTCTGTCTATGCCCATCTTGGCATGTACCAGGAGACCATTTACTACGCAGAGTCGGCCCAAAAGGTTGCTGAAAGCACAGGCTCATCACTCTATCGTGCACAGGTACTCGCTTGGACAGGTTCCGTCTACCACCGAGCTGGAAAGCTAACCAAGGCGCTCGATTTCGGCAATGAGGCGTTCAACGAGTTACCGGAAGACATCTCAGCTTCTCGGGTACAGGTTGCTTGCCAACTTGGCGGCTTGTTTCGCGATAGCGGCGACGAAGACAAAGCCCGTGAACTACTTCAGCTTGCCGAGGAGACTGCGCAACGCCTTGGCGATCATGGAAAGGTGCTAAGCATCCAGAATGAGGTGAAGAAAACGGCTCCGGTTGCTGCCAAAGCACGAGCAACAGCTGCTACACGCGCCACTCGAACTGCCACAAGGACGACAAGGGCTAAGACTGCTGCAAATCCTGCACCACGAACCCGAAAGCGGGAGGCCGTTGTCAAGGTTCAGCCATCTGCTGCAGAGGTCCTAAAGCTACCAAAAGACGCATACCAGGCTTCTCTTATGGCATCGGTCATCCTATCACGGGCTTTAGGTTTCATCAGTCAGAAGGATTGGGCTTCTGCTTTATCAACTTTGGAGGATGCCAGAGAACTGCCAAAGCTCTTCGGGACTCTATCCCAGGAACAAGTCGTGACTGCAATCTCTCTTATCGGTCATAGCACAGAGCAGATGATTCACGACCCTGTATTCTCCGTCATCCAAGACTCGACCATTTCGTTCCCTGCTATTGCTGCTTCTGACAAGACGAAGGCTTCGCAGGGCCAGACGCCTCCACGTAAAGGACGCGCAGGAGCCGCAGAGCGAAAGACCTCCAAGGAAACCAGTGTTCCTGCATTCGCTGAAGCATTGAAACAAGCACAAGAACTACTTCTCGAAGCTCATGCTTCAACTTTGTCAACTGCTAATAGCACCATGGTTCATCGCATTTCGGCTTTGCTACAGAACACAGTCATTCTTCTGTCGGCTACGTCTACAACACAATCTAGGGTCCTTGCTGGCTCGGGGTTTGCAACTTTCTCTGTAGACTTGGCTCGTAACGTCACTTGGAAGCGCGAGCAAAGCACTCTTCAAACCAAAGAGACCGCTAAGCCAGCCGATATTGACTCTGCCTATAACTCAAGGCAGTCTAGCCTTGGACTCACAGCAGACATGGCCCAGTTTCAAAATAACTATATCGACATGGTACCTCACAACTGGAGTGTGGTTTCTGTCTCCCTCAGCGACAACCACCATGATTTGTGTATCACTAAATTCCGGGCTGGCCACAGTCCATTCATTCTCCGATTGCCTCTTGAACGTGCCAATTCTCGAGATGCTGACTCGGATATCTTCAACTTCGAGAACGGAAAGGACGAGATGATGGAGATTATTCGGCTCGCTAACGAGACGAGCCACTCTGCCAGTCGAGACTTCAGTGTCAAGGGTGCGAAAGCCGCTTGGTGGGCTGAGCGAGAGGCTTTGGATGATCGCCTTAAGGATCTTCTGAGCACTATCGAGACAACTTGGTTAGGTGGTTTCAAGGGTATCTTTTCTCAGCACGAACGCCGATCGGACCTCCTTGCACGTTTCCAGAAGAGCTTCCAACAGATACTCGACAGCAATCTGCCTTCTCGAAAACAAGGACGGAGCAAGAAGTCACCAAAGACACCCAAGGTGGCCCTTGACCCACGAGTCCTTGACCTTTTCATCGGTCTGGGTAATCCCAGTGATCCAGACAGTGATTATGACGAGGCTCTTAATGACCTGCTCTATTTTGTTGTTGACATTCTCCAATTCCACGGAGAACGCAACGCTTATGACGAAATTGACTTTGACGCTATGGTGGTCGAGACTTATGACGCCCTGCGCGGCTACTACGACGCGGCTAAGACGGGATCTGACCGAGCAGAAGGGGCTCACACTGTTTTGGTTCTAGACAAGGCCCTCCATGCTTTCCCCTGGGAGTCGATGCCTTGTATGGAAGGGCTTGCAATTTCGCGTGTACCTTCATTGGCTTGCTTGAGGCAACTTATTACGGAATCACAACCATCGGCGAGCGATGATAATTCTGAAAACGCACCAGAGGGCCACTACGTGTCTGCCGAGCAAGGTACCTACATCTTGAATCCCTCGAAAGACCTGGTCAACACACAGTCTACCTTCCAGCCGATTGTGAAGGGCCTCGGCAGCTGGACAGGCATTGTTAACCGTGCTCCTGAAGAAGCTGAGTTTGAAGAAGCTTTGTCAAGCTCTGAGATTCTCCTCTACTTTGGACACGGAAGCGGCGCGCAGTATATTCGAGCACGCACAATTCGCCGTCTAGAAAAATGCAGGCCAGCCACTTTCCTGATGGGCTGCAGCTCCGCGTCGCTAACAGAAGCCGGAGAGTTTGAGTCCTACGGCCCTGTGTGGAACTACATGATGGCTGGATGTCCAGCTGTGGTGGGTACGCTATGGGACGTGACGGATAGGGACATTGATCGGTTCGCGGGCCGATCGTTTGAGGAATGGGGACTGTTCCCCAAGGGCACGTTCAAAGAGAATAAGCGAGTCAAGGGCAAGAGTCGGGCCTCGAGCGAGGACGAGAGTGAGTCGGAGGAAGACGGTCAAGTAATGAACAACGTGTCACTGGCCGAGGCAGTTGGGCGGTCCAGGGAGGCGTGCAAGTTCCGGTACCTCAACGCCGCGGCGGTGGTACTGTATGGCATCCCGGTGTACATCAAGCACAGAGGGGAAGATTGATCGAATAGGGGGCAAAGTGTTTTGGTTGTTTATTCCTTTTTCAGGGTTACGAAGCATCGCGTCTCTTGCTGATACTGAATAGAGGTTAGATGGCGTGGCATAGCATGGCGTAGCAGGATATCTAGCCTAGCATTTCCGGGAGTTTGGATAAGTGGGATCCTGGCTTAATTTTTAGATTAATGAAGGGATAGTGCTTTTTGATGAACAAATTTGAGTTTATGATCCATAATTGGCCCGGCTGTTGGAACATTCCCAAGGCTATGTTGAGGAAAGGCCAGGGGAAGATGAGCTACATCTCTGGATACTACCCAAGATTGAAAGTTAGATAACTATTAACTTGCTCATTCTCTCACGATTCCACTGTTTATAGTTCGAGGTGCACATGGCCTTCTGTTTGTGTGGAAGATTCATGTTGTTGATGTGACAGCATGGCCACAACCGGGAGATATCATCTACGTTTTATGCAGTGGAACATTAACAACGGTTTCACTTCTGCGACCAAGATCGGGCCATGGCCGAAACGGACCGAGGCTCAGACATATTGCAGGTTGCACGGTGTAAGTGGCTGAGGAAGATGGTTGGATCTTGAGGTGCCAGTCAACATATGTTGAGAAACTATGCTGTGATACCTTCCAGAAGGATATGCAGAGGAGATTGACCTGAGAGTCGAGAGAGAGGTGGGTTAGTCCTGTGAATTATCCTGGAATTGGCAGGTGTTTACGTCTAATCTGAGAATAGGCATGAAATAACTTAGTAGACTGACTAAGTAAAGTTATGTTTTTGAGGCCGCGGCAACCTGGACAGCCTAGGGTAGACTAATCTATTCCAATGGAGCTCAGCGCGCAGCCCAACAGACTTCCATGTATTAATAGACACCCATAGCCATAACTACTACTAGGCATAGGCATAGGCATAAGCATATGCTATTTTATCCTTTTTCTGCATCATAGAGTGTGTTAATTTAAGTCAATTCCTTGTAGGGCTTAGGCGAGTTCGTGCGCAAGGACTCTGCGTGTTTGAGATAATGGCCTAATTTCGTTGGTTTGATATCTATTCGTCGCGTCTATAAGCCCAACCCCACGCGTACTTATTATCCCACTTATCCCACATACTACTAACTCAACAGTCCATACCGTGCCGTATCGCAGAAAGGCAAAAAACCAAAACAAAGTAACAGCTAGATTGCATAGCCTGGATGTCACTGTCCCTTCTCTGGCACACAAACCACACAAGAGAATCTCTTGCTGATCACCAGGATGATGCAGTGCGGCGCAAACACACAGATGCTATGGCACATGCAGGTTATGTTACCTTGCCTTGGTCAGTAGCGTCTGCGACGGGCGGACCGCGTTGCTATTACGCCCGTTCAGAGTAGAAAGAGAGAATCATTTATGGAACCGGCAGCAGAGGCACCGGTCCGACGAGGATGATGCTCGCTCGCTGTGTTGTAGTGTAGTGCTGGCTGCGTGCGTGCGTGCGTGTGTCAGAGCGAGCGAGCAATGAATGAATGTGCGTGCACCAGAAAAGATGGTGAGGATCGCATGGTATGTAACTCTGCATATGTCATTGACATCCAGGGGGTTGTAGACAGCAAAGTATGTATGTACGTGTCCGTAAAATGAGAGGTCATCATGTTGAGGTTCTAGACCGGATCATCAGTTGCCTTCGCTTGTCACGATATCCATGCTCGACTGATTGTATGGCGATCATACCTCTCAACCACATCGTGATGACCGACCCAGCGGGTTGAGTGAGAGAGTCAGTTGCTACACTACCTACAGCCCTAGGGAGATGATCTTGGAGGAGACGAGGAACTTTTGGGTAGGCAAGGGATCCATGTACTGAAATGTCTGTGCAGCAGGAGAGGACAGCCGTTTTCTGTCTCATGCCTCCAATTTACCTTTTTTTCCCTCCTGGCCCCCAAGTCTAAGCCTTACCAAGTACGCGTGATGGGTAGGACTCGCGTAGATGTGATATTATGTATATTCCAATATGCTGGCGGCTGGGCGAGTAGTTTGACTCCCTGTGGTAAAGACAGGCGCCTCGCTTATTGAGCCATGTATGAACACGTCTACATGTTTCAATTTGCTGTAAATCATCATACCGCATCGCCAGAACAGTAATTGTTCCCCTATTGAGTACATGAGGTCCACGTAGCATTATGACACCTAGTTATTTGACCGTGAAGTCTAACTTGCCTAGCACCAAAATTCTCGGAAGATGCCGTCCACGTCGAACAAGGGTCCGGGATAGTGGTTTCGAAGGACGTCGACCCTGGCCGGGGCTGGAGTGCATGCAAGATATCCCGTGGTCTGCTCAATTGGTGATTCCAAAGGAATCTAAGCCGCAGATCATCTGAGCCGCCTGTTCCATACCGACTCCATAGTCGGCGCTTTCTTGGCACCATGTATCGTCGCTTCTGCAGGGAAGAACCATCAAGAGGAAAATAACCGTTGAGGAATAATACCGCGTCTTAATGCAGGGGAACAGAATGCTACAATACGAGACGTGATGCCCACAACATGGGTCGGTAGTCGAGCGGTTTAGACCCTGGCCGGCTCCGGCATTTCTCGACTAGTTCATGCCATCAGAGGGTTTTAGTACACGTGCAGACCAAGATCGAGCTGAGACGGTCTCTTTTTGGGTGAACTCACGCCCTGCTTTTTGCCGCTTTTATGCTTGCATCGCCTTGATAGCCTGGGGTCCTAGACAAGCAGACCAGACAAACCAAGCCAAGACAGGTTCAAGGGTCCCCTGGCCCGCCTTAGTTCACCTGGCTAGCCCTCTGATATCCTGCCGCGCCTTGTCTCAGTGAACCTTGACTTGACAGTGACAACCCAAGCCAAACCAAAGACGACAACATGAGGAAGATCGCGATGCCTTGTAGAGTTAATACAAGCGACTAGGCCTCACATTAAGCCGAACGAGCCGCAATAACTACGTACGTACGTGTTCGTATCAAACTGAAATTAATAGCAGGAGAAATACTTCTCGATCTGACCAGGAGATGCTGAGTTTTTCCCCCAGTAACATTCAAGGAAGAAGGCTTTTCATATGAACATCATAATGAGGTAGAGAGACTCTTTAGGTAGATCTGTATGTAGTAAGTTGCAGTGTCATAGTCAACGATTCAGGGCAGCTTCAAACCCATCTTCAGGAACCATTGCCTTAGTACCGCTCATAAAGTCGGTACGTAGAGCATGTATAATCTGTTTTGGGATATGCGATGTCAGGAGTAGAAAAGACCCTGGGCGGAGATTCCTTCTTGGGCAATATCTGTTGGTCCTTCCTGGTAATAGTTGTCCGTTGTTTGGATGTGATGTGAAGCGAGGAAGGAAGGAGATGGGCATTCGTTTATCTATATCCACGTTTCTCCGATCCAACCAATTTGTTTCTATACAACATCACCATCAACATCAAGCCATGGACACTGTCAGTCTGTCAGTCAATCTGTCTGTCCAACATGAATGACGACCACAATATCCTGTCCCGTTTGTATGCACGAACGGTTTAACACATGACATGAACTCAAACACAACGACACTACACAGACCATCAATCAATCACATCACGTCACCCCCTACAGCTGCTACGACTGTACTAAGCGTTTAGGGGACTTCCACACGCACCACCTGCCTTCACCACGCGCGTTGTCGACGGCCGACGTCTCCACCGATTCCTTGTCTTTCTCGCAGGGCAGGGCATGGTTGTGAACATGGATTACATGGCTAGCATCGCCATGGAAGGGAGACAAGAGGAGAGATGAGTCCAAAAGCGGCCCAACCCTGAACCAAAACCACCAAAGTTATCAAGTCCCAAGAGCCAGACAGACACTGCTGTTTCTCTACCCCACAGTCGCACACCAGGACTGTGCACGACAACTTCTCTAACCTATCGTGATCGCTGCTATTTGATTTTCTACCACTTAAGGTCCCCACCCTTCTGTGATTCTGGGCCTTAAACCCCCAGCTTCCACGACTCAATCTCTTCCACCCAAAGACCAAGGACCCGGTTAACTTGTCTCCGATCCTCCTTCTTGCACCTCTTCTCAAACACCACCGAGAGCTCATTTCGCATTTCCGAAGAGACGGATTTCCTTCCTCACGGAACGTCGACTCGCGCGGCCTGATCCAATACCCATTGCATCATTGTTGAATCAACCTTCGTAACGGTTCTCAATTCACTTCCGCCAGTTCCTTCGCCCCAGCCGGGGCGCAGACCAGTCCCCAGCTTCCAGTGCGGGGAGCCACTGACTACATACGTACCCGTTGGTTCTCCATAAACTCCCCGGACGACTTCGGGTTACCTCAAATCTCAACGCTCTTGCGCTGCAGCGTTTTAACCTGCGCAACAGCTGCCGCCGCCAACCGTTATAAAGATTTCGTTTCGCACAGCCGGGCTGCACTCGCAAGCTTGAACCCCCTGCTCAATTCTGTTTCGCTTCATCACCGCAACCACACCGGTCCGGTAGATTTTGTTTTACAGTACCGGATTCTTGGCCTCGGAAGGCCCGCGTCGCAACTCTGTTTCTGGCAGAGCCATGTCCGGTCGTGCCGTTTCGAATTCTCAACATGCCCAGCAGTCCTTCGGTTCCGGTCCTCAACTCTATCGCGACGTCGCTGAATTGCACGCTGTGCCATCTCCCTCTCACGGCGCCTTAATGGATCACTCACATTTTGACGATTTCGCGTTTGCTTACCAAGGCCTTCCTGACCAACCTTCTCTCGTTTCTCTGACCGATCACGCCCACGCCCACGCCTCACAATCACCCACTGCATTTTCTCAGCACCAGGCGATGTCTGGACTTGCACACAACGGTTTGCCATTTGGCACCCTTCCTGGAGGCAACCGGAGTCAGAGCATGGATGGCTCCGATGCTCCTCCAGATAGGACGTCTCCCGCATCCAACGCCCTCGAAGACTCGACTACTGATGAGTTTGGATTGGCTTCCCGTAGTCGTGCAGATGCCACGGATTTGGGCGGCAAACCTAAGGAGGATAAAGCCGATGCCACACCGGCGTGGAGTGAGCTGAAGACAAAAGCCGGCAAGGAAAGAAAACGCCTCCCGCTTGCGTGCATTGCATGCCGCCGAAAGAAGATCCGCTGCTCGGGCGAGAAGCCCGCCTGCAAGCACTGTTTACGCTCTCGTATACCATGTGTGTATAAGGTCACCACTCGGAAGGCGGCGCCACGGACAGACTACATGGCTATGCTCGATAAGCGATTAAAGCGTATGGAAGAACGCATTATCAAGGTCATTCCCAAGTCCGATCAGGAAGTAGCTTCATCCGTGACTCGGGCCGTTGTTAAACCAGCGATACCAGGAACCGTACCTTCAAATAAGCCAACCAAAAAGCGTGGCGCCGAGGAAGCCTTTGGACCTGATCTAGAAGCGTGGGCCAAGGCGCCCTCAAAGCCCAAGATCGATGGCGATGATAGGCCCAGTAGCCTACAAGTACAGGAAGCTGAAGAGAATAAGCTTCAGCATGAAGGCACTGAGGCACTACCCTCCAAAGAAATTCAGGAGCATCTGGCAGAGGTGTTTTTCGACAACATCTATGGTCAATCTTATCATCTTCTCCATAAACCCAGCTATATGCGCAAGCTGAAGTGAGTTCTTTCAAGATCAAAACATGTGTGTCTTGCTAATGGTTCACAGAAATGGTACGCTGCCCCCAGTGCTTATCCTCACAGTATGCGCTGTAGCTGCTCGTTTCACTTCGAGCCCATTAGTGAATTCTTCGGGACCTGAATTCCTACGCGGCGAAGAATGGGCGTCACACGCTCGAGATATCTGTACCAGGCGATACGAATGGCCAAATCTCACAATTTTGACCTGTCTCCTCATTTTGGGCCTTCACGAATTTGGAACATGCCAGGGTGGCCGTAGCTGGGCCTTGGGCGGTCAAGCAATTCGCATGGCTTTCGCCCTTCAGCTGCATAAAGACCTCGAGTATGACCCCTCTGGTCGCACTGGTCCTAAAAAACAGCTTAGCTTCATCGACCGAGAAATTCGACGACGTATAATGTGGGCGTGCTTTCTCATGGACCGTTTCAACTCTTCGGGGACAGATCGGCCCATGTTCATCAGAGAGGATACGATCCAGATTCCTCTGCCGGTGAAGGAGAAGTACTTCCAGTTCGATATGCCTGCTCCAACCGAGATGCTCGATGGTCAAGTTCCTCACCCAGCATCACCCAATGATGGGCAACTTGCTGATGCACGAGAGAACATGGGGGTTGCCGCATTTCTGATCCGAGCCATCGCCCTTTGGGGGCGGATCATTACCTACCTTAGCCAAGGGGGAAAGGATCTGGACCCAAACCCCATGTGGGAGGACGAATCTCAATATGTGAAGCACCTCAACGACGTCGTGAATCTTGAAGCCAGTTTGCCTTCGTCACTTAAGTACTCTGCTGAGAACCTCGACGTCCACAAGACAGAGAACACGGCAAGTCAATTTCTTTTCATGCATATCTGCCTGCAGCATAACATCCTTTTTGTGAGTCGAGCAGCGATGTCAGCGCGAAAGCAGCAAGGTGTTCATGATGACTTTTTCTCTGAAGCAAGTAAGAGGACTTTCAGCGCTGCGAACCAGATATCTGAGCTCCTTCGCGAAGCCGAACAATCGCGATGCTTTGTCTCGGCACCCTTTGCTGGATACTGCGCATTTTCCTCCACAACAGTCCACATACTGGGCGTCATATCTGGAAATCCCAACATGAAGCCAACAGCCGAAGCCAATCTGACGACCAACGTCAAGTATCTTCATAAGATGAAGAAGTATTGGGGCATGTTTCACTGGATGGTGGAGAATGTGCGCACTCAATATCGAAATGCCCTGGACGCCATGAGAGCTGGTGCAAATTTGCAAGACCGTGCTGCACAATCGTCTTTCCTTCAATACGGAGACTGGTTCAATCGGTACCCGCATGGTCTCTCTGACGCCGAATTCATGGACCCTGCCACCCATAAACGGAAGGATTCGGGAGCAGATGGCGTTCTCGAAGCGAAGCCCGAGCTGCAATCGGTCGAAGAATACTTCTCCACGCTTCCAACACCCCAGAGTGTCGAACATAAGGATACCATTCGCGCTGTGGGACCTAAGAGGAAGCAGAGCGCCAAGAAACAAGCTGGTTTGCCGACACAGTCAGGTCAGCATCTCGACTCCATGCAAGGGACAGACGCAGACTCGGTCTCTGGGGCTCAGGAACGTAGGTTCTCGGGTGGGTTGGGGCTGCCATCCAACAGTTACAATCCTCTTGCAGTATCAAACGCGCAAAATCCAGCTTTCAGCACAGCTATGTCACCTATGAGTCCGGCCAACATGACGGCGTTCTCCCATCATGCCCACACCCCCACATTCTTCCCTCCTGAGTTGCTAGCCATGAACTTTGGACAGGGCGCAAATGGAAATATTGACCCGCTTGATCGTCAGCTTGTCTTTGGGGGATATTCCTTGGACGCCAGCACGGGGTTGGGTGGTGGTCAGGATATAATGAGCGGCCTTGACTGGGAAGCTGTTGCTTCGGGAGCCCACCCCGATGGAGGCTTACAAGGTCGGCGGTCTACTGCTAAGGCGGGCATGAATGGGCAAGCAGCTGGTATGGCTGATGGAGCAGGGCTTAGCGGACCGGAAGCATCGTCCGCATGGTTCATGCCATTCAACATGGAGCCTCCAGAGATGGGCCAAGATCCCGGCTTCAACATGGGTGGAATTGACCCATTTACGGGAGTGTTTGGGGGAGGGGGTAGTGGTTTGGCAACGCCGAATGCATTGGGTGGGCTACAGCAACAGGGTCCTTAGGAGGGACTGTCGGAGTGGTTAACCTGGGTAACACCATATTCCCAGAGGTCTTCGCGGCCACACAAGTTCACTGGGCCCCGATATTGACGTAGGCAGTGTGGCCAGAAGACATTATCAGCCAGGACTTGAACCTGAAGAAGGCCACGAGCCTTGGGTGATGGTTTATATTTTTCTTCTTTTTCTTGTTCGTTATAACTTTGCACATGGGAATCTGTACCAGATATGAGGGTGGATTTGGTTGGGTATTGGCGAAGAGGCATATTGAAGTTTGTATGGCGAACATTGTCGGAGGTGTCATCTAACCGTGGGGGGAAAGGAAAATTGTGTTTTAAGTACTTGAGATACCATCATACCCGTCATGCTCATTGAGAGATGAGTTGACATTCGTTTGCCAAGAGATGAGATAATTCGCTAAGAAATCAAAGTTTCTAAAACTGTTGTTGAAATGAATGCATCTTGCTTTTGTGATGGGATGGGCCCAACTCTTCTACTTGAAAAGACAGCCTAAGGTAACTAGAAATGCAAGATGGAACGCCTGATTCTTATTATGCTATCGCAGTGGTATCTTAATCGATCCCCCCAACACCCTTCTATTCCTCCGCTGTAGTGGTAGTAGCATTCTTCTTGCTCTTGGACCTCTTTCGCTTCTTCTTCCTCTCACCAACATCGCCTACCACGTTATCCTCCTCGCCATCTTCTTTCTTGTGCTTCCTCTTCTTATCACTCGCGGGCTCGATCACGGCGCCACCAGCGTCTTCATCGGCAGAGATCAAGCGCTCGAAGCCATATGTAGGACCGTCGCGCTCGTACTCCTTTCCAAAGATCTCACGACGCCACTGGCGTAGACGAGCCTTCTTACCGAGACGCTTCTTGTCTTTGCGCTTCTTCTCCTGGTCGCGGAAGGTGGCAAGTTTCTTGAGTCCAGCATAGTCGTTGAGGGCAGCGTCGGAGGGAGCGAGGAGAATATCGCGCGCGGTCATTCCAAAAGATTGAGGGGAGGTCTCGCGGTAGCGGAAAGGAGCATGAGATGATTGCTTGAAGATGGCATGGTCGGTAAGCTCAAGTTTGGAGTCTACAAGAGCCTCAAGCTTGGCGCGCTCCTGACGAGCTTGCTTCTGGGACTCCTTGCGGGCCTTCTTGTGGTCTGTCTTGCGCTTCTTGGAGGCCCGGCCATCCTCGTCCTCATCTTCCTCTTCCTCACCCTCCGGACCGTTGTCTTCGACATCACTTAGGCTAATGCTTGGCTTCTTTTCATCGTCCTCGAAATCTGGAATGATATCCTTGATGTCGATATCGTCATCCCATTTTGGCTTCTTGGGATGCTTGGACTTCTTCTTTCCGCCTTCTTGTTCCTCGTCCTCTGATGCTACAGCATCGTCTTGTTGAGCATAGTAATCGTCACCAAATCGCTTCCTCATCTCCTCTTCCCACTTGTCATCCTCCCATGCGTCGTCGAGGAACTTGATCCAGTCCTCATCGGTAAGATCCTTGCCCGCATTGCCAGCTGTGCGCTTGATCTTGCGCAGCTTTTCCTGGGCTTCATCAAGCTTGAGCTTCTTTAGACGAGCCTTCTCCTCACGCCTCTCTTTCTTCTCGGCCTCCTTGCGCTCACGTTCAAGTTCACGTTGACGCTTGCGACCAGTCTTCTCCTCGCGCCTGACTGACTTGGCTGCGGCAACATCACGAGCATATGATCGAAGGAATTCGTTGCTCCGCTCTGGGTCCTCGAATCGTAAGTTGTAAGCCTGTTCGAACTGGTCGGCGCGGTCATCATCATCCTCTCCTTCATCCGACTCGAACGCCTTCCAGTTGGAACCATCTGGAGGGACCCAGGCACGCGCGCTCATGAAATTTGATAAGAAAGTCTCGGGATTCTTGTCGGCGTTGGCAACATCAACCTCGGTGATGGCCATGGCTGCTTTGCGCGAGGGGTGTACACCATTTGAATCCGTCTTGTCTGTCTCCTTTCGCTTCATGAAACCACCGTCCTCGTCGTCAAAGTCTTCATTGGCGGCAGCATGCATCTCAGCCACGATTGAATTCTTGAGAACATCTTGTTCCTGGTTATAGGTCATGGGTACATCCTCGTCGGCATCCTCGGCACCAGTGTCACCTCGCATGTACTTTTCTCGGTGGTAATCTTTCAAGTAGACTGGCTTTTCCTTCTTTTCCTTCTCGGTTGCTGTGGCGGCGGGGTCATCGGGCTTGTAGAAAGTCACTTCCTTGTCGTAGACCTTGGGATCCTTGTTTCGAATGGCTTGGAGAGTGGCAGAGATCTGGGCGTCGAGATCTTCAGTAGCAAGAAAACCATCTTCGTCTTCCTCCTCGTCAGACGAGGACGACTCATCGTCGTCGTCATTGTCTGGCTTCTTTCCTGTATTCTTGAACTTCTCCTCTAGTCTTTGTCTCTCTTCTCGTTTTTTGTTGTGCTCGAAACGACGGGCAAAGTCCTCGTTCACCTTGAAGCCGGTCGTGGCGATGGCGGCGCCTCCATCTTCTGATTCGGAGTCGCTATCATCGAGGAGGGTGCGTTTGGTGTTTTTGGGATCCTCGGTGGACTTCCCCATGATGGAGATAGTTCTTGAGAGCAAGCAAAGATTTAACTAAAGAAGCAATTGATCATGTGTTGAGAGAATGGGTGTAAGAAAAAGACTGCAACAAGCGACACTATCTTTATCAACAAGACCCAATTAGAACTTCCATACGCTTGTCTCAACTTTTTTTTCTGCCGCTTTGAAAATTTGGCGGGGAGACGGAACATGGTGAAATATTAAACCGAGCTACATTGACATCTACCAATCAAAGGCTACTCTTTTCTTAGCTGCCTTGAGCGCTGGCAGTGGCTGCATGTGGCTTCGTCATCAGGGAACCGAACTGACCAACCCCGGCCACTAAGAGCCTCTAGAAAAGCGCCTGGAACTGGGCCCTTCGCCACTACGGCTGCTACCTCCTTAGGTACCTACACTCCATGCAGGTGCTTCTACAGTACCGACTCGACTGACCTCCACTACTAAACTAACCTTGCGGTAACTCGACCTTACCTACTGACGTCGCGTCTTTAACTACCTCCTCTGCCCCAAGCAACTTTCATCAAAACCATTAGCCTCCCGATAATCGCTCCGTCTTTAATAACCCTCCGTCTACGCTACGTGTCCGCTTTTTTACGACGATATCGATCTTCCGACTTGCCTCAGCCATAAAGAAACTACTTCCTCCAACTTGACCTCATCTCCGAGCGATCCCGCAATCATGGCCGACTCTGCCAACGCCCCAAAGCCCAGCAGCAGCGTCAAGCTGGTGCTTCTCGGTGAAGCCGCCGTCGGAAAGGTGCGCTTGAACAATTACATACTGCGAAATCATCTCCTAGCATACTAATTGAGCTGATAGTCGTCTCTCGTTTTGCGCTTCGTTAACAACGACTTCCAAGAAAACAAGGAGCCCACTATTGGTGGTATGTATCTTGGACCTCCCCAGTCCTTCCATTACGTCGCTGACGTTGCGTCAACAGCCGCCTTCTTGACCCAAAAATGTAATCTTCCCACAAGGACAATCAAGTTTGAGATTTGGGATACCGCCGGCCAGGAGCGCTTCGCCTCGCTGGCTCCAATGTACTACCGAAATGCTCAGGCCGCTCTCGTCGTTTATGATCTCACCAAACCCACATCTCTGATCAAAGCCAAGCACTGGGTCGCAGAGTTGCAGCGACAAGCATCTCCCGGCATCGTTATCGCACTGGTTGGCAACAAGTTGGATCTTACGGGTGACTCGGGCGCTGCTGCTGATGGTGAAGATGGCGAGGAAGGTGACGACTCTGGCGACGCACGCAAGGTTCCAACAGAAGAGGCCCAGGCATACGCGGAAGAGGAGGGTTTACTATTCTTTGAAACCAGTGCCAAGAGCGGACATAACGTTACCGAGGTTTTCACAGCCATCGCAAACGCCATACCCGAGACGTCATTGAAGAGTGCCAGAGGAGCTGGCGCATCGAATGCTGCCAGCCGGGCAGGTGAGGAGCAAAGAGTGAATCTCGGTGGCCCCAAGGATGTTGGAGCTAAGGACAGCTGTGCTTGCTAGACGGAGTCGAGTGGTTTATGGGTCGATGAGGGTGAGAGGATGAGTTGGAGGTGCACACGACAACTGATTTTGTTGCACGTTATGCTGCCCTTTTCCTGCGAGCCGTTTGCTTGGGATTGATGCTGAGGAGAGCATGGGAGTTGACTCTGCGGTTTTTTTTTTTCTTTTCCTGTTACTACCTAGCTGAGTTTTGTTGCGGCATGTATGGACAATTAGTGGTCTTGTCTATCTCTTTCTCGTAATAACAAAACTGATGGACCGAGCATACACCACTTCCAAAAGGGTTTGAGAAAGAGTTTCTTTGGTAACAGGAACTACTACTAAGGTGCCCGTGTACCTCTTGTGTGCTCTACCTAACAATATCAATCGCTAGCCTGACCTAAACAATGACTCATTTATCGTTTCACTTATTTGAGTCCCCTGCAAACTTATTAAATTACGTCTCTATGATTCAGAGTCATTCTTGTATCTGAACGCTCTTATGGTTATCGATTATTTCAACTCGCCTCACACCTCAGTACGAATTGCGATAATTACTCAACCAATCCGCATCCAGACATTTTCTGTAATCCGGTCTTTGCATATTAGTCCACCAAGTCCTATCCTTCTCATTTGATATGTATAAGCATTCGATACCTGTTCATTTCTTACTGCCATGGTCGTACGTACCTGAGGTATATGACAATATTCTTGCTGATCACGTGATCGCAATCGGATTCTGCCGCCTCTACCTATTGGGCTTGGCGTGTGCCTGTGGCCCACTCTTTTTTACACGATTTTGAACCTCATCAGAGCCCTTTAGCAGCCAGTTGCTGTTGGCCTTTGCGTCAGAAGCAAACAGGCCTGGCTTTTCTCTTTATACTAATCATTTTCTTTTCTTCACTGTTCTTTGACCGAGTTGAATCACTGCATAAGTACCTACCTTTACTTAGCTCACTTAGTAATTCCTTATCGTCGCGCCAATCGATCACAGTGACTGTGATTCTGTTGCACCAGAACCATTGAAAAAGATCGGCCTTGCTGCATATCTGCCTGAGCAAAACCTTTTCCTCCTCTGCTCTCCTCTTCTCTTTCTCCCATCATTTCTTATAACACTCGACCTTCCCATGACGCTTCTTCTGTCATCTTAGGCTCTGTCCTTGGTTTCGGGGCTGCTTCGTCACAGATCAGCAACACTTCGCCATGGCATCAACAATCACGGAAGCTCAGGCGGAGCTGATTCGGTATGTTACACAGCCTGAATGAAAGACCGCGCCAACGCGCAAGCTAATGCCCTTTCTGCAGGTCCCTTGCGCCCGACGATATTCCAATCAAGTTGCGATGCGCGATCTGTAGTAAGCTCGCGGTCAACGCCTACCGTCTTCCTTGTTGCGAACAGGCAATATGCGAATCATGTACGCGATTGGTCCCTACAAGCTCGCCCACTACATCCTCGTGCTAACACTGCGTCAAGGTCAATCCAATCTACCCGCGTCGTGTCCTGTTTGCGAACACTCACCCTTGTCCGCCGAGGACTGCAATCCCAATAAATCATTGAGAACCACAATCAGGGTCTTCCTGCGCACTGCGGAGAAGAAACGCGAGGCAAGCCGATCGAAGGAAGACAAAGACTCAGAACCAGCGACCCCAGTTGAGGCGCCTAAACAGAATCTCCCTACAACCGAAACATCTGCCATTGAGACACCCATAGAACAGATTTCGGGGGGCGATGCGCCACCATCAGTACAGGTCTACAGCGCCGACAAAGCTAATGAAGGCGCTCCTACTCCACGCGTAGTCCAGGTACTTAAATTTCTGATTCTCGTCAAGGCCCTTCCACTAATTTTCTTTTAAAGGAGAATATTACTCAGCATGACAACACTCCTGGTACTGAGAGTCCACGGCAAGTCGAGGCAGGTGATGTTCAGGGCGCACCTGCCGAGGGCAGCACAGAGGACGCGCCCATCAAACACTCCGACGAGCAGACTCTTACGACACAAAATGGTGAAGGAGGAATCAACCGCGTCGGCGAAGAAAACGAACAACAAATGGAGGCCGAAAACGACGAGGATCAAGACCAAGACAAAGACCACGACCACGACCACGACCAAGAGAGGCCCGATACAGACTCAATGAATGGCAATTTTCCGAACGGCGCATTCTCTAACCCTGGCGACTTCAACCAGATGCAGATGATGATGGCTATGCAGAACGGAATGGCGCCGAACTCTTTCGGTGGCTTTCCCATGATGGGTAAGTTTACTGCGAAATGAATCAGTCAGCGTACACGTGACGATAAATACTGACATGTACGTCTATAGGTATGCCGGGCATGGGCATGGACCCAATAACGATGCAGAACATGTACATGAACGGTGGCTTTCAAGGCATGGCAATGAACGGCATGGGCGGTTTTGGAGGTGGATTTGGCCAAGGCTCCAATAATAACTGGAACGGTTCACAGTCGTGGAATTTCGACCAGAATAATTACAATCAAAATGGTCCTGGCATGGGAACTGGTGACTTTGGAGGCTTTAACTCAGGATTCCAGACAGGATACAATCAAGGTAATTATGGTCAATTCAATGACTATCGCCGCAACACTTTCGGACGTGGTCGAGGCCGTGGCCGTGGGTACTACGGAGGATATGGCCGTGGAGGTTACCAGTTCGGAGGCAACCCAAACTACCACGATCAGACCCAAGGCCAATTCCCGCAGGTTGGGCCCGGTCAGAATGGTCAGAACGGTGTCGATCAGGGTGATGGCCAGCAGCAAGTTGATGAGAGCGGTCAACCTATTCAGGGCGATAGCACTGAAGAGCCTGCTAATGCCGGACAAGCTGATGGATCCAGTGAGACCATAGGCAATGCGGATGCCGCTACCGGTGATGCTTCCTCTACAACACGTAATACAGGACCTGGAAACTCAGACCTTGCTCAGGGTAATGTTTCCGGTGCTGTTCGTCCAGTTGCAGCCGCTGATGTTCCTTTGAATGCGCCTACTGGGCCCAAAGCTATGAGACAGGGGCTACCTAACACAAGTCTTCATCATCTTCGAGCACGCGGTTACCAGGTGGGAAGTGAAGTCCCTCCCTCTAAACCGGTTGGAATGAGAGATAGCCCAGCAGACCGAGGCCGATCCCGGCCCAGGAGTAGTTCTCCAGCTCCAATTCCTACTGACGCCCGTGAAAAGGACAAGGATCGTGAGTCCCGTCATGAGCAGAGCAAAGAGCGACCTCGCGATCATGACAAACGCGACCGAGACCGAGACCGAGACCATGACCAAACAAGATCAGCATCTCGAACCGTCAGCAGAAGTCGTAGTCGCAGCAGGGGACATCGAAGCTCCCGTCGACGTAGGCGTCATCGCTCAGAGTCTGTCGAGGACGAAGGCTATCATGACGATTCGCGACGCAAGAAGCATAGAAGCCGACGTCACTTTCAAGATGATGAAGAGTCTTCACGGTCCAAGGACAAGGATAAGGATGAAAAATATACTGACCGAAACCGTTCCGCATCGCCAGCTGAATCCAAAAGATCCAGCCACCGCAGCCGTCGAGATAGAGACTTGGACAAGCGGAGGGATCGAGAAACAGACAAAGATGACGATCGAAAAAAGTCCAGCCACCGCCTCTCGCACCGGGATAGAGACTACGACCGCGACCGCCGCCGGGAAAAGGACAGAGATCGTAGTGACAAGGATCGCAAAGACAAGGATCGCAAAGATCGACATCGGGATAGAGACCGACGCGATCGCGACCGCGACAGAGAAAGAGAGAAGGACAAGGATCGGGAAAGTGGCAGGGACCGAGACAGAGAAAGAGAGAAGGACAAGGATCGGGAAAGTGGCAGGGACCGAGACAGAGAACGGGATCGCGATCGTGATCGAGGTTCGAGATATAGCAGCAGACGCGAGTCGATTGATGCTGGAGACTCGAAGCCTATTTCTGGTCCTCGCGGTCACGACACGAAAGTGAAACCCGGCTCTTCAAATCGCACCGAGCACTCGGGAAAGGACCCTCACACGCTCGAACGCGAGGCCCGAGATCGCGAGCGTTTGCTTAAAGAAGCGCAACGTATCGCGGGTATGGCGGGCTGGAAACGCAGCCGGGACGATGACGGCGACGATGCAGGGTCGCGCAAAGGCCGTCGGACGGGCTCGTCAACGTCTGCTGCTGCATCACGTCGAAGCGAAGTTATCAACGGTGGCGACGAAGAGGAGAGAATGCGAAGACTCGAGGCAGAAAGGGAGGGTGATCGATGGGGTTAGAAACTCAAACGGTCTTCCAAGAAACGTGCCCCCAAGTCGATAAGACAATGAAGGACATGTTCTGATCATTTCTCATTCCACCTTAATCTCAAAGCTTTACAAGATGAAAGCAACATCTACCCTCCCTTGATTTGTTCACTCTCAGGTGTTGGCGGCTGATGCATTATGCGGAATCAAATCTTTCATGTACGAGTAGCTAAAAAAACAAGAAGGGGAAAGGGAAAGGGAAAGGGTTGTTGCATCAAAATCAGAAACACTTACACGAGTTTTCATCGGGATGCCAGCTTAGGGTTCAGCTGGGCGACGGGGAGCGAGGAGCGAGGAGCGAGGACCATGGAGCAAGAGACTTAAAAATATGTTTGCAGGTTAGAGGTAGCAGGGTCTTGCTTGGCAGTTTTGCAGGTATCGTGAATCGAATCCTGTCTTGAAATGAAGAGGCGCTCTTGGAGTCATGATATAAAGTCAGCGTTGAAGTGAGGTCGAGGTCAGTAGGTGATAAGTCTATCCATCCATGAGTTACACATTGAATCAACCTTGTGTATATTGCATAAAGGCAAGCAAGGCAGTCGTCAGTATAGCTGTCACTGGGATATGATGGACAAATTCTTGGATGCATATGTCGGCACCGCCTTAAGAAGTCTTCCAGTATTTATTCATCCCCTTATTCTTCGTCCCACCATTCTACCACGTAATAAAAAATCCACACTACTTGCTATTCTCCTCACCATGCGCAGTCGTCAGTTGTCATATAAAACTCACATCAGTAAGTGTTTCGGCTATTCGGCCATGTCTATCATCCGCAACGCCATCTCATATGCCCCCGAATTATACCAACGCTACTCCGAGCTCTTGAATTTTTCTCTTATGCATTGAAATCAACTAGTTATCCCCTGCTTGTCGAGTCTTTTCTGTGTTGAACTTGTCTAGTAGATACCCTGTGTACGATATTGGAATGTGTCATAGCTGAGACAGGTCAATACGTGGTATTTGAAACTCAGAATGAGGTTTGACTTACAGTCGAGTGTAATAACTGCCAAATGATTTGGCAACGAGATCATCCACGAAATGTTCCGCTTCTTCGGCGCTCAGGTGAAGCTGGAACCTCTGTCGAAGTGTATTTGTCACTTGAGCGATGCCAACTGCAAAGCAGGGCATCCTGGAGTCGTGTCCCATCATCGCTACCAGGTCAATAATGTTGTCTGCCGAGCGACGCAAAGCTTAACACAGCATTAGCACAATTCTTATTAACATCATGTTTATGGTGCAACTTGCCTTGAAATGCTTGCTTGCAAAGTCTCTTGTAGTCCTCAAAATCAGGAGAAAGTGGTCCACCCAAAACATCGACATACTCATGCGTCAACTTGAACGGCGCCGCCTCAAACCCGACTGATCCAGGAGAATTGGAAAGCATAAAGCCAAAGTCGATATGGATAATATGGCCCTCGCTGTCCACTAAGACATTGCCGTTGTGTCTGTCCTTGAGTTGGAGAACGTAAGAGATGATGCTGTATGCCGCCAGTGACTTTTTAAACGCATCAACGCCAGCCTGGAACTCTTTGCTATCAGGTTGGCCAAAAGCTTTGAGAAAATGGTCTCTCAGTGTCGCAATGCGGTTACGAGGGTTCTGGCCAGACTCAACAGAGGCCAGCGTCAGACTTCGCTTCAGCGAGTGGAGAGACACGCCGCTCGTAATGGTTTCGATCAGACCCGACGACTCCCCAGTTACTAGGATTCGCATACGTTTGACCCAGACATCAGTGCCGGCATCAACCCAAATTTTATGACACACATCGATGAGCTGGCAAGCAAATGCCTCTTGTCGAAGATCAGCTCCTGTCTTGACGATGACACTAACGAGATCCCAATTCTTCATCCAACCATAAGGTGATGATTTGCGAATTCGTTCCTTCTTAGCTTCCCAAGCTTCACCAAAGACGGCCGCACTAGGGTCATCACGATCTCCACGCCGTTGGACACCACCAGTCTTGATATCGTTCTCCATACGCTCACGTCCTGCACTAGCGTTCAGATTCGGGTCAATCTGCACGTCTTCCTCCAGGTCAGGGTTGTGTACAGGGATCGGCGTTGTGCTGGCTTTAGCGATAATTGTGTCAAAAGTTGGGCCTTGCTCGTCAACATCGAAGCTCTTCTCCTCAAGGCTCTGCATGCTGGCGATGATCTTGGCTCTGATAGCAGCTACTTCCTGCTTTGGGCGCTTTCCGCTGGTGGCTTCCAGCTGTGCAAGCATCTGAGAAGCAGTTCGCATGTGCGTGGCTAAGGCACCGAAGTCAGGCTGGTCAGCTGGGGCGCTTCGCTGAATGGGCATGGTCATTCTTCGTGAGACGGGGCCTGGGCTGTTAGATCGCGAGGTTCCTGTGCCCGATGACCGCGGCGTTGTCAGATCCAATGTCGAAGAAGATGTTGTAGCTCCACTTGGCAGACGCTGAGCAGTATGGTTCTGCGCTGGTCTCGAAGAGACTCTAACTGGCGACTCATCTATACCCTTCAAAAGTGGCGAGCTTCCCAGATCGCCCGAAGCAGGTTCAAAGACACTGTCTAGAAGAGGCTCTGGCGCCTTTACCGTGGGGGAGAGGCGAGGTGAGTCAGAGAGATCGAATATACGCTTTGCGCGAGCGCTACCCCCTAGTAAGCTGTTAAGGAGTCGGTCATTTTCGGGTTGGTCAGGGTCGAAAGAGAAGTCATCTCTCAAAACCTCTACCATGATCAGATAAGGGACCTTCTCGGCACTATTGAGCACTGTCGCTTCAGCAGGGTTCACACGAACGATACGGTGATGGCGGCTCTTTCCAGGCGATCCATTGACCAGAGTTGGGGGGCAAATGACGGGAATGTCAATCTCAGCAGGTAGGTCCTGTGATATTAAAGCCAATTCGGCTCGCAATGCGCTCATTCGAGCGGGTTTGGGGACCAGTACTAATCGGTTCGAGATGCCTTCCAGGGCCGTCAAGAATTGTGTTTCTGACCTAAAATAATGTTGTCTCAAAAGTCTCGTCTTTTGCACTGGCGACATGTCGCTGACAGTAAGGACTGCTTTTACGTGGTGCGAATGCCGTCGGGTTGCGTTGTCGACCGGGCGCTGCGCATTGCCTGCTGAGTTTGGGGTCGTCGGTCTGGTAGTAGGTTGTGCTGATGGCAGTGGAAGAGATGACGTGCTGAGCTTGGCTTCCAGTGACCTCAGCTCAAGAGCGGATGGCCGAGTCGTACCCGCTGGTGTCTTAGATCTTTGCGGAGGAATAATCACCGAAGGCGGTCGAGGACTGCGCGTGGGCTTGGGCGAAGAGTCTCTTGACCCTTTAGGATCTGGTGCACTAAAGGTCCGTCCATTATCTCGGGCACGCCGCGACCGCGAGTTTCCGACGGTAACTGTGCGAGCCCTCGTGGGCTTGGGGTTCTCCTTCGGTTCCTGCGTTTCATTGGTGATGGGTTGAGGTTTGCGAGCCTGGGCGACTGCAAGAGGGCCAGCCCACTGGGGGAACATGGGCAGCGCAATACTAGCAAGGACAAAACTAGAAAGTACCGTGACTGGTAGGACGTTTTCCGTGATCTTTTCATGACGAGCGGTATCAGCAAGTCCAAACACAATGTGCTGGACCTTGTTGTAGACACGGCGACATGTCTGAAACGAGTCGGATTGCGGATTCGAGGAGAGATCGTGAAGATATGTTTGAAAGAGCCAGAAGGTCTGCGCACGCAACTGTCAGTTCTCTTTTCGCCGTATCCCAGTCGATCACCGGTTCCCATGACGCGGTGGCTCGCGCATTCCATCCCAAAGGGTTGTCGATTGAATATCATCATCATCAAAACGTACCAGCAGCGCTGCTGTGACGGATTCTTCGCACAGGTCCATCAAAAACTCTTCCAAAGCCATTGACTCATTATGCACGCTGATTATGAGGTGACATAATTGCGGTAGAAAGAACTCAATATCCTCGTAGGGAAACTGGCGGAGCTTCTGGCAGAGAACATAGTGAATCCCCACGTGGTCGGCATATCGGCTGTTGCGACAGGTGGCATTAGCGATTGGCGACGTCGGAGAGGGCGGAAGAAGCGAGAATGAAGAGGTATAGCAAAAGCGTATGACGAACAGTATCGCCGGCTTCTGTAGAACGTGCAGGGGTTTGTAGGAGACTCACGAGAGGTATGAGACGGGGAGAAAGGGGTTGGAGTTGAAGACGTCGGACTCGAGGAACCTCTGAAGCAAGTCCCACGACATTGGTTTTGGTTTACGCGGGGGAGCGAGCGCCTGTAAGGGACAGCTGGCGGTTCGTCATCTAGGGTCTGAGCTAAAAATGAAGGAATAAATACAGGATATCGTGGCAGGGGAACGGGCGTGACAGAAGGGGGAGTCAATCAAGAGTCCATTCGTAAGAGTGACGACGGTTTCAAGCTGGTTGATGTTCAAGGTTGACGAAACCGTTCAAGCCCAAAGTAAGTGGAGGATGATTTGTTCTTCAGAAGATTTACAGGAGTCGTTGCGGATACTAGTGGATAATGTTAGGGAGCCGGAACGGACAGCTAAGGCCTTGGCATTCATTTGCAAGCTACCTACCTTAGGTACGGGCGGGAGCTCTCGAGAAGTAATGGAAAACGATCGATAGCCCAATCAGAAGGCTCATTGAACCCCTGAGTACCTGGACTACGAGCAGGAGGCACAGGGGTTACAATTTGATATAATTATCCTTGATTTCTGTTAGTACTCTGGAGGAACTTATAAGCCCTCTTGAGTAAAATGATGGATTCTGCATTCGTTGACTGATTTATCCCGTGCTGTTATTTCAACCATGGTCCATTGGACAGTTCATTGGAGAGGCACCAATCTCGACCCCAAAGCCTTACAACCTTTGGATGGTCTTATTTAGTCCGGGCCCGGACCAGAACCCTTTTGAGCAATTCGGAGTTTTATCTTCCTTCTCCATATATTCCTATTGAGACGATAGTGACTTGTTAACCCACGCTTGGGTCCAGAGACCTCCTATGTAGTTGTGGTGTACTCTGTCGTGAGGCTCTCTAGAGGAGGTACAAAAACCCGGGACTTTGATTCTGAGTGACGAAGAGACTAAGGTAAGTTGTTACAATCTTGGGCGAGTTACTATAAGCTTTGGAATCTTTTCTTATCAATTTTATTTTAACATGTACTTAGGATCAAGGTCTCATGTTTTCTCACCCATAGGAACCTCTGTATACATTATCTATGCTCAATTTCCAGCTCTTATTAAATGGTATTGTATTTCAATGCGAAGTGTACTGACGTCAGTTCCACCTACGTCAGTGGTTCCCGATTTAAACTAGGCTCTAGGGTAGGCACATCCTGAATATAATTCCCTTCATATTAAATTCTATTATTTATTTCTGTTGCGTCAACAATATGGTCTGCTTGAAATTCGATATAGACTGTTCCTCTATGTTGAAAGTGGTATGTTAAAAGTTGTTTGAACTCTCACGACGAAAGGCATCGAGTGTCGCCAACTTTGATCATAGGAAATGTAAACCACATACATATTTCAACCTGGGGCAAATGTTGATGTGATTGAGGTCGAAAACCAGTTGACACTGATGTAACGCTAATGCCAAAAGGAAGGATGCCGGTAAAGAAACAAAGTCCTAAAGAGATAGGCGCTGAAAGCACAATATGCCACGCTTCACCACTAATTGCAGCTCAGACATGTCGGGGACGCAAGGGTTAGATCGTGAATAAAGCTGAAAAACTTATAGAGACAAGAAGCAAGAGTCAAATCACATGGGGAATTCATAAGTTAAGAGCCAGTAAGTGACAAGGCGACAGCTTTGGCCGCCATCCCTTTGCTTAAATTGCTGTGTAATCATGCTAAACGTACTCGCCGAGATGCTTTGCAGCACCAGCAATCGATATTGCACCAGTCCGCAAGCGCGCCAGTGCGCGCAAGCGTTTAAAATACCCAGTATGCCAAAAGTCCATGCGATGAATTGTCTTCAATGCGCCAAACTCCGGCTCGATGCGAGTCCCCCTAAACGCCTGCCATTTGATCATTATCCCTCATGACGCATCCCAAACCTTGCAAAGACAACATATAATACTCTGCTTTGAAAGAAGATCACTGAGCCTTCTTTCTTCTGCCGCCGCGTGTTCTCTTCTTGGGCTCTTCAATCTCCTCATCGCTTGAGCTCTCCTGCTTGGCCTTTGATCTACTACCCTCCTTCTCGTTCTCGACGCGACTGACAATGTCACGAAGGAAATCCCACTGCTCATCGGCCTCGACTACATGTTTGAGCATTGGTGCTGTGACTCTCTTGGAGCCCTTCTCCTTGGCCACGTCGGCGCTTTTCGTTACGAGTTGGATCATAAAAAGTTCAAGAGCCTTGCCCACAGCGATCGGAGTCTGCTGAGCAACCTTTCCAACTTCCTCATCAGCCTGCATGATTCGTTTGATCCTGGCAGTTGGAAACTTGGTTCGAACGGGGGATGGATCGATAGCGGGCGCCGCAGGCGGCGCGGCTTTGCGCGGAGGCATATCTGTATCAAAAGGTATAGCACCGAATGTCAAAGCGCGCTCTATTGTGCCAGTTCCCACTGGTGGTGCGTAGGAGGATGTGTCGTACGCAGTCGCGTTGGAAATCAGATTTTGCTCTGGATAGGCTTGGCCGTACAGCGCAGGTCGCGCCGGAGTGCGTTGTAGTGACTGTGCGTGCGGAGAGGCAAAGGTATCCTCGAATCCGTTACCAGAAGACGGGCGTTTGTCTGGCGAAGAATAGAGGTAGGGGTCTTGGATTGAAGAATGTCGCGACCCGTAAGATTGATATTCCGGTCTTGTAGATCTTAGTTGTGAAGACGCTTGCTGGTAGTCGACTTGTGGCCGGTACTTAGAATCATATGTACCGCCGTTGTTGTTAAAATTTAAGGATGGTGGAACATAAGAAGAAAAGGAAGTAGATCTTGTGTAGGTTGGGGACTCTGCTTTATATTCGTATCCCGGGCTAAAGTGACTGTCAGGCTGTGGATGATGGAGCTCTTCCTGAGTGGGGCCACTTGAATAAAAAGAAGAGAGGTCCGGAGACTTTGGGGCATAGCTGTCGTCAGTCGACATAATAAATAATTTTTTTTGGTCCGCGGTGTTTGTAGCGGAATGATTAGGATTATGGTGGGGCTTGCACGCCGAAGCGGCCGGGATAATATTGTTTTTGTCCAGCAGCGAACGAATAGAGACCCGTTGCAATGCAAACCCGAGCCGGTCGTTTTTGATAGTGCTGTGGATAACGTAGATGCTTGGCAGTACAATCGAATGAAACAGCGGGGGTGATTCGAGAATAGGTAAGGTAGCCAATACCAAGAATAAAAGGGCGTCAGAATAAGTTTGGTACGGCGCCTGTGAACCCTTGTAGAAGAAGCTACTTTGTTTGACCAAAGACAATGCAACCAAGTTGTGGATATCGAGGATAAATAAAAGCTTAATATCTGGCTTTATTTGTCGAGTTGTTTCTTTGTGCAAGTTGCTGTGCTTGTGGTTAGTTGGTCAGTTAAAGGTATGTGTATAAGGTATCCAAGAATAGCAGGTAGTAGTATGATGAATGTAATATGGTGTCTAAGGAGAAACAAAGCGACCAAACTGAAGCAACGTCGTGTTCTTATTATATCAGACAAATCCAATGAACAAGACGGACCTGCTCACACTTGTCGGGTGCTAATAAGAACCGTGCGCAAAAGTGAACAGGGGGAGTAAGAAGAAGAGGTTTAGCTCACGAATCAGCAAGCTCGAGCTCCCGTCTCGGACTGGGGTTGGGAATGACGATGTGATATGATTGACGTGATGGTGGAGTACAAGGTCAAGGTCACCACATGTAGGCTGGTAGGATAAGGATGATGAAGTTGGTAGACAAGTATAGAGTAAAAGAAGGCAAACGGCTAACCTACATACCTTTTTAACAACCAACTACCTAGAAGTGGAAGCGGTTGGTTGCAGTGCAGTGAGAGGGGCGGCGGGTTACCAGGGGCTGTGTGTAAGACCCCTTGTTATTGAGATGGCCACCCGTGAAAATCCCCTGTTGGATGGAGGTTGTACAATACGCGGGTGAAATGAGGCTCGGGAAGTAATGGTGCGCGTGTAAACCGACAAGGCAGAAAGTGTTGAGTCTCAGCCAAGTAAGTAAGTTCACGTAGGTTAGTGATTGAGTTGATGATTACCGCGTAGACTGGACACCTCAGTGGACAAAGGTTGAGATCTAACAGGAGGTAATATGAAAATGGTGGCTGGCGTCGTTGGTAGATTATCGATTATCTTGTTTGAGGGGACCGATAAGTTTTTTTTTTTTTTTTTTTTTTCGGTTGACAGAAAGTTTTAAGATGAGGATGGTGTAAGTAAGTCTTTGATGAGTGCAATAGATAGTGAAATAAGCGTAGCCCCCCCAGGAGTGGAAAACAATGAAGTGAAGTAAAGCTTCTCGAGACTGTGGTCATGAGTCGCTTTCGCAATGTTTATCAGGGGCGTTGTTTAAACGTCAGCGTCAGAACTTAGTCGGCAATCGTATTCGACACAGCGGCGGCGAATGGTGATAGCGGGGGAAACGAGGGAATGCCGGGCGTTTATATGCACACCCGGACGCGGGGACTTGCTCTCTACCTGGGTACAAAGTGACTTCCGCCCAAACCCCAAATCAGAGACGATGGCGTCTCAAGCTGATCCCTCATATCAATAGGAACCATCAAGGGGGATCCTTCCCACGCCATGCACCTACTACGTAGGTACTTTAAGTTTCAGGGCAGGAACGAGCTGGATATGGTACGTGCTTACCACGTGCGCCCCACACCGTAATTCAATATCATTTACACTTTACGCGTTTTCTCAATGATGCTGCTGCACTTGGGTAAGTTACCTGTTACCTAACTACCATCTACAGTCTTATTAGTGGATAAGATGCGCGTTTATAACCTTATTCACTTTTCCTTTCTCTAACTCACTTGCTCATATCTCGAAGCTCACGATGCAATATTGGTTCTCTGGCTGTGAACTAGATATGGCCCTCAGCAGAGACTCATCGCAGGCATTTCGTGTTCAGTCTCAAACATAACATAAACATGGCTGACGCTATCTGCTTTACAAGTTATGCCTAATATCAGCCGCATGTTCCGCCTGCGCGACTGTGGAGCCCATTCCTGGGCCATTCTCCAACGAATATGCTGAAATGCAGCGCTGATTCAGATCCCAGAGTGACTGGCATGGCTTGGATGCCTTGTGGCAGCCCTAGGCGCTCACTTCAGGCTCCCATCGTTGAGATGCACCCACAACATCATCATGACTGACCTACGGCCTGGCTCATGGACACGTCATTTCTAAACTTGAGCAGGCAGATATATCAATCTCTACCAAGTGAGTTCCACTATTTCCCACCTGCATATCCTCTTCTGCCTCTGCATCCTAGTGATGATACACGTTGAGCTTTAATCCCTGAGCAGGCCTGGTGAGGACGAAACCGAGTTTTGTACTATGGTTCCTGATTCACCGACTACAGGCCTTGTCTATGAAAATTTACTTGATCTAATCTGATTTTATACTCTATCCCCATTCAGCGTACCCCATTCAAGCATTCGTCTTCTAACCTCCTTGACAGCAGTTCGAAGCCCTTGCAACCTCTTTTCCTCTGTACTGGATAGGAATAGTGAGGCTACTGGCCACGCATGAATTCCTCCGTCGAATTTCTGTCCTTCAGCTTGAATCCCAATCTTGGCCTGTCGCTTGAGAAATTCTTCAATATCCGGTGCGAATACTTCCTCTTCTCCAAAGACGATGAAGTATCCTCGTTCGGGACTGGCTGCTCTCCAGAGCCCCTCATCGACGCAGTCACCGGGAGAAGCCGGTTGCTGTTGGACCATGTTCTCTCCTGCATACTCGTGTGCATATTTCCACAAGGTTCTCTTGTCCAAGAAATCACTTTTGGAGCTGTAGTGTAAATTGGACATCAGTGTTATCCACGGCGAAATTAGTGTAGCCATACGCGGGAGAGGCAGATGAGGTGGATTCGCATCCGAGAGGCCGCCCCGGATGTTGACCTTCATGCCCTTCTTGTCTTGATTGCCAGCCTGAGCGCCCAACTCGAGCAACAAGCTGAGAATCAATGAGCCGCCAGCCGAATCTCCCGAAACGCAGATCTTGTATGCGTCTTGCACGACCTCAAGGACATGCTTGTAACCTTCAAGTGCCTCCAGGACCTGTCTTGGGTAAACTTGATCAGGCACCAAAGTATACTCGAGTGCAAATATTGCAGGGTTATTAAATCCAGCCTCAACAAGGAGGTGATGCCAGGCCATGAGGAACTCGAGGTAAAAGTAACTTGAGCCCATCAAGAACCCACCACCTTATGATAATCAGCAATGTGAAAACATGGTTAGTAACTGTTCTGAGCATACCGTGTGCATAGTAAAGGACAAAATCTGGACGATGTTCGGGTTGATGCATAATCCAAGTGCCCTTAGTTTTGATATCTCCCTGCAGCAGTTAGTCACCACAACACAGCCATAGTGAGAAATTGAAACTAACTTTTCCTATGTTGTATTCCCTGTAGTGAACTGGAGATCTGATATAGCCATGGCGAAGCATGCGCCAGTGAATAAATGGTAACGCAACATGTTTGCCGAAGAAGACTCGCCCAACCTTGGCGGGGATATTGGCGAAGGCATAGCGCACACAACGTATCACAAGATCCTCAAACACAGTAGCTGTCTGAGTAAACGCAAGCTGGCGAGCGGAATTAGTCAGATAACGGTCAGTGATGAACTCATAAGGAAGTCGAATCACTATGTTAGATAAGTTAGACTGGCATGATATTTAGTGAGGGATAACCAACGGAGAAACGGTAGGGCCCTGAGACCTGTGCATAGTGTCAAAAAGAATCCAGCGTGCCATATGAGTTGAGGTGCAAGAAATATGAGAAATACTCCACAGTCAACGAGGCTTATAGGACCAAGGATCATGACGAGGACGGCTTTTCTTGATGGCAGAGGCGTTTCATGAGCTGTGAAAGGGAATTACGGGTAGGTTTCCTCCCTCTAATTGAATGTCTTTGTGGCAACGGTGATTGAAAGTTCAATTGGCTACAAATTGTGATTTTATGGCTCCAATTGGTTCAGTTTGAGTAGATCGTAAAGGATCCCTGACGTGTTGAAGAAGATATGAGATCGATGATGGAGGGGCTGGCGTTGGTTCAATAGACTGGACTTGAAACTCTGGGCTGGCGCAGCTTCTTAACGGCTGATAAGAAACCGCCCACTCTTTACATGTGATGACCCTTATTGAGAATAATCTCTAAGCAATCACAACTACTCAACGGGAGTACTTGTTTAATGATGGTTTTCTCATTCATGTGAAGACGATGGCTCGTTGCTTCGTAGTCGCTGACATAAGCCTGCTGGGGCCAACTTCTCACCGCATGAGCACCACGATGGCCATTCGAGCCTGTAAGTTCATAACTGTATTTCACGTAAATCATAACGTTTAGCGCTATATCTGCAATAGCACGGGTCCGTACCGTACAAGTAAAAAACACACGCATCAGAACATCGATACCACCTCCCCATCTTAGCTGGCAGACGAGATCTTTCAGACTCTCCAAATCCTCAACAACCTACTACGACATGGGCGAGAACCCTCCAGAAGAAGCGCCCTTCCCTCTGACGGATGTCGACAGATGGGTCCTCTCTCAGACTGATGAGGAGTTTCATAAACATGATTGGGATGAGTTAAAGGAGATTATCAGTAAGCAGCTCTATTTAAAATCTAGTCGGCATTTCTGCTCTGTTCAAGCCCAGCCATTGACATTGGACAGGGACGAACAACCTCTCTGTCCTGAAGCGCAAACCCTCTGACCTTCGTCGATATATGGCTTGGACTGCAGAGACCAAAGCAGAATATGGCTCCATGACGAATTATCTTCTTGTAAACCGCCTGCCTCAGGAATGGGGAAACCCGCCATTCACACCAAAATCTACTGTCCCTTTCGAGGACCCTTCAGACTACCGTATCTTGATCAATGACTGGCCTTACGGATTGGAACCGGATATCAGACACATTGTCGTGTGGTTGCGCACAACCGTCCCTACGGACTCCGAGACTGGTGATATGACACCCGAGAGCAGGGCTTTGGTCCAGTCATTCATCAAAAAGACATTCATCGATGCTCTGGGTCCAAAGGGAGAGAGCAGAGTGCTGTGGTTCAAGAATTGGGTCGCCCTTCAAAGTGTACGCGCCTTGGAACATATTCATGTCCTAGTCCGCAATGTGGACGATGATACCCTTGGGCGCTGGACTGGAGAAGGTTCGAAACAGAAGCCTTAGACAGCCAATAGACTTAGAATCCCAGGAGAGATCTAATGCCCCCAATGAGAGTTGGGCAATTTAAGCAGCCCGACGTGCTCTGCGATTTCCTTGGGGAGCTGCACCAACACCATCGCCTGCTTCTTGAAACTCGGCCATCTTCTGCTTTCCCATACCTAGTAGCCCACTTCCCAGGTACACACCATATGCCGGAAGAATAAGCCACAGAAACCAAGCTTTATTTCCGAAGATAATGACGAAGATTACTGCAGCCCACGTAACCCAAATTACGTCAAACATGTACTCGGTCAAGCCAGGAGAGGATAGATCTTCGCCAGCGGTACGCAGGGCTCGCGTAGTTGGGTCGTACTTCGGTCGACCGGAAGCCTCGAGAATATACTCGCAGATGAGGGCAGGCGCAGAAAGGAGAACGTAAAGCCAGATAGAGCGAGCACGGAAGAGGAAGTGAGAAAGGAGGAAGAGGGCGTTGACGATAAGAGAACCGATGTGCAAGTTGTTAAGTGCCGCCGCGTTGGACTTGGCGCGGTCCTTTTTCGCTTTCTGAGCCATTGTATATGAATACTCGCGAATACGCTCGGGTCGATACAGAATTAGCTGCACAGTGGTGATAGCTGAGAGCACGTGGTTGTTAGGTCGATCAAGCTGAAGTGTTCACTGAAGAAGTGAGAAGTGGAATGACGATGCTGATGACAGGGGAGAGTAGCAATCCCGCCGATCTGATTGGTACCTCCACTTGCCGGGGTAATAAAACTTCTAGATATCAAACGAGCATGCCAAAATTAACTGGTCCAAAGGTCTACCGGAATATACTAAATTTACCTAAGTATTTTCGTCACTTGGGATCGAAGTCCTAAGTTTTCTTACCTCCTCTAGCCGTCATGGGTTGATGAGGTTGCTCTATTGCAGCTCACAAGTCTATCTATGAAATGAGAAGCTTGAGGGACTGGACATACTTTATCAGGTACCAAAATAGAATTCGAGTACTTGTGCATGAACTTTCCGACCTCACGTCCCGAGATCTTCTGTTTGATCAAGCTTTTGGTGCATTTTAGCTTTAGCTGCTTGGTCACTACCTACTAAGGTTGAAACTCTTAAAATCTCGTCACGTGCCGAAGTTGGCGATAAGCGATAAGCGCACAACTTTTTGATAATTGGGGCTTAATTGTCAACTAAACGCTTCTACAACAAAAGGAAACAATCTCTCATCCTTACCAGGCCGTCATCACGTTACCGTTGCAGTCACTTTTGCCGAGTCTTGACAGCCATTCACAATGTCTCACCAGAAGAACGAGAAGGACGTCGGTGACGCTCCCGTACGTCGATATCACCGTCAAGTTGAACCGCTGGCACGATGCTAACGCCCATCACAGAAGAGCCACCGCATCCGAATCACCCTGACCAGCCGAAAGGTCCAGTCTCTCGAGAAGGTCAGCGCTGAGCTCATCGAGCGTGCCCGCAGCAAGGGCCTCACCATCAAGGGACCCGTTCGTCTGCCCACCAAGAACCTCAAGATCACCACCCGCAAGACCCCTTGTGGCGAGGGTTCCAAGACCTGGGATTCCTACGAGCTCCGCGTCCACAAGCGCCTTATCGACCTCCACGCCCCCACCGAGGTTGTCAAGTCCGTCATCGTCAACAGTAAGGGATCCCGCCGCCTGAAAAGATCTGGACAGAGTCTAACCGTGTTACAGTCGAGGCCGGTGTCGAGGTTGAGGTCACCATCGCTGCTTAAATGTGGTCACTGTCCTAGTCAGTGGTAGATATGCTCGGCTTCGTCCTGACATTGTGAAGGAAGGGAATGATGGGAACATCAAGATCTTGCTCACAGCAAGAGTGGTGGATGTAGGATACTCAGTTATGATGAATGAATCTCTGGGAACCTCGTGTTCTACCATTCAAAACTATGAAGATGATGATATTGTTGTGTTGTCTGATATAATGACTTTGACTCGGCATATTTGCGAACAGTATTCAACTTAGTAAAGCATCCCTTGACGAATCGAACTCAACCGAACTTAGATGTGCACGCAGCATGCACTGCGGATGCTTATTCACTTTGTGTCAAAAAATAAAATAAAGAAAAAAGACAAGATATGGACAGACTGCTAGAGACAATCTTGCTCTAACCAGTGCTAAAAGAATCATTCTTGGGATAACCCAGGCACGAAATGTTTCTTATAACTCCAGGTAGGTTAGTAGGATACCAGCCACTCAGATAGTCACTCTATAGACTGTAGGTAAGGAAATGTCGAATTGGATGGGAATGGAGGAGACAGACAGTCTGCAGGTACGGATACCAGTTGCGAAATCTCAGTGGCTGGAAGGACCGAGACGATATAGTCTTGGTACTTGAGATCACGCCTCGGACACGAGCGATAGCAAGTAGATATACTTGGTGGCTGGTTGCTAGGCGCAACCCTGAGCCAATCATATCAATTCCGTCACGCCAGGCAGGTACCGCGCGCTTGGCCAATCCGTCACCACCAAACATTCAAAGCCTGTTTCACGCAAGCACGCCCATAACGTTCACTGCACCTTCTGCTACCTACAGCATCCCCTAAGGTCAGGCTGAGTTTGCGACCCGTCCAATACCATGAGCAACTCATATCGAAGCCGTATTAGTTGGTAGCAGGGAAATTTCTTCTTTTTCCTCGTCCCTTCTATACTTTTGAGCTTCCTTCAGTCCCGTCTTCATCAACAATTCTCGCTGTCTCGCTCGCTCGCTCGTTAGGACCCACCGTTCCCGTTCACGAAAGGTTGCAAGCCCATCGACACTTGCTCGCCTTTGACGACTCCATACTTGTGACGACCTCTTGCTCCTTTCCTAAGCCACGACATAACAAAGGCTACCTTAGATCGACAGAATTGGCTTGCGCTCTGCATCTCTTTGTTGTTTTCTTCATCATTAATTCGTTTCACGACGCTGATACCCACTACAACTGCCCAGCGACTGACCCACGACTGCTTTGTTTTCTTTCGATTTGGCTGGCCCCCGCCACTCACGCGAACGGCTTAGCACGAGAATAAACAACAGTTTGGTCAAGAAGACCATTGTTGATCGCCGACTGACGGGTCTTTTCCCATTGAATCATTTTATTCCGATCTTGTCCGTCGATTGTCTCATGGCCAGAACACGTCGTTAAGCAACTCCGTCAGCGCCATCACCTCCGAACCCCCGAACATCCTTCTCAAACCTCATCACTGGACAGCAACATTTAGTATGGCGCCCACTCCGACGGTCACCAGTGGCCTTTTAAGACAAACGATATACTATCATCTCGATAACACCTCCTACCACAACGGCCTATTCTTCGCCGAACGCTTGCTGGCGCAGGATCCCAGGTCTAGCGAGTCTACATACCTCTATGCCCTATGCCACTTGCGACTCGGCGACTTTCGCTCAGCCTACGACGTTGGCAAGCCTATAGGATACCGTGGTGTTCACCTCGGGTGTGCTTGGGTTTTTGCTCAAGCATGCTTGGCTCTCGAACGATACAAGGATGGCATCTCCGCCTTGGAGAAAGCCCGAAGTCTCTGGGCATCGAAATGCAGCTTAGGGAAGCATAGCGCAACCACTAGAACCGCTCTTCCTGATGCGCCTGCAGTTCTTTGTCTTCTAGGACGACTCCATCGCGCGTATGACGACAAGAAGAAGGCCATCGCCTGTTTCGAAGAGGCTCTTCAGCTGAATCCTTTCATGTGGGATGCTTTCGAGGCGCTCTGCGACCTTGGCGTCACCGTCCGTGTACCCAATGTTTTCAAAACCAGCGATGCGCTAGTACATAGCTTCGATGTGGAAACAAGCCCTTCAATATCAAGAGAAGGCTCTGTACCAATTGTTCCAGATATCCACATAAAGAAGTCCCAACGGAATGCTACAACGGATGTTGCAAGCGATCCCTTCAGCTCTAGTCATTCCCCAACCATCCATGAGCTTACTAATGGCGACTCTGGCCAGGAAGTCGATAAGAGCGAATTCATGCAGAAGATCCAAGAGGGACGCATGCGCTATGCGACATCGACTAACAGCAGCTCTGGTATTGACGGCATGGAGACACCTCCAGGTACGATATCTTCGGTTACCGCATCGTCTCGCATTGGCCATTCCCATGAGCCTCCTCAGGCTCCACCTCGAAGGACGCGGCATGCGCAAGCAATCGACCAGGCACAGGAGGCACCCCCACGAATGAATTATCGCATAGGATCTCGACGCACAAGGGCGCAAGACAAGGGGCTACCAGAACAATCTACAGAAAATGTGATGACTGATGCGTCTAACGCCGCACCCTCAGCATCGTTGCGATCGTCTATACCAGCGGCGGAAAGAAAACGGACTGTATCGGGACACCCAGCACAGCGAACGACAAACTCAGAAGAACCAGCGACAACTCGACGTAGTGCAAGGCTCAACATGTTCAGACCATCATCCAAAGCAAACTCGGGGGCGGCTGGGATAGGAACCGCGGCCGTTAGGGAGCTGAAGAAGGCTAGGCCCCCAATTTCTCGAATCGTTCGACCTGGATCAAGTGGCTCTAGTGTTGGCCGCGTGGTTAGTGGTAATCGCAAACCTCTCGAAGAGGCACAAGCCGATATGGACCACAGCGAGCTACCGAAAGCCAAGGAGATCCCCCCTCCACCGCCGGTGCACAAGACATCGGAGCTTGATGTTCAAAAGCTCGAAGAAGGACTTAGATGGCTGCTCGATCTTGTTAAGAAGCTAGCAAACGGATACTACTCATTATCCCAGTTCCAATGCACCGAGAGCATTCAGCATTTTCAATCGCTTCCCATGCCCCACCAAAACACACCGTGGGTTTTGGCACAGATGGGTCGAGCTCACTTTGAGCAGGCTTCATATGCCGAGTCTGAGAAGTTCTTCAGGAAGATGCGTGTGCAAGCACCTTCACGACTCGAGGATATGGAGGTATACTCTACAGTTCTCTGGCATCTAAGACGGGAGACGGACCTTTCTTTTCTCGCACATGAGTTGGTAGATTCCGCATGGCTTTCACCGCAGGCTTGGTGTGCGTTAGGGAATGCTTGGTCATTGGCACGCGACCATGAACAAGCACTCAAGTGTTTCAAGCGAGCTACTCAACTAGATCCCAAATTCGCATATGCTTTCACCTTGCAAGGACACGAGCACGTTACCAACGAAGAATATGATAAGGCACTCACGGCATATCGTCAAGCAATATCAGCCGACCGACGCCATTACAATGCCTACTATGGCATTGGAAGGGTCCAGGAACGTCTCGGCGCTTACGATAAGGCGTACACGCACTTCCATACAGCACAGAGCATCAACCCCAACAATGCAGTGCTGATAACTTGCATTGGAACAGTGCTAGAGAAGCAGAAGCAAATACTGCCTGCTCTGCAAGCCTATAGCAAAGCAGTTGACCTCGCACCTCGTGCAGCCCAAACTCGATACAAGAAGGCCAGAGCACTGCTTGCTGTTGGTCAATTAGATGCGGCGCAAAAAGAGCTGATGATACTTAAGGACCTGGCGCCAGATGAGGCCACAGTTCACTTCCTCCTCGGCAAACTGTATAGAAGCATGGGCGAAAAGCAGCTTTCAGTGCGTCACTTTACTATTGCCCTTGCCCTGGATCCCAAGGTAAGCTAGTAGAACACCACAACGATGTGCTGTTATGTACCGTCCATACTGACAACAAAACAGGCAAGCCAACAGATCAAAGAAGCAATTGAGAGTTTCGAGGACGACGTGGAGATGGACGACTCGATGATGTGATGATTGTAATGAACATTGCGATTTTAACGAGTCTGCACTTGCGTTTGGTAGCCTTGGTTTTGGGACGATTGGCATAATGAAGTATATGGGATGTGGTGGCACTGATTCGTATTGCGAGGGTCGAATATATGGGATGAGGACCCGCGGTCGGCGCTACTGTTGACTTTGTTACGAGAGCATGGGCATGGCATCGGCGTTTTCTGGTATGATTAGGCCTCTTCAGCGGCCTGACTCGCGCGTGCTGTGCAAATGAAAAAAGCGACTTTGCTTTTGTGTATATGTAGCATGAGCAGCATACATTCACGCGTGGAGATACCTATACACTACGGGAATAGGCATTCAGAGAGACGGCGAGTTGATGGATAGATACCCTGATAATCAGAGTAAAAAAGGTTGAGCCCATTGTTGCTGTGAATTCGCGTCTTGATAGACTTGTTTTGTCGTGATGAGGCTACCTGAATAGGTTGGTGTAACAAGCTACCTACTATACTAACTTTATACAACCAGAGGTTCACGCAATCTTGCAACGTAAAATTATATCATACTGCTATAATATATGTATCTGTATGCATGTAAGCCAAACAATTTGAACCCCAGGTATTTTACTACTTCATTATTTGAGCATTTTCAAGAAAACGAGTCAACGTGACTTGAGCTCTTTTTAGGTAGATTAGCTACGGAGCTGAGAATGGAAGAACAACAGTGGCGCACCTCAAGGCACTTCATCCTCAAAGACATGCCCGCTGACCCACCCCTCCCCAGCTCCATATTCTGGCTGCAGCTGGACCTGCCTGGCACGACGGGAGTGATCTGAGTTGTCAGCCAATCAAAAAATCGAACCACAGCATCTCCCATGCGGGCATCCGAAAACGGTAAAGCGCTTCAATTATAGCGAATTTGGTGCCAATTTTTTCACTGATCCTGCCCGCATTTTAGCAGTGATTTCTGGCGCCTACAGTTGTTGTTTTTTTACTGATTGCCTACACGTATTTATTCCTCCCCTTCTCGCCCCTCCCCGCAGTGACTTTTTCTTTTTCACTCTTCTCACTCCGCATCTTCAACGCGTCTCAACGTCATCTACAACATCGCGATAACGCGTCACATTCATCTCTTTTCATCAAGACTTTATCACCTTCATCTATCATCATGACTGGACGTAAGTACTTCCTCTTATTTTTTGATGCATTCTTTCGTGTTGATGCATGGTCGTCGGTGCTGACCATGCTGACACGTTGATGAACTGCATTCAACTCCAAGCTTCACTTATCATCAACATATACTAACGCTTCATTTCAGGTGGCAAGGGCGGCAAGGGCCTCGGCAAGGGTGGTGCCAAGCGTCACCGAAAGATTTTGCGAGACAACATTCAAGGAATCACCAAGCCCGCTATCAGACGTCTCGCTCGTCGTGGCGGTGTCAAGCGTATTTCTGCTAGTAAGTTGACCATATCAATGCATTTCCACATCATGAAGATGCTAACCTTCTGCCTTAGTGATCTACGAGGAGACCCGTGGTGTTCTCAAGACCTTCCTCGAGGGTGTCATCCGTGACGCTGTCACCTACACTGAGCACGCCAAGCGCAAGACCGTCACCTCCCTCGACGTCGTCTACGCTCTCAAGCGACAGGGACGTACCCTTTACGGTTTCGGTGGTTAAACGGCTTTCTGCCTTGCTTGATGGCTCACTCTTGAAGGATTATTCAGTTGCGCTTATATGGCACTGGGATGGATGTATTTGACTAAGGCGTTGGGGAAACGGATATGATATTACCATAGGCGTCATGGAAGACGACCTTGCAAATGAATACCACATTGAACATTGATCACTTCGTAATTCATCACTTCCGGCATATACCTTCTTCGTGATTCATGATTTAACCACTTTATTACGACTAGTGTAATGGAGAACTTACGACGCCTGTATCAAAGAATGAGCATTAGATTTACTGTATTGTATTAAGTTGCAAACATGGTATCATAATAACGCGAAGCTTTCCTGTCAACATTCAAAGGTATTTCCTCCCAGCTGCCGCTACCCTCGTTCTGAAGACAGGGCTACGCACCTCCATGTTGGCGCGGTAGAAGGGACTCATGATAGCCTTGACCCAATTCTCATAAACTTCTGTAAAGAACATTTTGATGGCTTCTTCAGTAGCTGGACTTGTGGGATTAGCCCCGATGGCAGTTGATGACCGCGATGATGTTCCTGTCGGGATGATGGGTTGATGGAGCAGGAGAAATTTGACGTTGCCGGCGGTGACGAAGCATGATATGTAGTTGTTGAAGAACTTGTCGATACACTTGAGATACCTGTAGAAGAACCAGAGTTTAGTATCATGTCGCGTCGTGCCACTTTTCTTTGAATCGGCCATGCGCAACCCCTTGCCTGCTTCAAAACCACCCTCTTCGAACGTGTAGGCACAACTCACATCTGTCCATGCGACCACTGGACCTCCTCCGCAATGTCAAGACTCGAATGTAAGATGAACTGGTTCAAGTGGCGGACTTGATCGCTGAAGCGCGACTGGCCGTCACCGCCCTGTTTGGAGGTGCCAAACTCATGCTCGAATAGAGGGTTGTCCTGAGTGCCGACAATGGCGAAGTAGTAACTCATGGTGCTGTGTGTTGCATCCGCCGCGGTCTAGCAATATCCTTTGGTTTCGCTGAGTGGAGGGAATTCATTCAAAGCTTTGGAGGTGCCACATTAATGCTGTCGATACTGTCGCATACCCTTCTTGGAATGAATGGAATGAATGAATCGACGTCTGCAGGCTCTGGGCTACGTAGTCACTGATAAGCCAGCTAAATGGAAGCCCTCCCACTGGAGTACCGACAACTCCCCACTGACACGCCGCCCACTGTACCCGGCTCTCACAATGTTCCGCTAAGCTTCTCCGCCTATGCAGCCAACCAGCCTTCCTGCGCTAAGCGTCTGCGCGGCTCAACAGCCGCCGGCTACTGGGAAAAAGTTGATGTTCGTTTGACTATCACCAAAAGACTCCTCTGATTGTGTCTCCAACCCGCAACGCTATTCGACAATGTTGGGCGCATTCCGCATCACGAATCCTCTCTCGAGTGGCCTTCTTTGGAAGATCCCCTGGCGCTTATCCAAGTTCCAGAAACGCCGCCACCGACTTCGTCTACGAGCTGTCGACAATGTCGTAGCGACTGTTGATGCAGCTCTCGCCAAGAAAGGACAGACCCTCGAAGCTCTTGAGCGATGGAAGGCTGAAATGCCCACCGAGGCCGAGATGCTACCAAAGGACAAATATACCATGTTCGATCGCAAGGCCAAGCGTTACCGCAAGGGCATTCATAGTATGCTCACTCTGCTTAGATTACCCAATCGCCTGGATTTCCATGCTGACAATTGAACAGAACTGCCCAAGTGGACAAGAGTATCTCAGCGAATCAACCCTCCTGGTTACTAGAAAGGCGATTTTGCAGAATTGGAAGCAGGACAATCGAGTTGAGAATCTAACGGAGAACGGCGTATTCATCCCATGGCGGGAATTGCAGGCAGATCCGCATTGGGATCTATGTACAACACCAATGTTTCACCTACGAACTTGAGAGGCAATGTGACGACCACATTGCCCGATATGATACAAAACAAAAGGCTTGGGAGACAGTCACAAATGCTGGTGAAGGGGCAGACCAGCGGTATGCATTGGGATAGAAGATAAGGAAAGGAATACCATATATGCACATAGAAGAAGGAATGCAGTTATTTTCCCAAATAGCGAAGGCTCTGTATGAAAATCTAAGGGTATCGAGTCCTAATCGGCCGTCAAGGACAACCGCCGCCTCACTACTGTCCAATTACTTCCCCTCGGCGTATTCGTCTCGCTCTTCGGCTTGTATCGCTCTGCCAACACCTCCTCTGCCCTCATCAAAGTCCTCACGGTACTCGTCGCGAACTTGACCGCCAGATTTGCCACGGCCAAATTGACGCCCCTCTTCAAAGCCGGGATCCAGGTCGGTACGGATGATGCGCTCGTCGAGTTTGGTGCCGCCAATGTATTTTAGGCAGTCGAGGGCGTCCTGGTGTGTGTAGTACTCAACAAAGCAGAAACCACAAGGCGTTTTGTTGAAGCGGTCGAGACCCATGATAAGGCGCTTGATCTCGCCGCACTTCGCGAAAAGTTCATAGACCTGTTCTTCGGTTGTGTAGAAGGATCTGTTGGTGCGATGAAAGTCAGCCTTAAGCGATTGATCGCTATGGTGTTATAAGCATTGTAGCGAGGGAAACATACAAGTTGCCGACGTAGAGGGTTGTGGCATTGGCTAGAGGGTCAGCCTGGGGCTCTGCAGGTTGGTCATGGTCGTCGTCGCGATCACGTCTTCTCTTGTTCTAGCACGATGTTAATAAGTGGTTCGAAAAGCGTGGGCAGATACCATACGCGGTTCTGGTAGTAGGCGCTCGGCCTGTCGAGGCGCTCTACAGTGTTTCTGACGCCTGGTCGCATTGTCGTGTAATCTTCACTTATCGCGGGTTTCGAAGATGAATCGGAAAGGTCTCAGATTTATCAGAATCGGTAATTGTGTGCGATAAGGTACGGTAAATGCTTCTTGAGCTTCAATAATTGAGATGATGGATGTTGGTGTAACAAGAGCAGCCTTGCGTTGGGAGTGGGCCCTGCAGACAAGTGTGGCGGTGCATGTGGCATTCACTTATACCCTGCCTCTTGATGCTGTGGTAACAAGCGCTAAAGCTTTGAGTGATGGATCGTGCGCCAGCCCCAGGCCTTCAGCCTCGTTATTTTCTTCCAAACATTCAAAGATCGCGACTTGCGCTCAGCTACAACCACTCTGAGTAGCTCATATAGCTCGCATTCTCAACTCATTATATTCGCGAAGCTGTGCAAACATAGTCGCCAACGAAGCTTGGCTTTGTCCTCTCGCCATGCCAAAGGTCAAGAGCTATTCGGCAGCTTGGCTGTCCAGCAACGCTCTCGGCCATCGTCTGTTTGAGCCATCATCTGAGGCGTCCAAGTCTCGTAGTTTGGAGTCAGCATATTCGTCCAAGAAGAAAACAATCACTGGCCCGCGACGAACCATTGCTCATCGAGGGACTGAAGTATTTGTTGCTGTTGGTCGCGAAATCCGCTGGGGCGATCTTGCGTACTTGAAGGATGAATGGACAAATCGTTATTCAAAGAGAGGATCATCGCAGAGCATTCGCATCAAACGTGAGGACTCTACACAGTCATTCGATGACGAGAGCCTAGAGAACGCTGCTGGATTAAGGGTATGTTCGAGTATCATGACTTATAAGCCGGGAGCTAACTTGCCACTGCGCAGACAATCAAGACTCCCGTTGCCGACGACATTCGACAGCTGATTATCTCCCCGAACTCGAACTTTTTGGCCATTCTGACCACACATACTGTCCATATCTGTGTGCTCCCTGACCCCTCACACCTTACCAGTGAAGATGCTGGCCCTCTTAAACCAAAGATCTTTACGCTTGGTCCAACCACTCACGTTACCTCTCGATCTCCTATCGTCTCGGCTCTCTGGCATCCTTTGGGTGTCAGTGGCTCTTGTATCGTTACGACTACCGCGGATGCTATCGTACGTGTATGGGAATTGTCCACCACTGATCGATGGTCCTTCGACTCACCTACTACGTCGGTCGACCTGAAGAAACTGGTGGACGGTACCACCCTGGATCAGGACTTTTCTGCCTCAACAGCGGCCACCAGTACGGCCTTCTCACCTGATTCGTTCGAAATGGAGGTGGCTGCTGCCAGTTTCTCTACTAAAGGAGCTGGCGGTTGGAACCCCATGACTTTGTGGGTGGCAATGCGAGAAGGAGATGTGTACGCCTTGTGTCCTTTGCTGCCTCAGAAATGGGCACCTCCCCCAACATTAATTCCTTCTCTGTCAGTATCGATCGTCACTACTGTCGCAAGTATCGAGGATGATCCGGATGTTGGAGAGCAGGAAAAGTTACTTGCCCAACAGCAATTAGAATGGATGGGGGAGCTAGATTCCCAGGAGCCAACAATAATGGAGGGGCCGATTGGTGAGCCTATGATGGAGATTTACACGCGACCAACCCGACCGGGAATCATTCCTCGCCTGCAAGGCCCTTTTGAGCTTCAGTCAGATCCTGATACAGGTGATGAGCTGGATACATCGGTCACCGATATGCTCGTCATCGGCAAGAAGACGGAGACGGAGCAGCTTATGATGGGCGAAGAAGAAGATTTGGATATGGACGACGGGGATCAAGAGGGCCTTTCTCTGGCCGTGCTCTGCCTCTTGTCAACGAGCGGCCAAGTTCGCGTATATCTTGATCTCGAGGGTGTCCAGGCTCAATGGTTGCCACCCAAAAACAAGAATAAACTTGGCCGACTGCTTGCCGAAGCTGAAACTCCGTCTCTCCTTTCCTTCCAGGCCATTGATACCATGACACCCGTGGAAGTGAATGAGGATAGTTGGCCAGTTTTCAGCAACGACGTCACATCTCGCTACAACTTCTTTGTCACACACCATGCTGCGATCACATTTATTTCTCTTACGTCCTGGATCTTCCGTCTAGAGAGTGAGTTGACTGGAGATTCCGAAGCAGGAACTGACTTTAGAATTGGCCTGCTTGTCAACTCTCAGTCTACAAGGGACCGCATCTACTCACAACCCACTGCCGATATTGCGGTGCCCTTAGCTGCATGCAATGTTCTGCGAGACCCTGACGTTGGCTACTTTCTCCTCTCAGCGACCCCCTACGAGCCCATTGCCCTGACCTTCGACACACCAGAAGTCGACCTTGCCCCAATTCGTCAAGAAAGCCCCAGCTATGAACGGGAAGCTAGTATGGCGCCCCTGGACTTTTATGAGCCTCGCCCCGTGTTCAACCCGTCTCATACATTTGTTGAGGGCTCTGCTCTGCCTACACTGCTTGAGAGGCTCCGCACATCTCGTCACAAGACCGTTGTCAACCAGGAAGTAAGATTAAGTCCGCTTACGTTGCAAATCTTTACCGATGCGCATAAGGTCTTGGCAGATGAGACGCATCGCCTTGGAATGGCTGCGGCTGAGGTATTCCGGCGATGTGAACTTCTTCAGAGTGAGCTTAAGCAACAAGTCATGAAGGCGAATGAGGTAAAGGGTAAGATCGACACAATTAAAGGGTCGCACCGTGATGGAGAGGCGGATAATGCCATGTACGATCGGCGAGTTACTGCAGCGAGGGAACGCCAGGAGCGGCTGACTGAGCGCCTTGAAAACCTACGCAAGATCGTAGGTAAGGCGACCACGCGTGACTTGAGTGCCAAGGAACGTGCCTTTGTGGAGGAAGTGAAGTCGATGGAAGCCAGCATCTTGGCTCCGGACTACGCGGAGCTGGCATCAGGCAAATCCAAGGCGACACCGGCCCAGGCTAAGCAGCTGTGGAAACGTCTGGAAGACATTAAGCACCTGCAGGCTGATCTTACTGCCGAAGTGGAGGCCATGAACAAGGCGACAGGGGAGACGGATGGGCCCACTACACCTTCGGCCGAGTTACGGATCCCACAAGAGGTTCGCCGGGCGAAGTTGCAGCAGGTCCAAGGACTTCTATCGAGAGAAACAGCCTTGGTGGATGCTGTCACTGCACGACTGGAACGGCTGCAAACCAGTGTCTGAAACTGATATATATGTACGATACCTACGACTCTGCAGAGTATAATAAGAAGTGCTTCCGTTGGATTTTCTATCCGTTCTCTCATTCCTTGACCAAAACCTTCCCAGGACAAGCATTCTTCGCAATGCGAGGCAAGTGAAGTATTCAAACCTAAGACTGTGTCTCATTGGCATCTTTACACATTGAAGCCGGCAGAGAGGGGCAATTTGAAGTTAAGGCAGAGATCGTCATAGCAATAATTATATACATACACGACTCTGTCAAGCAAATATCCTGGATACCGAGACAACTCGACCAAAAGCAAAAACAATTGACCAAGGAAACAAGGTCTTTGGCATCCCTATCTATAATACCGCGGCAACACAACTGGGCTGACAAGCCCCCTTTTTTATCATCAGCGAAATATATTGCTTTGTTGAGAAGTTGAGTTAAGACAGGCTTGTACGTTGTGGGCCAATCATTCTACGAGGCGAATCGAAGCCATGAATCAATCAACTTGCTCAGCTTTTTTGTGGCTACACGATGATCGATTGTTTGGTTCTCGAGCGTTTGCTAATTTTCCTTATTCTAGTTTGTGCAAGATTCAACTAAAAAGAAACGACAACAAAGCTCGGAAACCAAGAGAGAAGGTATTTGCTTTTGGGATTGTGGTTGTGTGACAAGCTGAAGGACACACACAACAATGCAGAAACGTGAGTGAGCACGGCTGGGTGCTTACCACACACGAACAATACAGGGAGATCCTTGGATATCTACTGGCCCAAATAGATTGCCTTGAATACAGCCTGCAGGCTTTCGGAATGCATAGTGTCCGTTCCTGGTATCAGCCATTGGCCATTAGCCCTTGGAACAATACCTATTTTGGTTTCTCTGCGGATAGCCACGATAGTCCACGACGTGTCTTCTCATGAGGTTCTACCAAGGCGCTTCGTGGTATCACGATTACGAATTGTCTGCTGTTGGGCTCTACCAGACCTACACGGCATGAATCACGAGAAATGGCCTCGGTAACGGGAATCAAAGTCAGAGCATCGCGGCCTTTGCGCAACGTTTGCTTTGCAAGCCATTGTGCCAAGTATCTCCTATATTGCTCGGCTATACATACCTCACAAACTGGGATAGACATGACTGGCCGCCTTATTCCATACGGGGGCGTCATCTATCGGTTTATTAGACACACATTCCCTGCAGGCTTTGTTGACAATGGGTGTGAGGTATTATACATATATGCTTTTTGACACTGGGCGTACCACACCACACACCACCACCACTGTTCGTACATAAAGGTATTGGATTGCACTTCCACTTCCATTCTTGCAAAGTTCAACTCCAACACGCTATCGCCTCTGTTCAGCACATTGAGCAGTCATTTACCAATCCCTTTCTCCATCAATGACCTTGTTGCGTCGAGCCTGTCAGGATCCAGCACTTCCACCTCAGTCAGATATGGCACCTCAACCTCATCTTACGGATCCGAAGGGTTTCATTCTGCGTGAGTCTGAACCCTAACCTTACCTCTGACCGATTCATTTCTGAATACGTTACTGACTTGACCGGACTAAAGAGAACTGCCGTGTGTCCGCCGAAAGCTCGGATGCTGACTTCCAAGTCCTGACTCGGATCGACCTAGGTCGTCAGTGGTATGCTTTTGTTCTTAAGACAGAAGGCGGGAAACGCACCAAATATCTTGAGGAGAAGGCACCTCGACCTGACCGTGCACTCGAACTGCTTCACGAGGCCTCGGCTCGTTTGGTGGATCAGTATGTGACCTGTCACGGCTACGATCTTCCTCCTGGTGCTACCAAGAGCTCATCTGGTATGCGCGGTGGTTCAGTGAGACCAGATGTCATCGCTTGTAGTTCCTCTGACAGCGAAGCCTTTGCCTCGGACTCTGACGATTCTGCACTTCCTCCCCGTCGCTCCCACCGACGAAGCCACCGCAGTGGCCGAGCGGCGGGCGAAGCAGCCAACACACGATCAGATCGAGTAGAGGCAGATTCAGGTAGCGAGAGTGACGAGCCTACTAGTCGCCGTACCCCTTTTTGGGTATCTCCTCCTCGTCCAACAGGAATGCCATCTCACGGTCACCCCCCTCCCCCTCAACCATGGGGTTATTCTATGCCAATGCAGGCACAGGCACAGGCACAAGCACAAGCACCAGCACCGGCACCGGTCCCTGCCCCTATTTCGGGTATTCGACCAGGTCCCTCGATGGTCCCTCCACCACCAGGTAGAAACATTCCTATTCCGCCCATGGTTGGCAAGTCGTATCCTGCACGTCTCAACATTACCTGGGCAGGCAATGGAAAGAGGAACATGCTTGTCAACGTCTCGCCAACCGTTCACTACCTGCAGCAAGTTGCAGTCAACGAGGCAAACATGCGCCCTACGGGGTTTGTCAGCTCATCCTCGGCGCCGTACCTCCCTCTGCCGAATCGTTCTAGCAATGGTCACGCTCTTCTCAGAGCCATGGTATGCCGTGTCACGCTGGGCGAGGATGAGACTTATGAGATTGCGGCTTTTGGAAATGACTTATCTGCCTTGTTCCGCAGTACTTCGAGCATACCCAAGTTCGAGATTGAAATCATCAATGCCAACGTCGTCCCCATGTTTCCACCAATGCCTCCTCCGCGTCCTGCCTCGGTTGCCTCCTCGCGAAGCAGCGTCGAAATTGCGGACTAGATCATTGAAATTTCTTTGCACCACTCACAAGCACTGAGGACAGTGCCACACTGTCTTTTCAGAGGGCAATCGTGTACCAGAGAGCATACGGCTAAGGCGAAACGGGTTGAATAGGTGTGTTAAACTAGAGTACTGAGACGGGAGTTTTGGATGACAAGAGGTGTCTGCCATTTAGCAAACTGTGCACATTGGGTCACCGGCGTGTTGTTGAGTCAGGGATGTTTTATTTCTTAGCCATCATTCGCCAGACTTGTTAACACTAGAATGGTACTTTACGAATAGAGTTGTCGTTGTTGAACTTGACTTTACAACCGTGAACGTAAACTGGACGGTTACGTATTAAGCAGCTGGCCGTCTGTGTCTATTAGTTAGAGGAAACCTTACTGTGCTTTCTGCAGATTCAAACCGTTACCCCTGATACTTGCACTTGCGTTACTGCAGGCCTGTGCGAATATAATGACGAGTAACATTTGAGGTCGATAATCTGATACTGCGTCTAGATCCATGATCTTATTGGCAGGATAATTCAAAGCACACGGGTAGCCATAAATTGAGCCACTAAGACCTAGCTCAGCTCCCGCCTCACTTTGTTGGCACATGACGGCAGTCACTTGAGCTTCACCACTGCAACACACTATAATTGATGATCATGGCCTCATGGAGATGGTAGAATCAACGGTAGCTAATCGACGCTACGAGGACATTCAACAAAAGGGGGAGTTGTTGAATGAGGCGGTAAAGAACGTGTGGCTGATATGCAATCTAATGCAGCTTCAAGCAGGGATTTGACACGGGAAACAGGGATTCTTTAAGTTAGTAAAGACGAGTATCATAACTACTCTTGACGATATCACAAGATGGAAAATGTGATAATATATGCCACAAATTTGAGTGAAGACGAAGGGTATCAACGCGTTGTTGTTATTGTTGTTGCTTGTTGATGGACAGATGAATACCAAACATGACCAGGGGATTTGAGAACAGCTCATCTCCGTACTGGCTGACCATATTCTTCACCGACTGGATATTATGTACGCATATGCATATAGTGTCCAGCCCATCAGGATGCCGTGTTACTGTTACTTGGCATAGCGTATAGGCAACCGCCTGTAAACAGAATCCTGAAGCAGTTCGACAATGTCGATAGCCTCATGGCATGTCATGACACAAATTGGAGAGGACTGCATGGAAACAAGGGTATTACCAGGCCAAGTGACTGGCTCAAAAAGGCTCGCCACAGAATAAGCCTTGAAGATGAGTTGAGGCCCCCAACATATGCTTGTGCTGTGAGCGCGGCTCACAACGTTCGGGATCCGACAGCACGGTAAGAGGTAAGAGCGGTTATGGAAACGAGGCGAGACGGGATATTGGTCTAGCTAGACTGGCCATAGTTTGTAGATAAAGAGACAAGGGTGAAGGAGGGAGGGAGGGAGGCAAGATCCTGGCGGTGTAGCGTGGGCCTTGTTTGGGTGAGGTTTGAGTGGAAAGGAGCTGTGAGAGGAGATTAGAATTTGGTGATTATGAAACAATACACCACACTGATGCCACCTTGGCCGTGGCAAGGCGTACTAGCTTTCCACAAAGACTAGAAGTGAAGACTACTTGCTTTGAGGATGTGCAAGAATTGTATAGGGGGCTCCAACCAATACAATGCATTTCTCGGTCTACACAGCCAACTGTACTGCATAGCACTGTAGTGTAGTGTCAGCCCATAACTTGATTCTAGAGCAGTCTGTGGTATACTGTGTTGTTTCACTGCTTTCATCTGCCACAGATGACCTTTCACCTGAAACCTGTGACAGCATCAATCTGTACTCTACGCCTTATACCCATCACTCCCTCTTCCTCTCTTCCAAGGCTGCAAACGCCTTAGAAACCTGCAGCCAACTATCTTGCAGCAGCACTACATCCTCAAGTTAGCTCAAGTACTTGAAATTGGCAGTCTAACTCACCGAGAGGTACAATGGCCCAAGGCAGGTTGAAACCAACATAATAGATCCAAAAGTACACAGTCTCTGGGCGGCTGTACGCCACGCCATGCACATTCGACTCATTCCAGTTGGTCAGGTAATATAACGCAACGCCGTACACATGTGCAGTACAGACGATGATCTGCACGACGTGGCGACTGTGCCAATCCCTAAGTATACCTACCACGGCGAGGAATGAGAGGGGTCCCCAGGCGAGCTGTAGAGGCTGTGTAAGCCAGTGAAGCGAGAAAAGCATGCCCAACTTACACATGTGATGGTCTCTACGCTTACGGTGAAGATGTCGTGGGTCAGGTAGCGGGAGTCTGATAGAGTGTATTCCTTCCACAGCTGGGCGAAGAGGGTCGACATGCCAGGGAGTTGATAGCGGTAGACAAGATAGTATCCTTGACAAGTAAGCAAGCATCCAGACGTTGTGACGGGGTTATTCTCTTTGCCTCACCTTCAAAGGCGACATGCAAGAAACCGCCTGCCATCAACTCCCAGTTAGTCTTTTCATCTTCTTCTTTTGTATAAGTGCATGGCTTGACTTACACAGCGCAAACCAAGCAGCAGCAAACTTGTCGATGGGCCGCACAGGCTTTGCAGTACGTGTCGTTTGCCAAAGTGTGAAGCCGATCACAGCACCAACGATTACACCAAAGGTCACTATCAACTCTGCCACTGGTGTGCTGTTGGGGAGATATCCTGGGATAACGGCGTCAACCGGAAAGTATGGATGTTTAAGGTCAGCGTCAGCCATTATTGTGCAACTTTGAGGCAATCTATGATCATCAACAGCATATAGAAAGGTCGACTAGTAGGACTTATTAGAGACTGAAGAACTTTGAGCTCCAAATAGTGTAAACTCGAAGAACTTGTGTAATCAGAACAGGTATTGATCAGACAGGCACATGGCAATTGTTTGGTGATGGTTTAATTAACCCCTTGTTCATCACGTGATGGCATCAACCACATGCAATTTCGTTCTGTCTCTTGAACATATCAATATTCATAGCGTTACGAGGTAGTACCAATTGATATATTGCAGAGTCGTATTTCTAACTGCCGGAGTTGGGCGACATTTCATGTGTTTCGACTGATTCCAATCCTACTTGAACCCTTGCAAACGTAGGCCAACCCCAATATCCCTCCCTAATGGTGGTGACAATAATATACAGAAACTTATGAACAACAAATTCAATCGAATTCTCAATAGTATACATCCCCCTTCATGAGCACCCTGGCCGTCCGTAAGAGTTGTGCAGACTCAATCTTCCCATCGCGAATGACAGTCCCAATGTCAACTTTGCCACTCGGATGCCCTATACAAACCGTCTCCTTTGGCTGACCCCTTATCAGATCAGACGCAAGTGTCCCTTTGAGTTGTGAAGCAGCCCCGAGGCAGAGCGCTAGAGTCAATGGCACAGCCTTGTGTGCCTGGCCCATAGACAAAGCAAGGCATCTGATATCAACGTCTGGCGAACCACTCGAGGGGAACAAAAGGACAATTTTGGGAACACTCTCCGTGTTAGGATCGAGGCCCATGAGGATAGCACCGGCTCGACGTATCTCTCCAAGTCTTTTCTTGAGTTCGGGGTTTGACTCGACGATAGCTGGTGTGAGAGACAGGTGATCAGCAAGTCCCAAGCTTTCAGTACTGATGAAAACACCAGGATTTCCCACATCAACAAGAGATGCCTTGATATTGGTTCCATCTTGCAGTTTGAGGACATCCACTGGGTTTCCAGTCGGAAGAGCTTTGCCGGTCTTTGCACCAGCAGGATCAATGAAGCTCATGATGACCTTGGAGCCTGTTCCTGGGACACCGTCCATGACATACTCTCCTTGATGTGTATATTTGAGAGGTTCGCCCTCAACTCGGAACTTTGAACTCATGACCTTATTAGTATTGGTGTTCAAGAACCGCACAGTGGCCCACTGCAATCCATTCTCATCCTGCTCAACAGTCTTGGCCTTGGTCTGAGCCGACAGCAGCCTACTATCCCACGCCGCAGGGCCAACCAAGGACGACATGTTACCGCAATTCCCAGCCATATCGAGGCTTCCATCGCGTATTCCAACTTGCACAAATGTGAAGTTCACATCCACGTCTTCTCTCGAAGGTGATCCAAGGATGACGATCTTTGAGGTCGACGAGATGCCAGAGCCCATGCCATTGAGCTGGCGTCCGTAGGGATCGGGCGAGCCCATTGCTGAAGGTAGTATTTTATGCCATTGAGATTCTGGAGGGAGATCTCTACGGTGGATGACGAGGCCGTTTGATGTTCCGCCACGCGCGAACCATGCAGGGAAGCTTGAGGCTGGTGTTGAGGTAGTCATCAGGCGGGTTTGGGAGAGCCTAACTGAACGGATGATTTGCCGTGATAATGGTATATAAGATGCCATAATCGCCGTATTCCAGCCGAATAGATCTATAAGAGTTGTTTATATAAGTTGAGAGGATGTTATATAAAGGTTCAGGCTGCCCGGGGATAGCTCGGAGGTCCGAGAACAGAACTAGAGGAGCGAGAGACGCTGAATGTTTAGTGGTTCATACGCTGTAACATCACTGCATCTACCTTTGCTTCAACTTGGACTTCTAAGAGATTGTATCAATTCCTTTCTTCTTCAAAGCCAAACAATAATGCTGTCCTAGCCCCAGCGTATATCTATCTGACTGCATGAACTAAACTTGCTCTGACAAAGGCAAAAGATGGCAAAAAGAACGCAAGACAACGCATCAGTCAACAAACACGGATCCTTGGAGGATAAACCAATCTCAATCTCAATCTCAATGTCGCCGTGATATCTATCAGTCCTTCTCAGTCCAGAATCTCCTCATGACTCGATCAGCATAGTCCTCATCCATCCCCCAGTTCTCAACAGCATCCTCGATCCCATCCTCCATACGCTCGATATACTCCTCTTGAGGCACGTCCTCCTCCACCATCATCTCATCAACATACACCAAGGCTCTCAACGTCTCGTCCTCTTCCTTGTTCGCATTCGCCCACTTGACATCCACCTGGAACTTCTGGTATGCCGATGGAACGCCTTCATATCTGTCCAGGCTCTCTTCGTCTTCTGCCGGAACAAGGTACAGCAGCCCATATACACCCTCCTCGGGCTTCTGCTTCTGCTTCTGTTTCTCCTTGCCTTTGCCCATTGTGCTCAGCTGGCGGTTGTCTTCAGCTTCAGGCGTTTCATCGTCGTCTGAATCGATAGGGAGCTGTACGACGTTGGCATAGCCGCGTTCGTTGATGATCCATCTCCAGCCCTTGAGATATGCGAGGCCAACGGGTGTGGAGTATGGGCAGCGCCTACGCATCTGCTTAGTCGAGAGGTTTGATCCGTATGCAAAGTAAAGAACCTCTGAGAGGTTCTCCTGCATGAGCGTCATGGTGCTGTCCTGCGAAGGTTGGCTATCGCCCTGGGAGCTCATGGTTGCTCTGGTCGTTGGTTGGCTTATATAGCCTCTCACTAAGCCAGTGTGTTAGTCGAGACTGAGCATGCATGTCCAACAGTTTTCAACATACCAATAATAAAAGTGACTGTTCGGCGTAGACTCAGAAAATCAGCGTGAGCTCACGAGATGTCGGCGTGAACTTGTGTCGTCCTCAACTTTCTTGTATGATGAATGGTACACAACTGAATCGCCTCTGGGCGGCCTGACGCATCAAGGCAAATGGGACTTCCGAGTGACGGTTGTGGGTTGTGAATAGGCAGCAAGGCGCTTCAAGCCTCCGCCTCGCACCATCTACTACCAAGAAAACATATGCATTTCGAGTTCACTACAAGAATCCGAGCGAGCAAATCAAGTCCACGTCCGTGAAAATTGGAACTTTGGTACAGTCCCTTGTCTTTGTCTTTGTCGATGTTTTGTCTTTGTCACAATCCTTGGGCTGTCTCGTCTCTTGGAATTCTTTAGTCTCTTTTGACTCATATTATTACTAACTCAGGTACGTTCGTCTTCTCATCTACCAAACTCCTTGTCCCATGTCTAAAGAGAAAATGCTGCCTTTCATCCATCCTAATCCTGATGCAATCCTCTAGTTCAAGTAATATTAAATCAGAGCGAACGTGGTATCGCAAATCATTCATTACGCATACGCCGCACAGGCATCATCTTCCTTGCAAGTTAATAAAAACACATTCTGCTTCTCTCAGGCCTTGGTTGAGATTACCACTCCACTCCACTCCACGCCTACTCATGGTTTGAGTAAATCCTCCAAATTCAACCCATCAATAAATAAATAGCCTTGCAGCTTCCGTATCCCATCAATAGCAACATTGAGCACTTCGTAATTCGTTCAGCTTTAGACCCTAATGGAGCCTGATAACCCGCCCGTATTACAATTATGTGATTGGGATCAGGAAGGGGCTGAGTATCAGCTGGTCTGCGCTAGGTCGTAGGTTATGGTCAATTTCAAAGGTTTGCGCAAGGAACTCTTTGGCTGCCTCGCTCGCATGTTCAGGGATTGTAGGAGCCGCCTTTCCGCCCCCAATCTTGAAGATAGCCTGGAGCTGACTGCAGTCGGGGAAAGGGTGACTACCAGTCATCATCTCCACCACCAAACATCCAAGCGACCAGATGTCTGCTTTGCGAGTATACGATGTTTGCTTCACAACTTCAGGCGCCATCCAGAAAACGGATCCTTGCAGTGAAGGCCGGTGCTTGTTGTTGTTGGCGCCGTTTAGAATGTTGGAGGCCTCCAGCTTCTTTGAAATACCGAAATCAGAAATCTTGATGGTTCCCTTGTTGTCCACCAGGATGTTGGCTCCCTTGATGTCGCGATGGATAATGTCCCGGTTGTGTAGGTATGAAAGGCCAGTCAGAATCTGCCGAACAAAACTGCGAACCAGCGGCTCTGGGAGCGCACCGTACGAGTTGAGTATCGTCTGAACTGATCCACCAGGCACATACTCGAGGAAAATATTGAGATAATCAGCCGAGGAACTGCAACCAAGATATTGCACGATATTAGGATGTCGAAGATCGCGAAGAAGGCTTATTTCTCGCTTGAGTGCTTCAATCATGCCCTTCTTGCGTGTGTCGCCCTGGCTGTTGGCTCCCGGAGCAGGTGTCTCGACCTGCTTCACAGCGAGAAGCTCTCCAGTAACAGCATGGAGAGCCAGGTACACACTGCCGAACGAACCTTGGCCGATCAGCGCACCCTTCATCCATTTGTCATCGCCCCAGGACTCTCCAGCCAGGAAGCTTTGTAGCTCCTCGTCGACGTCGTCGCCATCATTGGTCAATGCCTGGCGAAGCTCCTGGAATGATCCGGAGCCCGTTGAGGTATCACCATCATAGTAGCTAGTGGCCGTGGTGTTGCCCTCAGGGTCAGTGACACTCAAAGCAGCCGAGTCAGAGCCACTCTCAGTAAAAGAGACATAAGACTTGCGATTGGGCTCGAGAGAAGACTCCTCTTGAAGGGTGTCAAGAACCGATGATGTTACTGAATCCCGGTTGTAGGCATTCTGAGGAACACGAATGTGAGAGTCCCGAGACTTCACCTTGGCAAGCTGAGAGTTGGCATTAAGCCAAGAATCAGCAATGGTTGGGATGGGAGGCGCATCCTGGATACTAGAGGCAAAGCTGAGGCTGCTAGCAACGCTGAGCCGGCTGTTGACCTTGCTCAAGCGAGTTGACCGTCGCATAGAAAGTCGGGCTGTGCGGTCAATGTCTTCTCTGGTGTGGTCAGGGAAGTACGAGGTGAGATCAGAGGCGATCAACTCGCTGGGAGGTCGAAGGCCACCAAACTGTCGCAGGGCTCCGACACGTCGAGCCGGCCGCGATTCGATCTCTGATGGAGGACGCTCCAGATCCTTGGCTGCATTGTGTAGATTTCGCTCCCGGTCCTGGTAAGATATTGGCGACAATGGGGACTGCAGCTGATCATTCCATTTCTCCCCAAGCATCTTCTGAACCTTGAGTTGACTTCGCTTGTCCACTGTTTCCAGAGCTCGGGCGTGCTTCTGTTGTTCTTCTTCCATGGCAATGGCGGCAGCGCGCTGCAGTTCCGCCTCCCCTGGTTCGCCTGCTGGAACCCTCCGTAATATCAATCGATTTCGTTCTGGTCGGCGTTGGTCCTTGATAATGCGCCAAAGTTCTGTGTCGCCCAGTCGTCGGCACTGGCCTGGATCAGGATCGATGCCAGCCAAAACCCAGAAACAGTAGTTTCTCTCGTGGTCCTCACGTAGAGCGAACTTTCGAAGAGTGACCCGCATGACCTCCTCGCAAGTACTACACGCGGAAATCTTGACAACCTTCGTAACGCCGCCAGTCGATATAACGCGGATAACTTCTTGACCCTGTGGTAAGGCAGCCATCAGTGAACCGTCCATACTGGAGTTATTCCTGGTATGGGTCGTTACCAGACGGTTTGCCGGAAGATCCGGGTTGGTAATCACAATCCTTTGGCCTTGAACATTCGCAGGGCTTGTGGCATATGTCTTCCCTCGGGCCCTTAGGTTCCGCAGATCGGTACCGGGGAGAGGGGAGTTTGGTCTTGAGGAATTCATGCCATTATCCAAAGCACCGTGTAAATCCATTTGCCTTGAAAACCGCTTGTTGGAAGCAGATGTCGGAACACCTCGAGATGTGTGCATTCTGGGTGAGTCGTGGGGTGCAGTGATGTGAATATCGAGTCCGCCAAATGAATCCTAGACACGAACGGTCAGTTTGGGAGCCCAGCAACTATAGCCATCGCCGATATAGCCTACCCGATTCCGTTTCTTCTCGTTGGCATATGCCCGGGTTCTCAGCTTTTTGATGCTGAGGAAAAGGCGGACGCGATCGCCGACCTTCTCAACACCCATTTCTTTCAGCACGTCTTTATCCATTTCCAGGAGATTCTCGCCGTTTATGTGATTTTTTCGGAAGATCTTTTCATACTCGCCGCACTTTACAGATCGCAGGTATTCGCAGACCTGCTCTTCGTCCCAGTTCTTGACGGATTCGGCGGGGTCGCTTTCGTTGAATTCGGATTCTGTCGGGCTGCCATAAGCACCTGAAGAGGGCATCGTGGGAGCTCTCCTGGGAGGGGCCATTGAGGGTTGAGAAGCAACAGGAGTGAGAGACGAAGCACCCAAGCCGGCGGGAAACGACGCTTTTGAAGCTAGCATGGCCATGGTGAATGCGCAGCCAAGAGTGTTTGCAAGTGGTGTGATTCAAGCTATCGTTCGTCGTCAAATGGCGGCGCCTGAGACACCAAAACCAGGTGGGATACCCAGACCCAGCTGAGTCGATCGATGGTCGCTCACCCGATGGTGATTGGAGTGTGTGCGAAGTGGTGGAGGATGGGATATAGAGCCAGTGGAAGCTCTATTCTGTATTATTAGTAACGCGGAGCCAAACAAGTAGAAACTGCGATCAACGCGAAGCACTTCATAAAGAAATGAAGAAGAGTATAGAGAGGTCCAGGTCCAGGTCCAGGTCCAGATCCACCAAAGCTGAAGCTGAGCTTTTGGTGGTGAGGTGAGGTTTGGAGGAGAAAGAGTGACGATGGGCGGACAATGGTGAGGTGGAATACAAATTATTAGCCAAAGAGGCCAGGCCTGAGGGGGAATGGGACGGTTTGGCAGCTCGGGTGCAGGGGAATGGAGAATGAGCAGGGGACTGGCGGTGGTTGCGGCGAAGGTACTACCAAGACAGCGGGTACTTTGAGCTAGAACACTTTAGTGCGCATTGGTAGTGCCTGTCAGCAGCACCAGCCAGGTATCTGCAAGACCTGCAGGTACCTCCGTAGACGGTGAAGTGGTGCTGCTTCATTAGCCTGGTTCAGGTTTGGGGGGGAGAGGGGGTCTTGGCCAGCTCTGAAGCGTCAAATGTGGCCCCTGTAGGCTAAGGTAATAATCACGCTGTGATGGATGGAAGGCTCACGAATCAATAGACGCCGGATGGTTGGATGAGCTACTGACTCGCTAATGTGAAGGACCTGAAGAGTTGCCCGACACCATGCTACATACAGGGAGCAATTGTTAATGCTACGAAGATGGCCCGAGAGTCGGGTAAAACTCCACCGTGAACACTACAAAGAGGTCAACACGAAGCGATCCCCGGAATCAGACCAGACCAGATGGAAGGGATGATGGAATGGGCGATCTGATCGCGCGGCGTCGTTACAGAGTTCCAGAGGGAAAAAGAGATCCACATGCCACGCTGATCGTGACGAAAAGACAAGGGCAGAGCCGCCGCTAAAATCTCGTGTGCATAGAATATGGAATTCTGGTCACCTTCATGCATAAGAGATGAGGCTAGGGCTTTTGCTGACAATGGTTGCGCGCGAGCGAGTTTCAAGTATGTTCTACAGTCTCCGCCCACGAAACATGTCGTGCCAGCTTTTCCAAAGATAGACAGACGGACGATATCAATTAGCGCCATGACGAGAGCCATCACAGCTTGAAACTGAAGCACAAAGACGGGCAGCAGCAGATATTGTGTCTGTCCTTGAGTGTAACTCACCGTCACGAAATACACAACCTCCAACTTGGTTTGCTGATTCGTGGAGCGTCGGAGCATGAAACAAAGTGAGCCTAGACCCTGGCAGCTGGGATCGAGGCGCCTGTAAATTGTCTTGATAGGTCGGTTGCTGGTCCTTGATGAAACAGACCGTGTTTCGACCAGGGCCACCCGGATGACGCCGTCCGAGTTAAAAGAGCGCATTTCTCTCCGCTGTGCTGTCCAGTTGTTTTCTTGCTGACTGTGTAGTTTGATACAGGGAAACAAAAACAACGTGTTGCTAATTATTCCCAACAGTTCGAGAAACAACTCAGGAATGAAAAAAACGTCCGTGAACGAGCTATTGAATTATAGTGGTTGATTGACTTGAATTGGGTGACTTGCTTCTTCCCATCTTGCATGAGAATGGTAAGTTAGCCGTAGCTTATTTGCTTACCACGTGCTTACCGACCTCTCATAGGAATGGAGGCTGTCAGGCCATATCCACATTCACATTTAATCACCTATCAAGCTATCAGTGGTCGGGAACTTCTAATTTCGGCATCGTTCATTTGTTTGTTCCTTGTTGTCTTTGATGAGTCCCTCGTGTTATCCGGGGTATGCATATTGCACATGTATAACTTCTGAACTTTAATTCTTATATATCCATCCATTGCTGTAACCACATTGCTTCTGTCAATACCACTTATTAGGCGCCTTACCCCCTGATGGAAATCTACGCTTCGGCTAAGCTCACTGAAGACTCGTTAGAGGAGCTTCGTCATCGTAACTGGCCTCGTGATCCGTGCCTGCTTTCTACGCTTGGACTCTCTGTTGATCGGAAAGTGGGCGATCTGATATCAATACCGACGCACTCCTGAGAGCTTTGTCCTATATGTGCCAACAATATGATAGGGGCATCTCAAAGTCTGAGTCTTCACGAGTCAATGCGACGTATAGGGACCAAGGTTATAAGGAGGTTGTCAAGGATTATCAGGCGCACATGGATATCAATTGTGACCCGGCCCTACGATCCGATCGATTTGTTTGCAATGCTTGTATGTATCATGCTATCAGCAAGTATCATCCCGCCTGTTTACCTCCCTGCGGGTACTATGCACAAGCATCAATGATATAGTTAGCATTAATAGCCAGCATATCATCATCTGCCTCATATCACCTTCGGCATATCCATCGTCACCAGCATTGTTCGAACATTGAAGGGGGTCCTTCAATATACGGTGCATTTGCAGTTGGACAAAACGGTCAATGCATAGGTCCAAGGGAGGCAAGAGAATTAAGACTTGTATCTTAAACAGCAAAAAAGACTTGGATAAATTTGATATGAGTTAAGTTAGTCTGGTATAACTAACTAGGGCCTTAGATTAGCTATTCTTGGTATCTTAGTCAGAGGTAAGTAGTCTCTAATCTGTTGGACTGGTAATCAACGAGAAGAATAACTATGATCTATTGCCTGTAGATCCTATAACCCCTTGAAGCTGAACTACTGACTCTCAAATATATCTCTCTGTTCTAATATGCTCGATAAAGAAAATCATTGGGAAAGATGAACCTTGTACCGGAAACGTAATATCGATTTAGACTATCAAAAGGGGAGCTACGTCGACTTGAGACCCCTTTTCTAGATGACAAGAACACTCACATAAACTTAGATTAGACTGGGGAGACCTTTAGACTCTTGTTTTTGGTATCTAAGCTTAGGTTCAGAGGTTTCCTTGCTCCTTGAGGACTATGCAACTGGCCCAGGGCAGATCTTGAAAGATTATTCTACCAAGGCCCACAGTCTCCGAGCGATATTGCCCCTAACGGGCGGTAGTCTTTCTGCAGCCAGTACTTCATTCATCCCTTCATACATATCAACATCTTCAGGATTTCTAACCCATCCATCTCCCCGATGATACAGTCGGTGGCCAAAGTAGATGAGCAGAAACGCAGGGATGCCGATGTAAGCCGTGAAAAAAATCACCCACTGTCCATTGTGAAGGAAAGAAGACAGTGAATCCGTTGATGAGCAAAAGAATGATGGAGACAATGACTCCGAAGTACATGCCCCATGGCTGGAGGCGGGAGCGATATGGGGACTCCAACTTATGATGAGCGATGGCTTTGCGGTATCTCACGTAAATTATACCACAGCAGATCCAACTAATATAGCCGAAGGTATTGGTGAGATGGATTAGCCAGTTAAAGACCGTCAGACTACTATTTGACAGGCTGAGGTATGCTAGGCATCCAAGGGAGGCAATGATCAATACTGCATAGTATGGAAGGCCGTATCTATTACATCTCTTGAATATCGCAGGCGCATTTCCGGCCTTTGTAAGTGAATAAAGATTTCGAGAGGCAGGGTAGAGGAATGCGTTCGCAGCCGTGATCGCTGAAAGGAGAATCAGTCTTGACGATGCTATCCAGGACAGGGACGCCGGCGTTCTTGATGGCAATAATGAAAGGTGAGCGCGCAGTCCCAGGTGCTGTAAGTCGGGGATCATTTGATGCGCAGATCACACTAATTCCGAGAACGGATGGCATGAAAAGAACTACCAGGCGCCAAATGTATCGTCGAGCGGCTCGGGGGAGGTTATAGCGTGGTGATTGCATCTCGCCCGCTGTCACAATGAGTTATTCAAGAGCCAAGACGAATGCGAAGGATGCTAGAACAAAAGACTGAAGCAGTGCAACGAGTCGTCCGGCATCGCCCTCCACGATATAAGTGTTCACTAGACCAGGGTCTTTCCAGTATCGAAAGTAGAGCGCATCCTTATCAGGGCCTCCCCCGAAAGACAGCACAATTGAGAGAAATATAAGGCCTAAGATGAGGAGAACTTTCATGCCTGCGCTCCAAAACTCGCACTCTCCAAAGACTCTGACAGGGAGGAGGTTAACAATGGCGATGGTAACATATATGATGGTGATCCACACGGCGCCACTAACCGCAGTTCCCCAGTAGTTGATGAGAAGTGTAGAAGCGACGAATTCGTAGGGGATCAAGATGCCAAGTGAGTACCAGTACAGGTATCCCATTGCAAATCCCATGCTGCGAGACACATATTTGTGTCCGTAGTAGGCCATAGTGCCTCCCGGAACAGGGAGATAGGTTGCAATCTCGGCAATTCCAGTGACGATGCAGTAGATAAGTATAGACAAAACCCCATACGAAATCAGGAGGAACAGAGGACCGCCAATGCGAAGAACCTGGGCGGTCCCCTAGGAACAGTGAAGTCCCAATAGCACCCCCTATGGCTATCATCGGCGAGTGCCGAGGCTTGAAACCACGGTGTGTATCTTCGTTTCTTTCTGGGTCGGAGCTACCATTTCGAATGGTTTCAACTTCACCAAGATGGCTTGGGGACTTTTCTTGCTTATCCCTGGCTTTGAGAGGATGTGGCCCCGGGGCTCGTGAGGATAGACTCTGCCACGGCTGGAATGAGTATTGATGCACCAATGAGACAAGGCTGAATAGAGATTTAAGAAGAAAATAGGAGTGTTTTGCAAGACATGGAAAAGGGAACCTTCTTGCTCATTTTATATTCAACAAGAACACCCATACCACTAACTACCACACAAGTCACCCCAAGCGGCCATGGCATGTAATGAGGGTACCTTGACCAATAGAAAGTCACGATGCACTAATAAAACTACTACGTACTGAGGTAGGTATCTTCATGAATAACATGAGGTAGGCCAAGTCGATAGCGAAAGGTGTCCGTCATCTTGGTTGGGTACGGTCATCAATAACATGGTAGTATTCACTTACAAGGACGGCTAGCAATTCACCTATCGCCGGTATATGAAGACTTGCAGCGCGGGGAAGTGTGGAGAAACATTGTCTATCAGTAGTTGTTAATCTGGGCCTTTCCACGCCGTTGGCGCTGCTATGAAGCTCATCCGGCGCCAACGGCGGGATTTCATGAGGGGGTTTCATGATAGGTTGGTTCGGGATTGGTTCGGAGGCTGATACGAAGTGCCTAGAGTATCCTAGAAATCAAGTAGGGCGGAAAGATAGTTGATGATATGTCGAATATATCTAGCAAACCTAGCTCTCCAAGATTCAGATCTGGCATCTAGCAACAGACCATAAATCTCAACTATCCAAGATGGCTCACCCTTTTGTCTCCAACTCGAACATTCTCCATCTTTCATTCGCTCATCAACCTGAAAGAGTCGTTTCTGCCTCAGGTGTATCTCTCTTTCTCGAGTCTGGTCGTGAAATCCTTGATGCTTCAGCCGGACCAGCCGTATCATGTCTCGGCTTTGGACGTCCAGAGATTGCTGAAGTGGTCGCGGACCAGATCAACCAGCTTCCTTATCTCTACTCTGGCGCACGTTTCACTTGCGATGTGACCGAGGAGCTTGCGTCGATGCTTCTGCAAGGGCAACCCGGTGGCTTGACCAAGGCCATATTCGTCAACTCTGGAAGCGAAGCCACTGATGCTGCTATCAAGCTCGCAACACAATACTGGCACGAGCGAGGAATATCCCAGAAGCACCATGTCATCGCAAGGAAACAGAGCTGTCATGGAAACACGATTGGAGCACTCTGCGTTTCTGGCCACAAATCTCGAAGGTCCATGTACCGCCACTGGCTCTCTCATAATGTCAGCTTCGTTTACCCCTGCTTCGCTTATAGGCTGAATGGTAACGAATCCGACGAAGGTTATGTCAGGCGACTGGTAGATAAATTCGAGGCAGAGATTCTCCGTGTTGGGCCGGAGAACGTTTCTGCATTTATGGCTGAGACTGTCAGTGGAACTACTCTAGGTTGCCTTCCTGCTGTACCTGGATACTTCAAAGCTGTTCGAGAGATTTGCGACAAACATGATGTCCTCTTGATCTTAGATGAAGTGAGTTACTGCTGATTGTATCGATGACCATAGTTTCTAATACATATTAGATTATGTGCGGTATGGGGAAAACCGGCACTATGCATGCTTGGGAACAGGGGGGCATTTCAGGGCCTGATATTCAGATGATAGGCAAAGCTCTTGGTGGAGGTTTTGTTCCCCTATCTGGCGTGTTGCTTCGCAATAAGATATTCGACGCCCTCGCAGACGGATCTCAGGGATTAGCCCATGGACACACATTCCAGGTAAGCTTTATATGACAAGAAGTTGACCTGGAACTGGCTGACTTTCTCAATAGGCTCATCCAGTGGCTTGCGCTGCAGCCCTCAAGGCTCAACGCATCATTCGTGATGAAGATATTCTCACTAACATCCAAGAAATGGGTAAGATCTTGGAGATACTCCTACGAACAAATCTTGGACATATGGAATATGTCGGCGATATCCATGGGCGTGGTCTGTTTTGGGCTGTTGAGTTCGTTCAAGATCGTCGCACCAAAACACCCTTCCCAGCAAATATGAGGCTGTGCCACCAGATCGTGGACAAGGCGCTTGATCTGGGCTTGAATATTTTGGGAAACTTGGGTGAAACTGGGGATATCCATCTTGATCATGTCATAATGTCTCCCCCATAAGTGGTAACTGAGTCTGAATTGGGGCGGATGGTTGCCATTCTACGGGAATCTATTCAGGCTGTGGTGTCTGAGGTTGTTGATATTCAGGGGGCGCGACTCTAAGCATGCTTCAAAATAGATAGTTCATTCGTTGCAGTAAAAGTTCATCAAAACCCAACCCGATGTCCATTCAGGTATTGTAAATGGCTATCAGTCTGTCTAAGCTCCACTGATGGGCCCTAGCCTTTTGAGAAAAGAGATTGGTGCGGCCCATGGCTGTAGCCACCAAGAAAACTAACAACTTCAATCCATTTTGCAGTATTACAACATCTTTCCTTGTGCCTGCTCCTTTCTGACTCGTCGTTTATTCGATATCTGCACTATCAAGCTCGGCCAACGATCTACCCCAGGATTAGCTTCCCCGCATAACCCCACGTTACCATCTTCAGATTAGTCTCTCCCGCCCATGGCGCCGTGCATGAGTGTCGTTGATAACGGGATGTGATCCGAGAACTTTCAATCTTCAATATCCAATCTTCTTCACTAATTCTCTTTCTTCATGTCACCGCCCATAGCGCTCTTGGTCATTTCAATGCTTGCCCGGGCTCCTAGAGAGTAGAATCGGATCAAGATTTTGAGTCTCATGAACGAATCACTTAGAACTCCACCTTCGGCTTCAACTCGGAGAGGTGGCTATACTCGACAGAAGCGTGGATGTCTAACATGTCGTCAACGGTATATCGAGGGTCTCATTCATCAGTTCGTCAGTTAGGTCGCAATTCTAATCACTTCCAGAAAGAAGAAATGTGATCAGCTTTACCCTATCTGCAGCCACTGTTTGCGTCTCAACCTAGTATGCAAGCGTGAACCTCCACGCTCAGTGCTACCCTTACCTGGGGCGGCAACGGGACGTTCTGAAGTGACCGAGACTAGAGTTATGAGAACCCCGAGCATATGCCAGCAAATCAAAGAGGTCACGCAACTATGTCAACCTCTTGGACTATCGCTGGAGCCTGGTGACGCCAACTCGAAAAATTTTTCGGGAGCAGACGAGTGATGCTGCGTTACTACACAGTGACTCTTGCGTTTCTACTGACCACGAATCTCGAAAACAACTGTTTTCTCTCTGGTATGTGCACTGAACACTGGGCACCTATCCAACTTCATCAGCTTACCTGAAAAGTTATCCTTCCCATGGCCTTCGAATGCCCTGCCCTGATGTATGCCGTCTCAGCATAGGCTTCTTCCCACTTAGCATTACGCGACGAGAAGTTCAGAGCGGATTTGGTAAGGCACCGTGGACATGCTTTGGCTCAGCTTCAAAAGTCAATGAAGCAGAGTGAGCTATCAACTGAGATGTGCCTTGCTGTGGCCATGGTCCTCTGTTCCATGGAGTCAATATCCGAGGCTATCGATGCCTGGTATCCTCACTTGAAAGGCGCTTCTGCTGCATTAGCTTGGCAGTCACGGGATTCTGTCGCAGTGGTAGATCCGAAGCAAGCTGTTCAGGCTACCTTTGAGGGGAGGTGGCTTCTCCGCAACTTCGCCTATCATGATATCATGATGAGTGTCTCGATGGATTGTCGTCCATTAATCAGGGGGTTCTACTGGGCCTCAGAGGATGACACACTTGCAGATCCCTATTTTGGATTTGCGTCGCGGATACTCTATCTCATCTCCGAGACTAGCATTCTGAATGCCGACTTCGCAGAAGCAGGATTGGGATCACAGATCCGCGGTTATAATTTTGCTGAACGCTCACAGAAGATATAAAGTGAACTCCAGAGTTGGGTTTGCCCTGCGGGCCACGATGATTCACCGCTAGCGTTGCTTGGTGAAGCCTACCGCAACGCGGCGCTCATTCATCTTTACCGAACCCTTACTCGCTACATTAAAAGCTATTCTGACATTCTGAAAGCGAAGCTGAAGGCTTGTGTAGAGTTGATATCTAGGCTTAGCAGACAAGTGTCAGAGGGTTGCCTCGTGGAATACACCCTCCTTATTCCCCTTTTCATGGCAGGAGGAGAAGCCCACGAGACAAGTGAGATAGAAATTATTAGAGAGAAGCTTGGCGAGATGATAAAGTGGCGAAAATTCCGAAACGTTGAAGCTTGTCTCGATGTTCTTGATGGAGTATGGCGGCGAAGAATGGATGGATCAAGGAGGGAAGACCAAGACAAGGTGGACTGGCCAGATGTGGTGAAGCAACGGGGCTGGAAGCTTTCCATTTCGTAGTTGCGAAGTTCCGAATCCCGAGACATAGCATCTTCTCCTCTTCCCGTTGAATACAAGTTAATTATTGGAAGATATGTCAGCCGCATACGACCTTCATTCAATCAAAGCTCCACCCCCGATCTGGGGTCGCCGTTGGCGCCAGAGTTTACGCCATGCGGCTTAACGACATGCACTCTTATCACCTCAATGCTTCTGGATTAGACTTCAACTGCAAGATACATAACCGTCAACGTGTTGATCGCCTGGTGGTAAAAGGTTATAAAACACCAGCTTATCTCTAAGCTCCTCTCACCAATACAAATTAACTCTCCCTTCTCATACCCGAAGAAATCTTAACAATCACCAAGATGGCTACTACAACGCAAATTGTCACCACGATGGCAAATACCTCGAATAAAGGAGAGCTCAAAGAACGTGCGGATCAAGCCGCTGTTCCATATCGAGGCCCCCGTCTTCCCGCTGTTCCTGACGACCTTGTCCTTCCAGGAATCTTCGACTTTGAATGCGACGAGCGTCTCTGGGTCCCACAAGCACCAGACTTTGGTTTCTACCTCTTCTTCTCTCCGTTTCTGGCGGCTACTTTGTCAACATTCTTCGAGTCCGGAGATCTGGTATCCTCTCGCGTCATCGCCACGCTGGTTGTGTGCATGCAACAGTTCTCAAGGGCCGCTGGCATTATCTAGAACATCTGTGGTGGGCAACAGAGGGCGGTTACGCATTTGAACCTCTTGGAGACATTCATACTCTCGAGGTTCCGGGTGATGTGAAGGAGATGGTGACCATGTTTCATGTCACGGGGGCTTATATCTATGTTGACGCTGATGGCAATCCTGTTGGCGTGGAAGATGTTTTCAGCAAGTTGGACAAGGCACGAAAGCATTATGAAGCTATTGGGCTCGGGGCAAGCTTCGCAGATCAATTTATGAGATAAACGAACAGTTGAGCAATAAGGAATAGTTTTGAATACGAACGGATCTGTTCGATTATCTGGCCCAGGGTTTTATTATGTCCTGGGTTGCACTATCAGCCTGCTGTATGGTCTAAATCAATAGCATATCACTGGAATGAGGTTGGACTTCATCGTGCCTTTCTTTATTAGGCGCTTTAAATAGTTAGATTTAATGTGTTTGAGAGTAAACTACTTGGTTTCAGGGATTACAAACCAGATATTACAAATAGTAGCTGGTAATTATTCTTTCTCTTAATTACTAAAGTCATAGAAGACAGACCTTCGACCTCCAAACTAATCCAAGAGCCTACTGAGTATATGACAATTATCTTCAAGTCTTATGTAACTCACCTAAGTCTTTTCCTCACTTGGGATACCATTCTATATGTGTTTGTGTAAGCTATGATGTATTTCACTTCCCTACCCTAGGTCAAGTCGATCCAATCAACCGCTTTATAGAGGAAGAGCTCATAGGAGAAAATTCATATACTTACAAATATAAGTCAAACCTTACATATTTATCGCACTTCTTCGTTGAACTCAAGTCTTGAGTTTTCTGCTATTCTCTAAGGTAGTCTCAATTGTGAGGTGAATAGAGGCAGCGATGTCGGCTTTTGCCCAGTATAGTACAAATACAGATGTTGTAAGAAAAGAAAACGCCATGACTTAAGCTTTTCGCTCCTTTACTTTCTCATCTCCATGGGAATATCGGGCTCTGATATATTATATAAGTTTCATACGAGGTATGATATCGTCTCACAGACACTTCATTATTTTATTCTCCTACGAAGCCAAAACCAACCTTTCCTGTTAAACCGAGCTCGTGGTGGCCATTTGAACCCCGCATGAACAAGTGGCTCACTACTGAAACCCCGTATTTGCCCGCCTAAAAAATGTTAGTGCCGTACTAGTTACCCTGCAACTTTTCATCACACATCTGGGAGGCAATTCATTCTTCCCCCACGATCACGACATTATCACGACATCGCCAACGCCTTCTTTGGTGTTCAATTGGGTTAAAGAGAGGCGAAAGCGAGAGTCCAAGCCACCCACAGACGAGCAAAGACGGAATAGCATGCGAGAAGTTTCGTCACTGAGCCAATTGACTGTATCTCATCCCAATTCTCCATAGCTTGGTGACAGCCTCATTCCCAAGCAAGACACCGCAACACAACATTTTCAGAGACCTAACCATTCTTGGTATACAAATAACCCTAAGACTCGGGGCTGAAAGTGTAGTCACGCTGCACCAGAATTTCGTTTGACGCCGCATCAAAAATCTCAGTCGATCCGGTGACACCGATCATAACCAAGGTATCATGGCCAGCCAACACAAACCTGTTGTCAGCTTCCTCGGCCCAGTGGCCTCATACACCCATCAGGTAAAGCCTATCCTATAGCTGTCCCTATAGCGACGACCGCATGACACTAGCCTTGACTGACCTGGCTCCATAGGCCGTTCGTCAGGCCTTTTCTGAGTCAACATGGGAATTCTCCCCTGCAGTTACTATTGATGGTACGTTTTAGTCAATGCATCGCAGTCGGGATGTCCGTACTGACTTTCCTGGCAAAGACGTATTTGACCAGGTCCAAAGTGGCCAGGTGCAAGCTGGTGTTGTGCCGTTTGAGAACTCCACCAATGGTTCTGTGAGCTTCACTTTGGACAACCTGGCTGACAGAACGAACCATTATCCGGATATCACTGTCGACGGCGAGACATACGTGGACGTTCACCATTGCCTTGTTGGTCACAAGAGCCCTGTGCCAGCTGTCGAAGACATTGCTGAAGGGTCCGGTACTTGCACCCCGACAGCGACAGACCCGTCACCTTCAAAACCACTGTCCAGGCCCCTGGCGAGCCTCAAGCACGTTCAACGCTTATATTCGCACCCCCAAGCATTTGGCCAATGTACCGCTTTCATCTCCACATATCTCAAGGGTGTTGAAATTTTCGAAGTCAGCTCAACTAGCAAGGCAGCTGAAATTGTCAGTAAGGACACAACGGGTACCTGGGCCGCCATCTCAAGCGAGCTCGCCGCTAAACTTCATGGTCTCGATTTTCTGGGAAAATCGATCGAGGACAGAGAGGATAACACGACCCGTTTCTTCGTGATTGGTAAAAATGCTGCGGGCCCGAAGGACCTTGAAAAAACTGAAAAAGCTGTTGCAGAGAAGGGAAGCAAGTCGCTTGTCTCTTTCACAGTACCTCACACATCACCTGGGGCTTTGGCGGATGTGCTGAGCTGCTTCCGAACATTCGACATCAACTTGACCAGCATCAACACTCTACCGAGCCTCGTGAAACCCTTCCAGTACATTTTCTTCATTGAATTCGAAGGTCACAAGTATGTCGATCCTCAAGGCCGGGTCAACGGTGCGCTGGAAAAAATCAGTCGTGTGGCCGAGAGTTGGAGGTGGCTTGGAAGCTGGGAGAGATACATATAACCTTACCAAAAGCAACAAATGAATTATTCACCAATTCCATGATATACGTACATTCAATTTGACGACTAGCAACACCCATTGCATACACGCGATGCAAAAGGCATCATGAAGAGTCGCGACGAACTCCCCGCAGAAACAGAGCAATAGCCCTCGAAGCTTTGGAGAACTCCCCGTGAGCCCGGTGGGGCTGATTGCGTGCTCCCTAATGTCGCCCTGGCAGGTCTTTCTTTAGCAGGGCCTGGGCGCATTGAAGATCACTCTGTATTTTCTGTTACCGCCATCGGGCCGTCCCACGTCAAAGACAAAAGCTTTGTAAACGGAACATCGGTCGCTTATCAACGTCTCACTTGTACATTACCTTGATTACCTTATGTATACTTGCACAAGACCACCACCACGACCCCCTCTTGTGCAGGGTGACAACCATGGAAAAAGAGACGCCTCCCCCACTACCCGGGATACGCGAACATGTTTGCCAATGCTGAGTTTACGCTATCAAATCCGTTTCAGGCACTTGCAGGACACAACTCACAGCAACGGAAAAAGACATGCGTTGTTTGGGATTCATAGGATTGGCCTGGATCAGGCTTGACCCAGCCGCGTGGGGCAGGTCGGAGGAATTGACCCTTGGGAAAGCTTTGCAAAGTCACTAAGGGCAGGGATTAGAAAAACGAAGGGCCCGATAAAGCCTTGGGGGACTGTGGGATGGGCTCCAAAAGCATCAATGAGGAGCGAGAAAACTCGGATACTTGAGAGATATCTCGTCTTAGTTGCCCCAGCGGAGACCACTATCGACCAACATGACGTACACGCCGCATGTGCAACACTCAGAGGGAGACCACTAAGGGTCGTTCATGGGCCACACGCCCAGGTTCAAGGTGGGAGGATCTAACCGGGTTAGTAATAGCCTACGGACCATCGCTTCAACAATTACCATCGGGCGATGGTCCGGAAGCTCTCCAGCAAACTCTGTGAGTACTCAGGTAGGTACCTACTGTGCGCTGGGCGTCTCGAATACCTTTTAATGGCTTGATCTGCTGTTTTGTGTCCTTGGAGATTTACTCTTCTTCTCACCCTTTCTGCTCTTACTCCAGCTTAATGTTGCAGCGACAACACTTAACTGCTATATCTCCCTTTTACTCTTGGTTCTTTATCCCAAAATGGCGCTCCGTCCTATCTTTACTGCCACGCACCCACGTGCATGCTCTACGGCCTTCGAGCGGGTATGTTGAGTCCCCGAAATCCCAAGATCATGCCGTCTTCCCAGCGTTGAAATTGCCATGATTGCGCTCTCTGTCATAATGCTAACTCTGGTTATTTGACAGGTCTTCATGGCCCGTCGCGATATCCTAGAGAGCGTCCACGAACCTTTTGGAGATGCCTTCTACTATGGTCCTGAAATCCTCAGTGACCGTTTCAGAAACGACACTGCCACTCGTGAGCAGAGTGGTTTCTCGCAAAAGACCTACAAAGACGTCCTCAACGAGGTCATGGATGCGGGCAAAGATGTTAGTATAATCTCCCCTCCATTCTCCTCATGGTTCATGCGATCGTCCGAACTCCCCGAACTCCCCGTCACTCCCCGCCTTGTCGAATGAGGGGAACTGCAAGCCAAACAAGAAACATGTGTCACGGCCAAGTTTTTTATCTGCAGCATACGCTCAATTGACACATGATGGTCATGAATGTGCATACCAATGTTACATGTCGTATCCTTATCATTCTATCGCCATTGGCGGGAACCGCACCATGAGAGACTCACCAATTGAGGCAATGTACTAACAGCTCCTCCTAGGGCAAGCGAATCTTCATCAAGGACATGGCCTACTACCTCATGGCCCCAGACAACAAGCCTACCAAGGTTGCACCGTCTCTGGGAGAGGAAGAGCCCGGCAACCCAACTGTTTTGCCGCTAGAGGTCCTGAAGCAATTCCAATTCACCTTCCTCATCCGCCACCCTCGCCGAGCTATCCCGTCATACTACCGTTGCACGGTGCCGCCTCTGGATGAAGTCACTGGTTTTTATGACTTCATGCCCAATGAGGCCGGTTATAAGGAGCTCGTGCGTTTCTTTGATTTCCTGATCAAGGAGAACATCGTCGATAAGGACAACCTCGTTGTTATCGACGCTGATGATCTTCTCGATAACCCCGAGAAGACCATTCGTCTCTACTGCGAGAAGACGGGCATTGACTTCAAGCCCGAGATGCTCGAGTGGAATGACGAAGATTGCAACTATGCGACCATTGCCTTCCAGAAATGGAATGGCTGGCACAACGATGCTATCAAGAGCTCGGCTCTGAGGCCCCGTACTCATCACCAGGTACGTCAAAACGATTTCTTATAATCGCACCCTCCCCACTATCCCTCCACCTGTTGGTCTGCAACAACATCCACTGTTCGTTCGCGCTTCTTGTGGTAGGGTGAAAAAAGGCTGACATTGCTAACTAAAGAAGACGATGACCACCGAGTCAGAAGATAAGGAATGGACCGCCAAGTATGGTCCTGAGGCGCAAAAGGTGATCCGCAAGACGGTTGAAGACAACGTAGCTGATTACGAGTACCTGAAGCAGTTTGCGCTACCTATCTAACTTAATTAGCTATGTGCTCGCTCTGCTTTTTCAAGGGTTGCTCTTTTCTCTCTCTACGGTTTGGACCTGTTCTGGCGTTTCCGCCCTCTGTCAGATTGGACTTTGGCACCTGGTGACGAGCCGGGGTAATGAATGATTTATGAGTGTTTGGATTTAGTTGATAGTACAGCTATTATGGTACAGCGACTTTGGCACCACGCCACTTGATGAATATATACATGCTCCTTCATCTACAAACGTTTGCCAACTGTCTTAGGAATGTCCTTTCTAAGTCTCTAGACACTTGATGACACACCTTTCCATATGGTCCGACCCGATGGAGTCCAAAATACAAATTTTATACAATGGAGGTAAAACACGTATAATAATGACTGAAGTGGGAGGGCCTGGGTGTTCGTGGAAGACTCGATCTCCAACCCAACCACCTTTTATGCCATTTCCTGAGGCTTTTTTGTTCATTTTAGTCCTGTCTTTGTGTTTTTCATTCAGCCACTGGCTCCGGTGCCTTCTCCTCCTCCTTCTTCTCGGGCTCGTTCGAAATGTAGGACGGCTTTTCGAACAGACCATGTGTAACGTTTTCAGACCACTTCTGGGCGTACTCCCTGTCCTGGTCGTTTGCCCAGCTTACCTTGACATCCAAAAGCTTCTTCTCAGCACCCTCGGCATCTTCTGATAGAACGATTTTGTTGCCGCGGCCAGCGCCGCTCAGAACAGACGCTATGTCGGCAATGGAGTTTGGCTTCTGGGCGTTGAGAGCAACGCCACGCTCCTCTCTGGTTCGAATAGGGCGATGATTCATGTTACCCTTCTCCTTCTGCTGGGCCACTCGCTTGCGGTCGGCTTCACTGAACTCTTCGGGGTTCTTATATCGGAAGTCGTCGTCCCATGCTACCTCGTGCAGGTGCTTCAACTCGCGCAATTTTTGGAAGACAGATCGACCGATGGAACCTTGCCCGGCGGGGAAGGAGATGTGTGCGAAGGGAGACCAGTAGTCTTTTCGAAGTTTGGCGGGTTTTGTCTTTTTACCATTGAATGGGAGTTGCTTAAGATCGTGGAAACCCTACGACATCAAGTTAGCATATCAATGTAGCTCATAAGGAAATTTATATAATTGAACTCACGTTTAGCGTCTTATCAAAGCTGTAAATAATTTGGTTCGTTCTTCTGTGGCCGAATACCCAGATATCCTCCCCATGACCCTCAGGTGGAGGGAATCCTCTGCCATCCTTCTTCTTGCCGAAATGGCCGTGTCGCACCCATATCCGTACGTAGCTGGGCAATTGGCCCAGTCGGGATGTCGGTGCCGTGTTCATGGTCGCCCACTGTGAAGTTGAGATGGCCTTGATACTGGAGACTGATGGGAAAAAATGCCAGTATCGCCGGTTCAATCACGGACGAGCGTACGGTCACGTGATATTGGAATCATGAGTTGGTCGATTTCTATTTTGTGGCTGTTTTAATCTACAATCATCTTAACTTATCATTTAAACTATCAAACCTGACTGTTATCATCCATAGTTTGTGCTTAGACTTGTGGTATCAAATGGCTCTCACGCAATTGAAATCTTTGTCTTTTTGGCAGTTTCACCTCGAAGCCTGGAGGTTGGCAACTGCAACTACCTAGGGAATCCAACCGTCTTAGTTACCCTTTTCGGAAAAGCATAAGCAGATCAGAATGACAACAACAGCTGATAAGATAAGAAGAATATAGCCAATAAGCTCTCAGCATGGACCTTCCAGGTTTGACCTTGCTCCAATGACGTCGAAGAATCCGGAAGCTACCAGAAGCTGACGGGTTGGACTGGAGGTTTCCATGAGCTTGTATTGATGTTACTTGATCTTGCTGGATCCTGCCATCAAGATCTCAATACTTCATGTCGGACGATATCCTCCGCCCGATGCTTCCATGGAGTGACTTGATTGTTCCATGAGATCCACCCAATTCGTGAATAAATTCACCTCTTGATCCTCGGTCTTCCGGATCACTTTCTTTCTTTGCATTAAAAGTACAGCAAGCAACTATACCCCACAACATCAAACGATACCCAATCTTCCCAAGTCAGAAAACCTGACATCGCCCTTCTCTTACATACTACTTTAATAACTGGGCAACACTACTTACTGTACGACCTGTACATACACAAATAATTCTCTTGTTTCAACTATTGTTTACACTCTCACTACAACACCGCAATCATGAATAGCCGCATGGACTTCACAGACCGTGCCCAAAAGGCCGTGGAGGATGCCATGGCCTTGGCTGAACAATACGGCCACTCTCAGCTTGCACCGGTTCATCTCGCTGTGTCTCTGCTCGACCCTCCCCCGGACCCTTCAAAGGATCAACAGAACGGTCCTCCTCCCACAAGCACACTCTTCCGACAAGTCGTTGAGCGAGCACATGGCGATCCTCAACTCTTCGATCGAGCCCTCAAGAAAACCCTCGTTCGACTCCCAAGTCAAGACCCCCCACCTGAGCATGTCTCTTTGGCACCTCAGTTCCACAATGTGCTAAGAAAGGCCATGGAGCTGCAGAAGGTACAGAAGGATACATACATTGGCGTGGACCACCTCATCACTGCCCTTTCTGAGGATTCAACCATCCAAGGACCTCTCAAGGAAGCCAACATTCCCAAGCCCAAACTGGTACAAGAAGCAGTACAGGCTATTCGGGGAACAAAGCGAGTCGACAGCAAGACGGCTGATACTGAAGAGGAGAATGAGAACCTGGCAAAGTTCACCATTGACATGACTGAGATGGCCCGCGAGAAGAAGATCGACCCCGTCATTGGTCGAGAGGAAGAGATTCGCAGAGTTGTCAGAATTCTCTCTCGACGAACCAAGAACAACCCTGTCCTCATCGGTGAGCCCGGTGTAGGAAAGACCACAGTCATTGAAGGGCTGGCACAGCGAATTGTCAACCGTGACGTTCCTGATAACTTGAAGTCATGCAAGCTCCTTTCACTTGACGTGGGTGCACTTGTCGCCGGCAGCAAGTATCGTGGAGAGTTTGAAGAAAGAATGAAAGGTGTTTTGAAGGAGATCACTGAGTCAAAGGATGTCATCATTCTTTTTGTCGATGAAATCCACCTTCTCATGGGGGCTGGTTCGTCCGGTGAGGGAGGCATGGATGCTGCCAACCTTCTCAAGCCCATGCTTGCCCGTGGCCAGCTACACTGTATCGGTGCGACTACCCTTGCTGAATACCGCAAGTACGTTGAGAAGGATGCCGCCTTCGAACGCCGATTCCAGCAGGTTATTGTCAAGGAACCCAGCATCCCTGAGACGGTCTCTATCCTTCGAGGTCTCAAGGAGCGATATGACCGTCACCACCGAGTCACGATTCTTGACAGCGCTCTCGTAGCTGCCGCTAATCTGGCTGCCCGGTATCTTACATCCCGACGACTGCCTGACTCGGCCATCGATCTTGTCGATGAGGCTGCTGCAGCAGTTCGTGTTGCTCGAGAGTCTCAGCCCGAAATTATCGACTCTCTCGAGCGCAAGCTTAGGCAGCTTATGATCGAGATTGCGGCTCTTGAGAAGGAAAAGGATGAAGCATCCCAAACTCGTCTTGCTCAAGCTAAGAAGGATGCTAAGAACGTGGAAGAGGAGTTACAGCCTCTCCGTGAGAAGTATCAGAGCGAGATCAAGCGCAGTGAGGAGATCCACCAAGCCAAGCTCAAGCTCGATGATCTTGAGAAGCGCCTCGAGGATGCCATGAATAACTCTGAGCACGCCAAGGCCGCCGATCTCAAGTATGGTGCCATCCCCGAACAAGAGGCTGTCATCAAGGAGCTTGAGGCTCGCAAAGCTGCTGCCGACGCCGCTCTTAACGCTACTGCCCCCACGGACTCTGGTGGCGCCATGGTCACCGACATCGTCACCGCAGATAACATCAACGAGATTGTCGCTCGATGGACTGGTATTCCGGTCACTCGCCTGCGTACCTCTGAGAAGGAGAAGCTCATCCACATGGAAAAGGTGCTTAGCAAGGTCGTTGTTGGCCAGAAGGAAGCTGTTCAATCTGTCGCCAATGCCATTCGACTCCAGCGTTCTGGCCTTAGTAATCCCAATCAGCCGCCGAGCTTCCTTTTCTGTGGTCCATCGGGTACCGGAAAGACCCTTCTGACCAAGGCCCTGGCCGAATTCCTGTTCGACGACGCCAAGGCAATGATCCGCTTTGATATGTCTGAATACCAGGAAAGACATGCACTGAGCCGCATGATTGGTGCACCTCCTGGATACGTTGGGCATGATGCTGGTGGTCAGCTCACTGAGGCTCTTCGCCGCAAGCCATTCTCAATCTTGCTCTTTGATGAGGTTGAGAAGGCTGCCAAGGAAGTTCTCACTGTCCTTCTCCAGCTTATGGACGATGGACGTATCACTGACGGCCAAGGCAGAGTCGTTGATGCCAAGAACTGCATCGTGGTTATGACTTCTAACCTGGGTGCAGAATACCTTGTTCGACCTGGCGTGAAGGAGGGTCGTATCGACCCTGGTACTCGCGAGTTGGTCATGACCGCGTTACGCAACTACTTCTTGCCTGAGTTCCTCAACCGTATCAACTCGGTTGTCATCTTCAATCGTCTCACACGTAAAGAGATTCGCAAGATTGTCGATATTCGGCTTGCTGAGATCCAGAAACGACTCGAAGACAATGGCCGAAAGGTCCATATCGACGTGTCGGACGAAGCCAAGGATTACCTTGGAAACAGCGGGTACTCGCCGGCTTATGGTGCTCGACCTCTCTCTCGTCTTATCGAGAAGGAGGTCCTGAATCGTCTTGCTATTCTCATCCTGCGCAACAACATCCGCGATGGCGAATACGCGCGTGTTGAGCTGATTGATGGCAAGATTGTTGTGCTTTCCAACCATCCCGACAGTGAACTTGGAGAGGATGAAGATATGGTTGATGAAGATGATGCAGTCGATGAGATGTTGGATGACATGGATCAGGACATCTACGACTAAGCGCTTTCATGTAGAAACTGGTGATTGAAGGAGCACTGATGGGTGGTGATATTGTTTTTATGGACGAATTTGATGATTGCATGACGGAGTTAAGGTTTTGTGGAGTTTGTACTGAAGCTCAATGTATTTAGCTACTGGATTATAAGCAATGGGAACAAAAGTTCAAATTATCTTTGTTATCTTGTGACATGCTTTGACGTAATCTCTACGGTGTTGTCCTGGATGAGAGCGCGGATAACTCACATTTAATCTATCCGGTTTTGTTTGTTTGAATAAACACTACGGTAAGTACAATATCTCTATAGAGATCTGGACTGGAACCCGCCCGCCATTCAAACTGAAACTTTTCTTCGCTATCATGCTGGCCCAAGAAACACGGGACCCTCTCCAATCCAGCCGAAGTCATCGATGATCATGGACCAGTCAATTCCCTGGAGGGGATCGATGGTACTGTCCATAGTCTGTTCTTGGCCATTGATGTCTGTGTTAGCATTGGCATTGCCCTCGTTATTATCGCCGTTGTTGTTCCCCGGGAACCTTTGTTCTAGATGCCACATGTGAGCAATCCCAATCCATCTAACTAAGAGTGTAGACTTACGAAAGGCATCAATGCCTTTTTGTGTACCATCTGTGATATTCTTGGCCTCCTGCAACGCATTCTTGAAGGCTGTGAGACACCAATACGACGTGGCAGCACCTATACGATCCGGCCATGCACCAACAGGAATGTCCCACTTAGGGAGCAAATGCCTTACAGACCAGAAAGTCTCAAGAATGATGGAGCCTCGTGTGGGGAGGTCATTATCACGGACTGAGCAGGTTTTTAGAAGGGATAGAACCTGCGCAGCGACAACTTCAGCGTCTGAGGATGAGACATGTTGCGGAGCAGCAGTGGAGTGTAGCGTGGATAGGAGGATGCAGCTGGCATCGACTAAAGAACGATAGACCCAGTGTGGGCTGTGTGTAAGTAGTTGGCACGTCGATTCGAGTGTGAGGGCCGTGTTGATAAGATTCTGTGAGGTATTGTAGGTGCGGAGAGTATTGAGTGTGAAATTGGGACGCTGGTCAGGGGGCGAGATATAGTAGTAAGCCTGGACTTCGAGTTGAGCAACTAGCATTATGAAACGAGAGAAGTCTGGATGGAGGTTTTTAGTAATTACATTACATGCTAAGTAAGGGTGTTACCGGGAGCCTACCTGTTTCGACACGGGTGACAAGGGGTCTCAGAAGCTCAAACTCATCTTCCCATATTTTGACGATGGTTTCAGGAACCCCATTGCTTGCCGATATCTGGGCAGACATGGCTGTATGTAACCTATTTGAAAACTTTTGTAGCTCAAAAAAGGTGAGTAACTCCGGCGCAAGACTATCTTTGATGGTGTCCTTGCACTTGGTGTCATTATGCTGGAGAAAAGGAGGCGGATGCCCATTGCCTGTAGATACTCTGCACATTATCAGTAATCTAGGCTACACTGCCATTACAAGACCAGACAAACCTTTGAGCGAGAGTACTACAGAACACCCACGTTATGGATGCCTCATAGTCTGTGCATGTCATGTGCTGGCGTCCGCCAATCAAGAAGCTAGGATGAGATCCTCGGCCAGTGTGTAGGCCGAGAAGCATGCAAGCGTTAAGGGCACTGCTTATGAAAATAGGCGATGGATCAGTGACAAACCTAATATTCGGGAATGGCCAAGTGCAGATTATCAAGAGAGTCTGAATAGACTCGAGGTCTAATGTAATGGCTTGAAGCAGGCCCCAAACGTCGCGGTTAAGATAGTCGAGGAGTAAGGTTACAAGTTGTTCATCTTTGGCATATCGACGACAAGCTGTCGATATCACTGTCCAGAAGAGAGTTGTTGATGCTTCGAAGCATTCATCTGGGTCTTTCTTCCTCAAGATGGGTAGATAGGGATGATAGCATTGCAAATACCTGAAGCTGTCAGCCCTGCTGCTAGCATCAGTCCAGGGGAGTCATACTTCTCAAAGTACCAGTCAATATCCTGTCCAGACACCAATTTACCACCTAGCATGCGAGGTTTTGTAGGCTCTGTCTTTTCGAGCAACGTCGCTGATGGCACGAACGACTGGGGTTGTTGAGGGCTTTGCAGGTTGCTTGATAATGAAAAGACGGCATCATTTGTGGCCGGAGGCAATTGGGATGGTTGTGTAGGAAACACAGTTACGTTTCTTTGAGAGACTGATGGCGACTCTGCGTTACTCTTGGGCTGTACAACTTCTTTGATGGATCTGAGCTCTTGTTCCAGAAGCTCGAGTTTACTACATATTGTCAATATCACTCACTTATTCAGAAGAAAATACAAGAGTCATTTCGTTGTAATATTGTCAGACTTTTACCTTCTCCTTGTCACTCTCTTATGCGATCTATCGTATACGCACGGAATTTGTAACTTGGCGCATCGTTGACATGGCTGTCCCGTGACAGGACTCGCTCGACACCGCACCTAGCCCAGATTCAGCATTAACCATACGCAACTCAGCTCAGTCGAGACAACTCACCTTTGAGTCACGACAACTGATACAGGCTACGTTTCGTCTAATTTTGCTTTGCGGTGAGTCTGGCGCTCGTGTGAGGCCTGGGCCGGAAGTCGACGCGGGTGACTCGTCTGATGATGGTGTTGGAGCCATCAATTTGCATATGATAACACAGAGCGGATGATACGGTAGCTTGTAGCCTTGATTGAATTATATCATTTGATTAGATTCACAGTAATAAAACTTTATGAGTTGTCGATGAGTCACTTGAAATGGAGATGGAGATAGTTGAAGAAGTCTATCAATTAGTCCAGTGGTCGAGTTGCGTTTCACTATCTTGAATGTCTGACGTCACGTGTACAGCGTTTAGTTGGCGTTGGGCGATACAGAATACCTTCCTACTATAGGTAGGTGCTAAGGCAGATTTCAGACCATAGGTAGTTAAGCGAAAATTCGATAGGTAAGTAGGGGAGGAAAATCCTAGTCCTCTTGATTTAATTAGTGTTGAATTCTATCTACATCTCTCTTTTCATATATTACACCATTGCATCAGAGACCAAACAAACTAACATAAAACTTGGCCTCAAGCTTTCTTGGTTTGTTTGGACCTCTTTGGGGCGGTCTTCTTGAGCACTGGTTTTTCTGACTTTAGCATAACACCGACCAGCTTCCACAGTACCCAGGCGAAACCTAGCGAAACAGCGATTGCCGTGCCTGACCTGATTGTATCTATACCCTCAAGCTTAAGGACAGGGACGGTGACACGGTGCATAAGTCTGCTCCCGCCCTCTGGTTGAGGGGTGACGTGCCAGAAGGCAGTGTCTCGAGGGAAAAGATTGTCATAGCCAATATGGAGACGATCAAATGGGTTCTCCAGCGTCTCCTCCCCTGAGGAGCATGCCCAGAAGACAGCAGGATAGGGAACATCGGCCTCGGCTTGGTCAGTCACTGAAGGCTTAAGGTATCGCAGGTGAAGAGGGATTTCAACATTCCAAGGCTGCCCTTCTTCAGAAGTAGGTGGCGCGAGCTCGAGCAGAATACTGGAGCCCCATGTCTCAGTGGTATATGCTGGTGCTTCCAAGTCCACGGGTAGAGTTGTGTATCGCAAAGCTGTCAAGTTCTTGGAGGCCAGGAACAGATCGTCTCCTAGTTGATAACGATCCGCAAATATGACCTTGGGTAATGTCAAGAATGCGTATGGCGCACACTCGCCCTCAGCGCTTGGAAGCTTGTTAGAGCTGAAGCTGAGCTGAAGAGTTGGGTGAAGGCCTGTGGGGGTGAGGAATCTAGATGTAAATACAGATTCATCTCGACGGTGTCGGGCTGGGAAAGTGAAGATGGTTGGCGAAGGCTTTTTCTTGTCACCAAGTACGGATAGAACGCCAGCGACACCAAGTTCGTTCTCCTTCATGTTTGGCTGAGAGCGGTCGTTGACGAAAATGCCAACTTCAACCCTTCTTTCAGTTGATGCAGGAACAGCAACGGTTTGAGGCCGAAGAGGCCATAGCGCAGAAGCGACAAGAGCATTTGTAGACTTGTCAAAGGATAAGTCCAAGCTGGTCGCGGTCAACAAGCTTCGTAGTCGGGCATTACAAACAGTGTCCAGTTCAGGGCAGAACTCCTGAGAGCTAATAGTAATGAAGGAGTGTAGATCTTCCAGTGTTTGATGAAATGAGAAGTTCGGGGTTGTGGAGGTAGCTGGTTGCTTAAACTCAGTGAAAGCCTGTTACTGGTGAGCATCTTGTTAGTCAGTTGGCTTATGGAACTCACCTCTGGCTTTGAACAGGCCAGTGGCCCAAACCTCTGGAGCCAGCCGCAAAGTTTTGTTCTATGATGATGGATTAGTGTTTCAAGTGGCCGTGACTCGAGATCACGACGTACGGGTTACATGAGTTTGGGGATTCCGGAGTCACGTAGACATGAAGTCCAGGTGAAATTCGTGAAGTGAAAGGGTCGAGTGTCTCGAATTTGACAGGGCTAGCCCATCTGATATGAAGAGCCTCATACTCTTGGAGTATGTCGGTGAGCTCACTAGGCAACTCGTCGAAGGGGATAGTGAGTTTATCCTGACGGACTGACTCGATTTGGGGCCCAAGCAATCCAGCTTCTTGGTTGTCCAACTGCTCAGGATCAAGGGTATAGTCGTTGTGGATAAACGTGACACGCTCACGCATGATGGCGGTAGTTGTTGCTTGCTCCTGGTTGTGGCGTGTGTTGCTTAAGCTGTCTCTCAGCTTAGTATGGAATGGAAGCTAGGTGAAAGCTTTCAAGGAAGCTTGTCGCGTGTGGATAAGCTCTGGAGTAGGCTTAGATCGCGTTTGGAGTATGAGCTATGAGCTAGCCAATGAAAAAAAAAAGATTTTATGTTTCTGCCTTGTTTATGAATCGCTTCGTAGTTGAGCTCGGTGTGTGAATTGGTTGGCAAATGCTTCTCCCAAAAGGTGACGTTGGTTTTAGTGACCGAAGCTTGAAGTGGTTGGCCAAAGCTCTTGAGAGAAGCAATAAAGTACCCAGTACACGTGGATTGTATGGGCATCAGGCACTGGCTAGTGTCACTGAATACCCAAGCCCCTGCCCCCCGTACTCTTCCTCTTTGGTTACCGCCAGCGACTCAGCGCTAAACTTATTTGGGGACCGACACTCGATCCATTTCAAACTTGAGGAAGGGACGGGTGAGTCTGCCACACGCCGCCTCGGTCGCGAATTGAAGAAAGTCGCTCCAACGATCATCCCTCTCCGTTTCCATAATCTCCTACCGTCGAGATGATAATATCACAACAGAACCTAGAATTTCCCCTTCTTACATACTCATTGCTGCCTCCGTGAAACGACGCTCGACTGTAGATACATACATACATGCTACCAACGATACGCTGTACGATACGATCATGCCTTTTTCCAAGTGAGCCGACAAACGCTGTAGCTTTAGAGCACGATACCCACCCACATTGAGAGCGAGACAATAGAAGAACCACATCTGAACTGCCCAATTCTCGATTCTAGCGACCAAGAGCGTGGATTCGACCAGCCGCCAGCAGCCAAGTTGCGACAGAGGCGATTGAGTCTTCTGGCTGGTCCACGAAACAGCCCGTACATTTCACAAGTTGTGCATTCGACGCCATGGCCGATCATCAACCATACGTTACCATACGCTCGCGGAGACCTGTCGAAGGTCCGGGTTCAAGAAGCACTGGCCCCCCTATGGTGTGTCTGATCCGTTGCTTCGTTCAAACATAAGACATCGACTTACAAAAATGCGGCTTCCTAGGCTGCATCTAGTGGGGGAGATTACTATGCCAGGTCTGCAACTCATGACACAAGCCGTACTAGTTTTCATGTCAAACACATCGGCCAATTCGCACAAAGACTTGAAGATGTTAGTCTCTCTTATCCGTCACAAGACAATCTCTAAACTCTTCTCCAGTCCGCCGCCCGCGCTTTTCCTAATCGTGGACGGTCCTCAGCCAGATACAGCAAAGTACAAGCATTGTTATTACACTGGAACTCAGATGATCTCTTCGTAATTCCTGAATTGGAAGACCTTGAAAAGTGTTTGAGTGAGGACTATGGCTTTAATACTGACATATTTGCCATCCCTTCAGAGAACTCCCATCTGGAGTTGATGATGCGCATAGGGCAACTGATCAAAGATCATGAGTCCCAGGATACATTGTTTGTGGTCTACTACGGTGGCCATGCCAGAATCGACGAGTCTCGACAAAGCACCTGGTGTGCGTAAGTAGTTCCAGTCGCAAGCATGTCATGAAGATCGTCTAACTTTGGCCAGTACCCGTGAGGCGAATTCCCCATGGCTTCAGTAAGACCCTCCTCAACCCGTATACAACCACACGTCTAACGAGAAAAGATGGTCTGCGATTCAGACTCTACTCGAACGCTCACTATCAGATGTTCTCATTCTGTTAGATTGCTGCGCTGGGGCTGCAAGTGCAACTTTTCCAAGCGGAGCCAGTATCACCGAGACTATCTCAGCTTCGAGCTGGGACGCCATTGCCCCTGATCCCGGACGCTACTCTTTCACCAATGCCCTCATTGAAGTGCTTCAGGAGTGGCGAGTCCGAGCCTTCTCCGCCGCTATGCTCCACGCCGAAGTTCTTGCTCGATTAAAACATCCTCGACCCATCACCATCAATGGCAAATACTTTGAGGCCCGATCGACCCCTGTGCATTTCATGATGACTTCCAACCACAAAGCGCCAAGCATCGAAATGTCTCGGATGTCTCGCGGCGATAACTTGCCATCTCCTGAGTTACTACCGACACCAGCGATGGCCCATGAGACTGGCCGAGCGGCTGATTCCACCACGCCTGTCTCACGGAATGACTACATGTTTACTGAACCCAACGAAGATACTCCTCATGTCATGATTTCTTTGGCGTTGGAGGATGACCAGCGGCTTGATATCAACGCATGGGAGCAATGGCTCGGCGCCTTCCCTGCTATGGCCAAATATGTCAAGGTTCAGGGTGTTTTCAAGAGTCACTCAACAATGCTCCTTGTCTCCATGCCGGTCTCTATCTGGGACTTGCTGCCAGAAGACCATGCAACATCGTTCGTTGCTTTTATCCGATCGAATAACTTGATGACTCAGAAGCCCCGAAACCAATCGGTGCCGACCTTGGTTCCCGCAAACCGCTATCCCGCTGAAAATGACAGCGCATCGTTCATTTCAGGTGTTTCGGGTACAACCTTTGTACCTACTGAACTTACGGGGTTAACTGGCCAGATGGGAGCTTTTCGGGATCCTGCGTACGGCAGGCAAACAGGGCCTGTGGTCCGGAGTACTCTCCCGCCTATTCAGCAGCTCTCGCCCTTGCATATGCCACCACCACCCGGATCATCACCTCAGAGCTTATCGCAGCGATCCATGAGACCGATGCATTCCACAACATCTCTTGCCACACTACAGAGGCAACAGTCGTCGTCCTCTTTGGGGGGCAGTGGAAACCTGACGAGACAGATGATTATGAATCAACAGCAAGCTCTGCGGCGTACCACTTTTGGTTCTGATGTTCCGGAACCCAAGAAGTTCTCTCCTCATGTGGAGAAACGTCTAGAGGAATACTACCAGACTGAGCCATTGCCCAACGATGGGCAGAAAGCGTTTTTCGCTTCAAACCTGGGAGTAGAACCGTGGCATGTTGAAGTCTGGTTCCACCATCGGAGAGAGAGGGATGCCTTTTCCCAACGATTCGCAGCCCTAAGAGTCGAAGATTCAAAAGCCGGTGCTCACGAAGGGCCACGCATGATCTTGCCAGCGAATCTCAGTGAACTTTTGGACATATCTCTACCAGGTCAGAGTCTTTTACTCGATCTTCGGTCATCGACGGAATTCCAGAGGTCGCATATCAGGGGTGCAATCCATTTGCGTGCCCCTCAATCCTTCCTACGCCCGGCTTCTCTAGATATGGTTGAGCGGGCCTTCCCCGATGCACAGAGTCGGAGGATATTCTCACGCTGGCAGCAAGCGAGATGTATTGTATTCTACTCACGTGGGCTTGAGTATCCCTGGGAGTGCCCCTCAGCCGATACTTTGCTGGAGAAGTTCTGGGCATGTGGCTGGCACGGACGATGCTTCATTTTGAAAGGACATTATCGAGAGTTCAGTGACTCATTCGGCAAACACGTCTACCGCGCTCAAGACAACGATGCCGAGAAAGAGGCTCCCAAGGAGGCACCTATCAGTGAAGGCATGCCAAGCAATGAGACGGAGCTTGCTGCCCTTTTCGCACGATTGGAAACAGAGGACCAAACACGTCATATGAGTTCATCTGGACATAATGAGGAGCGAACCACAGCACTAGTCGAACAAGAAAAGGCCCTTGAGAGTGAGTTTCAAAATCATTTCCCTGCACTCTTCAAGAAGGCACAAGACGTTCACGGTGTTGGACGATCTGATGACGAAAGCTTTGTCACCAAGGCGCAAATGGTAGAGTACCTGGATCGCGGCTTGACCAAAATTCGAGATGGCCAGGCTTCTCAAGCAGAAGCCACTGTGTATGAGCCAGGTCATTCGAAATTGGCAGCCGACAGTTACTTTGACCGGACAAATGTCAATCGAGAGTCGGACGAGTATGTCGAAGTTCCTCGTGGAGACGAAGCAGCATCAGACGGAAGTCCCCAGATGACAAGCAAGGGCAAAGAAATAAGGCCAGTGTCATCCCCGGACGAGATAACTCGAAGAGGGCGAGGAAGTGGACTTCTGAATAAGGTGTTCCGAAGGACATAGTGAAGGGCATACGGGTTATGATTTACGTGTTACGCATAGATCGATCTCCAATTAGATCAGGGACTTTGTTTTGGACGGATAATAGAGCGATAAAGATGGGAGTTATATCTAGCCCTCGTGATAACGAGCGAGACATAAATCCAAAGGCTCCCAGCTGTCATTTTATTCTGCTTGTTAAGTGACAGCTGGATGAAATCATCAAGGACATTGATGTTTGTTTCCATCGTGGCTTTCACCAGCAATCGTCGTCATTCTATTCGTTGTCCCTGAACATTGGCAGACAAAATCAAAGGACAATTTTTACATACCTACTCATCAAGCTCCGCTAATCGCCCTTTAATGATGACCCCCGGAATTTCTCTGTTCCTCTAGTCTCCTCTATTTTGGTTTTCGTCATTCAAAAAGATCACCCTGTTCACTAAGTGTGCCCACGCGTTATAGTGTATGCTCGAGGTGCGAGAAATGAGTTGAGTAGATAAATTTATGGATGACAGTTGTCGTGAGATTGGATCACATTATAACAACTTACAGCGACTCCAATAGCCATATGTGAATACGACAGTTGTTCTTGAATGAACATCGTTCCGAATAACAATGTGTGAACAATCACCAATTGTGATAATGATGCATTCTTGAATTTAGCTATCCTACAACCGGGCAGTCGCCACTCAGGAGGATGCTTCGACATCTTCACGGCATGGCACTGAGGATCATAGCAAATTACTAAGTTGGTATTTAGTCGTGATACTCGAGCCAAGTTATCTTGGCCTTCCTTAGTGTTCTACGCCTCCTGATCGATGGGATCACAACAGCGTAGATACCGCAGCCGATGCCGTGGTGTACAGCGGGACGACCTCGTTTTCACGCGGCCAACAGACGAAGCCAAACCATCACGGGCAATTGTTGCATGGGCGCGTAGAACTCGACGGGAGCGGACTACCCAATAGAGGGCTTGTCGCGATATTCCGGAAACTGAGAACCTTGGTGTGACGGTACGCAGACAACGGGCAAGGGAGTGAAGTCAAGAAGCCTTCTCAGGAGATGCAAAGGACACCTCGGGTCATGGTAGAGGGTAACACGAGTGGGTTAGTGGGTGCATGGCATATCGTAAAGGGGAGAGTTTGCCAGGGGGATATACGGAGTGTGGTAAAGCAGAAAGATACAGGACGCAACAAAGCTTCATAAACAAAGCAATGCTTCATGCTGTAGAACTGCTGTACAGGTACGAATAGCGCAATATCTGTCGGTTGTAGGATTTCGGGATGGTCTATAAAGGGGCAAGAGACAGTGGCTGTGGGTCCCCCATATCTGAGCAATGCAACTGCAGAGTAGTATGCAGTAGTATTCTGGCGGTTTTCAAGGCCAGCATAAGCTCAAGGTTAACTCAACTGCCTAGTTAGCTGAGTGTTTGGGGAACAGGGGCGACGTAGCCCACATGCCGGCGCCATATAGCAAAGGATTGAGATGTCGTAGCATTCATCAATATCAATCATCATCATCCGAGACTGGCGCGGAGCACGGAGCACCGGCTGAAGAAGAAAAATGGCCGACCAAGAGGCCGAACCGGGGAAAGGGTCCGTGGCCTGGGGCCAAGGGAAGCCCGGCCACGGCGGCTCAAGATGGGTTTGGTGTCCGTCTGACAGGACGCTCAGGCCAACCGCTTCAAAGTACGGTATCGTGTCACGACACAATGGGGCATGACAGCATATAGCCTAGGAGAGACAAACACAGGACTGTAGCTCTCAGTCGCTTCCTTTTTTGTTTGGGAGACGCCTTTCTACCGCTACTATCACGGTGGGTACCATTGGGTCGAAATAGATATGACCCTGAAGAGTTGCTTTTTGGCCGTGGGTTGTAGGGATTGTTGGGCTGCATTTGCTCGGTCTGATGAGCAGTCGTATAACATCCAATACAATAGATGGCCTAGTATATGCTAGGCACAAACTTTCCTCCATGATACACACCAACCTCTTTGTTGCAAAAGGAGTTAACTGAATGGCCAACCGGCACAAAATATGTCTTTCCATGGGCCATGAAGTTTCACAATGCCGACACCGTTGCATTTCCCGATCGTCCTAGCCCAGAATGGTGCCTGACAGTCAATTGCACAAAATTTACCTCAATCGAATCATACAACAGAACCAGGTCAACGAAATTCTAGCGACTCTTGACCGGGGCCATGTCGAGCGAGAATACCCGGATTCTTTGATAGGACGTGAATATGACCAATGCAAGTGGAGGGGATAAGTGGGAAAAGAAAAGAGAATGAAACTTGTCAGGATGCAATCAATGGTCTGCTCAGGAGTCGCTTCTATTTCTGTTACACGTTAGTTAACATGAACCTGGTGTATCCTCTCAAACATAGTTGACCAGGATTAGGTATTCGCTTGCTCATATGTCAACAATGACAGGAACTTGGGCCCTTGATTAGTTTGCAAAGATCTGATAAAACCCCAACCAGACATGATACTGCGAAGGGAGGGGTATGATCTTAGAATACACAATTACCGCAACTCTCGTGAGAGGACGGACGAAGACACCCACAACTTCTTGGTCAAGATCAAATGCCAATCGCTTGCCATTTATGGTGGATACATACCCACGATGTATGTTACCCTCTGCTTCGTGGCAGGCAGGCAAAGCTTCTTTGCCATCATTCACATCATAATATGATAATAATGCATCCGACCAAAGTCGTTGGTATTGGTGTCGCATAAACGATGGTCTCATGACAGGTATTATGCAACTTGTAATATGCATGCACGGAAAGGAAGAGACCTCGGCCATAGGCAATTACTTCCGCGATCATGCACTGATATCCTCATTGATATCGTTCAACAGAATCTCAGTGCAACCTCGGGGCAAACGCCGTTCGATCGAGGCGGGGTGATACTGCTTGCACAACAAGGAGTAATTAAGTGGCTTGTGTTGCAACACGGTTCCGAAATGCATTAATGATATGCTGGTCAAGGTCTGACCAAAGCTGTCCGAACTCGTGTAAGATCATAGAAGTGTACAAGAGTCACGGAAAACGCAATAGCCGCTGAGGGGGGCACACGATGGATTCATCGAACTGTAGGTATATCGCTGAAGAGGCCAGATGCAGGGGATCCGATGTGGCAGTTGATTCAGATGGCCTGCCGCTGAGGGTCCCGCCTTGCCAGGATGCCCCTGTTAAAGAGACAGTTCTACCGTACCGGATGTTTTAAACCGTAGTTGAGTGTCCCGGCGGATCATGTTGCTTGTTGTTCGTGGTATCTAGCGAATATGACATGAACGAGTCATGCGAGTAGGTAGAGGGAACTTTGTTTTTAACAAGATGCGATGACCTGCACGGAATCTTTGTAGCCATAAATTTGCGATGGATTGATACTGACTGACGGACTGACATGTGAACATTCTAGTCACAGCCACCAGCGAGTTCCGAGGTTGGCGTGATCATATGAGACAAGCAATCAGATTCAAAACCAATGTTTTCGACGATTTGGCCAGTGACACTCAGGTTATTCGACTCGCGATGCCACCGTCACCGCTTTTCTTTGTGTACCAGTTTGATAAAACAAAGTCGTATAGTGAGTGATCTGTGTATGTCCCCTGAGCCTGTACTTGGTGAGGGAGGAAACACAGCCTACAAGACCCTTGGTTATCCATTTGCGAAGAACCTAAGTCTTCCGAAAGTCTACAAAAAAACACACCAGTCTTTTGGCCTTAGCTAGGTAATCACGTGTTGGTGAAAGCATATCGGGCTTTGGAAATTATCCACCGTTAGACAGGAGAAGGTAAAACTTGCTCGCTCGGACATTCAAGAATACAAGGAAGATTGGATCTAACCGGCATTTCTGTCATTCATCGTTTTCAGCATGCAGAAAGCCGTTGATATGGCATAGGTGCCAGCACATGCAGGTCATTATGACGAAGGACAACCTGGCAAAAAGCGAGATAAGCGACGGCGTAGTCTTGAACGCTACCCAATCGGTTGGACAGTGGCAACTTTGGATCCTGAACCGTGGCGGCAAGGGGCGATATTAGTCCGCATGCTATGGTGTTGTGAGGGACGGGATTGCTTTTTTTTTTTTTTTTTTTTGTGTCAGGAGCAGTAACCACTAGGGAGACTTGGCGCATCTGATGAAGAACGCCCCCACGTTATGGAAAGAACGCTTTTGGACTTGTGTAATGTACGGTGAGCTGTGATACCGTCCTAGATCTGGTATGGCAAGGCCGATGAACTCATGCAAGGCGGTGAGTTTTGTAGAGGATGAATCTGGACATGGACGGAGACTTTTTTTTCTCACGACGCCTTCTCATGGATCGTTGACAGATAAATGATGGATGGTGACACAGAGATGAGACTGGGGTGTCCCGCAAAATATGTCAAAAGCCAGATCTGCTCGGCGCCAGATTTGTTGGTTTGGAGGACCCGCCAGCTCCCAATAGCTGGTAGGTCAGGGGTGCCCTGAAAGCCCCTCCCGACCAACGGGCTCTGCCGTGAGATGGAAATGTCAATGGCTGTGACCACTGATCGATGGTTGATTGGGAGGTTAGAACGGGACGAACAAGGCAGCCAGGGTGCCGGGTCGGCGACTCTTTTCCTAGTGCAGCCCATCTTGCGAATGCATCCCTGGATTCCTCCGGTCCATTATGGGGATGGACACCGAGAGTCTGAACGAACAACAGAGGGTATGCGGATTGGTACCATACATGATTTTGAACAAACAACCGAACTGAGGTTGTCTCACCTGCAGTGAGATACCTACATGAAAGGGCCTGAAGGCCATGCGGGGTGCGACAGGAGGCAGCCACCACGTCTTGTCCAGCAGCCAGGGTTCGCATGGGCAAAAAGGTGTATGTAGAGTATGGGAATGACCTTACCCAGCATTATGTGTGTGACTGGAGCATGGCCTGCATACTTTGCATAGCCGGCACAACGATGTGGGTCAGATCAATGTCGATGAACAAAACAACCTTCTTTAGAACGATGATATGCATAGCGAATAAAGAAAGATCTGGGCCCAGCTTTAGTTAGAACATGACTTAGAAACCATCACGGTCATTCAGCAAAATGTCTCAGATTAATGCGTGACAGAACGACAGGCCTATTGTGGTTTCTCTATAGCCATCAATGAAAGGGCATGTCAACGGGACCCCAACTGAACAGCCTGAGCGAGTGTTGTGCACACTTCTGGCACGTCCAAATTGTTGTCAGTGCGTAGGGTTGTGATTCGGAAGGATTCTGAGGCATCTCCGTTGTGCAGTTTGACAGATGTGGATAGACTAGAGGATTGCCGTAGGGATTTATTCATAGCCGAAGGTCTGGCAAAAAATTGATCGGCAAGAGGAGGCCCGGCGCAACTCCGAGACGAAAGATGAGTGGTCAGCTGAAGATGTTGGGATACTCCTGTGGGCAAGGTGTACCTGGGCACCCTTGTCTGAAGCCTTGAGAATGGGGCAACGACTTGTGCACACACCAGCTCTGACAGACAGATCCAGCTTGGCTTGGTTGGGTTGATCCTAGCAGGCATGCTGAGTCGCAGCCCTGAACATAGCGACTATAGTAGAACAGGATGAAGTAATAACGTGCAAGCCGAGGTGCTGTATCCGTCCCGATGGAGGTCTAGTTGGGCGGCCGATGCCAAGGAAATAACTTTAAGAACCAGGGTTTCGCTAGTGATGACCCTGGTACTGTAACCGATGTGGTCTGAACTGCATGCACCTGGATTAGTGATCTTGTCCATGGATTGACCGTTGAGGAAATGAGATGGGTGGTTGCGATGCACGTACCGCTCAACGGCGTGCTGATCAGCATACCTCTTGGCATGAAATCAAGTGTTTGTTAGTTAACCAGTTAGTATGTATGTTAGCTTGCAGTGGGTAATCTCGAAACATGAATCTTGCTTGTGGTGGCGTTGAGATTCGTAGATGATCCGTTCAAGATGGGAGCTGGAAATCGATCCGGCCAATTTACAGGCGCTTCCCGTCACTGAATCAAGAGAATCCCTATTTTAGGTAGTACTTACCTGACCGTACAGTACGCACGTACCTGCCTATCTATATGTGTATGGAGCTGCCTTATGTATATTCCTAGGAAAGAGGTAAGGTCGGTATGCATTCAAGGCACCTTCCATTCCAAAACCCCGTGCAAGGTAACGTGATGTGGACCGTGATGTGGAGAGTCCTGATCAGCTTCCTCATCCTGGAATAGCATCACATCGTCTCCGTAACAAACGCCAACCTCAACGGTGAGTGCAACTTCATCGGTTCACCTGCCGGTCCTGGACCTCAAACCTTCCAGACTTCACCTCGGAAGGATAAACAAAGTTTATGATCCTATTTAAGCTCGAGACTCATCTGCCGAGATCAGGCACGCCAGGGACCAACAGGCACGCGCCAGCAAGTCTCTGTGCGGTGTAACTTAAGCTTCATTCAGGTGCCAAGAGCAAGTATGACTTTGACCGTCGTCGGTGGCAGACCGTATTGAGCCTAGAGATGCTACAATACCTGCTGTTTCAGTGCACCTACGCCGAGCAGCACATGTACTATGCCATACTGCCCTGCAATCCTTTCCAAACCGTTTTCTTAGGGACCAATCGTGGCTTTCGAGAATGGCTATCCTGGCTCCGGAGGTGATCCCAATACGTCCCGGCGCCGTGCGATCTTCGCGACGATCGTATAACTTGACAAGCCAATCGCATTAAAGCTTTTCTGACAGGCTGTTGAGTTTATGTTCTGCGATTTGTGCAAGGGCAAGCAAGCTGTCATAATTTATCTATTCATGTACGATCGAATAACTCTCCGGCCCATGGCTGATGTCTAACCAGCACAAGGCGAAGAAACAGCATCTCCCAAAGAATATGAGGTGTGGGTCGCCCATCTCTTACTTACCAACGCACACACATATACATATGCGTGTCTTTGCACTCAATGAGGCGTCTGGACGTCTATCCCAAGATCTTGTTGGGCCACCCAAGACCCAGGGACTTGGGCCTGGACTGCCCGTCGACGCCACGGGCCTCCCGTCTCTGTACCCGCTCAAGCCGCGTCACAGTTAGAAATCCTAGTGATATGAATGGGCTTATGCCCCCCTTTCAGGATTGCTGGAAATCCAGGAAACAAACATAGCACAACAACGACAAGCAAGCAGGTAAGGCATTCCTTACCACAGTCAACAACCCCACATTGGCTGCCGAACACACAATGAATGCCGGGAGCCTATGGTCCCTACCTACGGACACAATTGCGAGGTCGCTTGGTTCAGCCTCGAAGCACAGACGGGTAATGACAATTGTACGATGATGACCACTTACTTAAAACTCTAGGGTGCAGTTTGGGTGCCTGAGATAGTGACACCTACAAAACTGGACGCAGATCCACAACCCGGTACTGACGTGTAATTGCTTGCTTGACGGTAGCGAACCAAGGATTACGTTTGATTCATGGCATATCTGCAACTTGCAGATGCCATTGTCAGTGGCGGGTGCCGTAGCCGCTCTAGCGCTGCCCCTAGCCACAACAACTATGGAGATGACACCCGTCAAATATCGAGGCTGGACTGTATCAGCCAGAGGCAAAGCCAAACAGGAGCGTAACGGCACCTACCAGCGCTGAGCATCCGTCATTCGTAAACTCTAATAGCACCGCAAGCCCGAAACCCATCGGCCTGGGTCAGAGCGCTCTAATCTCGTGATCCCCTCACAAGCAGTGGTGAGAGACTATGTGAGTGGCTTCTTACTTTTATAACGTTCACAACCACAACCACAACCAGAGTCGGCAATCTAGCGCCAAGCCACAGAGGCTTACCAACGTTGAGGAAATGCAGATCCAGTTAGGGATAAAATTTTATGCCCATGTCGAAAATTGTGGTCTGGCCTGTTCAAGACAGGGTACTGTCAAATATGACCACAAACTCATATATGTCTGCTTTCGTGTCGGTATGTATGCGCGTGTAAAGACAGATGCATATGCAATGATACCCCAAGCTCCGGTCTGGTCCTCGCGTAGGACAATCCCATTCATCGCACGTTCTCTCTCAACTGCCTTGACTCCATCGTCCATACAAATAACGTATGTACATAAAAAGGGACATGCAGATGGGGGTGGAAGCGGCGAAAACTAGCTGACACTCCACACTCCACATCGAAAAGGCTGCCAAATCGCACACGCCATGGTGTGTCAGCCACCATGGACCTGGTCAGCTTTCTCTGCTTCTCCAACTGGGTTCCTAAATTGAGAACTAAGAGCCATGGGCGCCAGGTCTTGGCCTCTTGTTGAGTCCCTGCTCCATGTCGATAACCACCCCTGATCCAGGAAGCGGCCATATCCCAGCAACCACCACGAGCCTGTCAAAGCTGTTCATGAGTGCTTTGGGATTGGTGACGTTTCTCTTGTCCTGAACGATACGACGCTAGGTTCTCTCGAGCCAGGCCATTTGTTTCTTCATCTTGCCCCATCCTTCATTCCCCCTGGCTTCTTGATCGCCCTGTGTACCCTGTTCAAGCTCGCATGCCTGAGCCCTTCAGGTTTAGACTGCCCGTCAGGTTGTTTCCTCCACACCTTGAGGCAAAGAAGTCTCTTGGAGAGGTACCTGTCTGTATTGCTTTAAAGAACCTGGCATCCCAGTCCACAACGCTTTGTTCCCACGTCGTTGTCTGTGGCTTGGATGAGTTGGTTTCACTAATACTGCGACTTCTCCAGTTCAGCCCCGACCACTTTGAAATTCTCCGCTCAGACTGTTTATGGCCCTGTGTCTTCTGGCATTTCCTAACCTGGCTCCCTCGTCTGCGTTGCCCTACGGTTGAGTAGCCCCCACTACATGGGGTTTGGAACAACCGTCAAGGCCAAACGCCGCCATTATATCTCTGATATACAAAAGGCTTGGGCGTCCCACCAACGGCAAATAACCCCCGACTCATCGTTACTCTCTTGAACCACCATCTCCTTCTCTCCATCACTATCTTCTCGTAATACGACCAGGCTTAGTCTTCAAGACTGTTTGCCTGATTTCGCTCTTTACTCACCAACGCTGCTGTTTCCTGAACTGTCTATTAGATCAGCAACGTTGCAGACTGGACGATCGTTCAAGCGTTCCTTGACTTCACATTGCGTAATATCTGAAGGTACAATTCATCATTGATCAGTAATCGAGAACCGAATTGTCCTTCACACCGGGCAATAGATCACGATAACCGCTGTGCGGTTACTCCTCGCCCTGCTCGCTGTATTGTTATGGAAGATAGTCGTTCACTGAGAAAACAGTCTGAAACGAAACCACCACACTCGGCTTCTCAGCTTCCCAATATGTCTATGCTTGCTACAGCATCCCCTTCTCCTCACCCTTCATCTTTCGGCATGCCCCGTCCATGGGAAACCAACCGATGTCCCGACTATTCACTTCGACCGAGGACCGAGAACGACAAAGTTGCACTTCCTTCAATTCGACAGGTACATTACATCGATTCGACAAGCAAGCCATTATGTTTAGCTAATATCTCACAGGCATTCCCCGAATTACAGCTTCAGACCCAGCCGCCACATGATCTTAACACCAAGCCGCCATCTACAGGGCCACCCTTGGGCGCACCACCGTTGCCCGCAGCATCACCTCAATATATACACTCACCCAATTCTAGCAAAAGAAGGCGACTATCAATGGAACGTGAAATTGAAATGGAGAGAGTCCGCCAAGTACCACGCTTGTGCTACAGTCCGGATCGAGCTTCACCCAGACAGATTTCACCACACCTACCTATCCAAGGGGGATCACAGGAGACTTGGGCCGCTCCCACAAGGACAAGCCCTTTTCTGACAAACGGGTCAAATTCCCACTCAGTCTCAATGGAAGTCAATGAGAGAGTAGAGTCTCGGTCGACGCTACCCAGTCTTCCTCCACCACGTTCTCTGGAACGAGAACTACCTGTGGGCCGTGGCACAGCACCTGCAGACGGCTATCGACCACCTCAGCAGTCGATGTCACATTCACGAACTCCCATATCTGAGCCTGGCGTCTCACCATACCGTGAGAACGGTTATGGTTATCCTTATCACCACCCAACACGATATCAATCACTATCCACAGGATCAGCTCACTCGTATGACCGGACACCGTTTACTCCAGGCACATACAACACGCCTTACCAAGATTTCGTTCGATTTGGGGATATGAGCTCTGCCAGTCTCAGCGGTGATAATAAACAACGGAAGCGAAGAGGAAACTTGCCCAAAGAGACTACAGACAAGCTCAGGGCGTGGTTCGTCGCACACCTTCAACACCCATACCCTACCGAGGACGAAAAGCAAGATCTCATGCGACAGACTGGGCTGCAGATGAGTAAGTTTGGCCGGACTAAACCAAGAACGGAGAAGCCTAATCAAGACTGGAAACTAACATGTCCACCAACAGATCAAATCTCAAACTGGTTCATCAATGCTCGACGTCGCCAATTGCCAGCCATGATCAACAACGCTCGCGCCGAAACTGACGCCATGACAGGCGCTCGAGGCGGTGACCTAAAGGTCCTCGCCACAACAGAACGGGGTGACTTTGACCACTCCAAACGAGAGCCCGCCGGACCCTTAAGTGACGGTGAGGGTGCCACTTATGACGAGGAACTTGAGGCGTTGAGCCAGCGAAGGCCTGGCACCATCGGCAGGGGCAGCGTCTAAACTCAGGTACTATGAAGATCTGCATTGGCCATTATTTGAATGATCTTGTTTTTTCGGAGCGATACCCTTTTTCGGGTTTGGTATGGGAATAGCGCATTATATGTTCTTGCTACTGTTTCTTCTTCATGTTTGAGGTTTTAGCCTCCAAACGCGCTTAGCGACGGGATATCCCTTGGTTATTTGTGCTATCTAAAGTGGGGATATTGTTTTTCACATTTGGTCAGCCATTGAACCTTTGAGGAACAAAAAGCATGGAGGACGGTCATCAACATTTCAACGAAGAAAACGCGATATATACGATAACAGCGTTTGCATGGAGGATTAAGAGAGGATGGGTCTCCCGGATGAGCATTGGACTCAAAGAAGATTAGACACCTCGCGGACAATCTACGATAATCTAGGGGGCTCATGATGATTTTGGCAAAAGGTGAACCAGACGCCTTCCTTGTCAAATCATACCAAGTCAAATCAAATCAAATTACAAGAAAAGGAAAACTTTGCCAATCAGGGATGAGCCAACTACAGACCACAGTCCGTCCGACAGTGACCTACCGTCTGTGCATGCATGGGTGGGTGTAAGTCCAGGCAGGACGGGCCACGGTAGGATTTTAGTTGATTCACCTATTAAGGACAGCTAACCATACTAGAAAGCTTTGATCTTAAGTGGAAATACCAATTATCGTGAATTTCCCGACCCCGGCCCACCAATATAATAGCATGAGACAGTCAGTCAGCCAGTCTTACCGATACCATCGCTAACACTCACATATTACTCGCTCCAGAATCCCTATGTTTGCCAGTGCAGATTTAGGGGAGCCATGTGGAGTCAATGGAGAGGATGATCTTAGCCGGGGCTATTTAGAATGCCACCGGTCATGTGTAGCGGCAACGGCTAGCCTATATTAGGAGCCACTGGTTTGATAGAACACAACTACCACCTCACGTCAAATCCGATCAGGTAGAGAAGGTCTGCCAAGTTTCAGTGAAGAAAGGAGACCATGTTCCGAGAAGGGAGCCAGGGATCAAGTTGAGGTCCGTGTTGAAATGTCTTTGAACGAAGAGCCAGTCAACCGGTTCTGTCATCCTAAATTGGGCTACGGATGATTTGATGACACTGACTCTGTTAATGCAAGACACACCCAACGGAGACTCTCCGGTGCTCGGAAGTTTGATGCAGCAAGAGAAGGCGAGGTAGGGTGTGGGTGGCATACAAACATACCTAGCTACTTAGGTGGGAGGCTGGATGGTTGCATAAAAGACGAGTTTTTCATGACTTAGCAATGATGAGCACACATCCAATGGCAGTTATGCATGGCGCCAAGAAGGGAATCTGAACGAGAAAGACAGTGAGAAGTAAAAAGAGGTAGTATCGGATATCCATAGCACGGAGAGGCACGTTGCCTACTAGTCAATAGCAGACAATAGTTCATGGTTGAAGATATGCAGCAACAGCACCACCAACAGCAACAACAGCAACGCCCACAGGGTGCGCCTCTGCCGCTGCATGCACATCTAGACAACCTCATGAGGCGGTTGCCTTCCCAAAAGAGTAACTCATGGCTTGTGATGGTTTGCAAGCGACTACCTATAATGCTGTCAGGGCCAGGTCAAGGGCGCTTGGATTGCGGCACTTGCAAAGGCCGTATCGGGCTTCTAGGAGCGCCCTGAGCCGTGAATGCCGCAAGGACATCCATCTCCTTGTAAAGTTCAGTCGAGCGATCTACGCATGCAGACCAGACCAGCTGGGAACAGGGATGCACAGCGGGCATGAAACATGTCAAGATTGACCGGTGAGGGGGTGTTTCCAGGCAAGGAAGACAGGGCGACAGGGAGACAGGGCCTCTTGTGACCGGTCCAGGTGCCTAATACCTAATATGCAAAAGGGCCTGAAAGTTGACTACTACCCCCAGGAGATGTGGGCAGACGGAAACAAGCATAAACCAAGCAACTTAGACAAGACGGCAGATGCACTGTCCACGAAGAGTGATAATACTACCAACCAGGCTATGCATACATAGATCAAGTAGTCATGCTTTGCCGAGCTTCCACATGAATCAGTATAACACACCGGACCGACTTTTGATGTCATTTTCTGTGTCAATTGACAGCCAGCCAGTCACTGATTGTCTTTGTGGTAGCTTTGCATAGCCTCCAACGGATATCAGGTGAACAGTTTGTCTGCCCGTCTGTCTTCATGGTATGCTCTGGTCATCATAATGTGCAGCAGTCACTCTGTCTGCCCCTGTCGCTGAAGCACTGTGTCGTGAAAGTCATTCGGGCATTGGCTTGTTTCAACAAATCTCACATGATAGACCCCACAGCATTTGGCTGTACGGCTACGGCATGTCTGGTATCCGTTGCTAGTGTTGATACATCTGTTATGACCATTGCTGATGACCAAGACTCTTCAACATAAGTTCCCTCCGGATTTAAGAGTAAATGACACAAAACGGGCGTTCGCCGCGGCAAGATGCTGGTGGACCATGAGGGGCGCCAGCGACACTCTGTGGCGGGCTTAGATGACAGCTAGGCTGAGAGGCGTACCCTTTTTCGTACATATGCTCGTCTGTGAGTACCACTACGAGGCTAGTAGTCGTTATGGCTGCGTAGTGCAACCGCTCAGATGGACTCTTGAGGAAATTACTCTGGTTCAACTTGAAACTTGGCATGATACCCTGGGCCTAGAAATCATTTGAGCAACCTTAGCTGGTCCCTTTAAATTTCCTGTGCTGAACTAAGAAGCTCATTCTTTCATGTATGTTTCATTGGCAGGCCGTTTGACGTGACGTCCTGTTTCGCTGGCCCAGAGCACCTTGAATTGATGGGTCGTTATGGATGGAATTACTTGACCTAGTGTTAGTGAGTGGCTCACCAAGTTTCCCTCTCTTTCCTTTCCTTGTCCATGGCACTGGAGCAAACGAACCGCGTGGCGTGGCTGAAAGACAAGACGTTCCTCAGAACATCCTTGATGTCCCCGCCAAGGCGACATGTGGGCGATGATAGGTGGCTGACAACTGAGTGTCTCAAAGGCAAGCTGATGAGTGTGGGCCACAATTCAGCATCGCTCGGGTCCTTGAATAAGCTGGGTGATGCTATGCGGAGTTTTCTTGGTCTCTTTGACTCCATAGTAAGCAAAGCGGCGCAACTCGCAAGTTGCCGCAAAGACGGCGAGCTACAATATCCTTGATACCGTTTTTTTCGGATCCGCTGAACCGAAACAGAGCTTTGGCATGCGAGCACTCTCATTGCGGTGAGGCTGAAGAAAGGTCTGAGACAACCTGGATCTTTCTTCGCGTGGCAAGCATGCTTCAAGGTAACTTGAAGTATTCAACTTTAGAGCATAAATTCAAGGTCAACTGGAGCCTAGGTTTGAGATGCAGTGCGCCTCACTACCTCTGCAAACCAGGCGGCTTCAATGTAAATTCTGTGGCGCATGGAGTGCTCAGGGCCCTACCGTCGATCCCAGATAACTCCGGAGCCGCCTCCATTATGTCAAAATGAACAACGTTACCTCTCAGTTCTAACTTTAGCCATTCCAGGGAGACGAATTGACTTTCTTCACAGGCTCGTGCGTGCCCGTTCATCCCATTTTGTGCAATTTAAGCGGTTTCTTCTAACAAAGCCACATTTAATGGGTTCAAGCTGTTGACGCAGGTGCTTGATCATGCAGACACCTATGCGGCTAACCGCTCATACTCCTGGGGTCTAGTCATTGAGGCTTGTGTAAAGATGCACAGGCAGAACAATGAAAGTTACCATCATTTTAGATGGTACTCCGTACTGGCAGGGCTGATCTAGGGGAGGAAAGAAAACTCGGGAGCCTGATCCTAAGTGATAAAAAGACTTAGGTAACTTAGTATAAGTTTAGGATACCTTTTGCGGTGTTTATTTTGTCACCCTAAACTTAGGTCTCATGTTTTCTTGCTCCCTGAGGCTGATATAAGAAGGGCGAGGCGGTAATCCACATCGCCATTTTGTCCCCTGCCAAGTTAATCCCCGAGACCCCGGGCTACAATGTTGATCAGCGGAGCGTATGCTCAATGAGGTCCTGGCTGTAAAACGCAGAGGATGTAAATTGAGAGCCGGAGATAAGGAGCCATCGATAAGAATTCCCAGCGAGAAAAGTCCATGCGAAACAGGATCTGTGCGCTCAACGCTTTGGTCAAAGGCTATTATCGCCAATGCCCTTCGTTTCAGGGCCGCGACACCCGGGCTTGATTCTGTGTCTCTGAATACCGGAGTTGCCAGAACCGTTGCTCAGGGTTGACCTCGTTGGACTCAACGCCACCACCTGATTGGAAGTGTGGAAACCTGAATGGCGTAGAGTCTAAGCCAATTTAGGGTTGCCCCTAAGCTAGGTGCTTTTTGTCGATCTTGGTGATCGGCCGGGCCTTCCAGGACCGCAGTGCTCCAGAGATAGTGTTGAAGCCTAGCTGTCAATTGTCGGCGCTTGTCGAATCGGCAGCAGACGGCTAAGTGCCACATCTGTCCATCAGAGTGGGTCTGACGGCCGTCGAGGCAACTCGAGAAGCCCTGTCAAAGTTCTAGCTCGGCTGATGGAATGACTAGCTGACATCGGGAGGAGCAGGTACGATACAAACCATTCGGATTTTAAGCCCGCGTTTCCCGTCGACTGAGAACAGCAAAGCACCGCCGCACACACAGTACGTACCTATGTGTATGTACATACATATAGCTGGGGCGTGCCAGTCCGTGCCCTCTTAGTCCCTGAACATGTGTATTGTACGATAGTGGGGGCGATGGCGATGACAGCCACTGTTCCCCTGCTTTCAAGTGGCGGGAGCCTTGTAATACCACCGTCATTGATGGCCCAGTGACATCGTCTCATCCCGGCTGTAGCGCGGCAGCACCGAAGGGGCAAGAAGCGTGTTGTTCATGGAAAAGCGCAGTGACTGGGGTTGTGGATGGATGATGCTGCCCTGACACCTCTTTGTGAAGTCAATCTGGTCTGGGAAAAGTCAAATTCTAGACTATCGTTATGCAGCGCCTGAAATACGAACGCCTTTCGCATAATGGTGCGGATGAAGCCCCTGGCAGCGGCGGTGGTGACGATGACGAAGACTGACGAGAAAGAGCTGAAAACCTCGTCGGAAAGAATAGAATAGCAAAGTGCTTTGATCAAAGTGATCTCGGACGACCATGGTCGAGAACGTTTAGTGAACATGAGGGTTTTGAGTTTGCCCCTTGATCTCCGCCCTGGAAGAAGAGTCCGAGGACCAAGCAAGCTACTGATTGGACTGGGGCGGGCGGGTAGGAGCGGTGCTGGTGGTGTTGAAGATCCAGGTGAGTGAGAGCTCTCTTGTTTGTTGAAGATCTGATTGCCGAAAGGCCCAAGTGACATGCTCATCGGCCGCAGGGAGAGATCCAGTTAACCTTGGCGGAGAAAAGTCGAGATATTGTCGGCTGGGGTGTTCAGGGCCGCCAACACACAGAGCATCCGATCTCCATACTGTCTAGACTGTATGGTGCATATACGGTACAGTGGAGCGTTTTTGAAGGGCTAAAAGTACAGTAATTTGTATCTGGTGGGTATGAGAGTGAGAGTGAGAGTGATAGAGCTTGTGAGGTGACAAGAGCTTTTCTTGATTTCTTAGCAGCCCAGGGAATCAATAAGTTAGTAGACGTTAGGTCCGTACCTACCTTGCGTTGCTAGTAGTCAAATTGGGAATAAATCGCAAGCGATATGTTTCTCGCTTCTGCCTTCCCACCAAGGTATGGATGCTTTAGATGGGCCAAGCTCGACCTGAGGTACCTACCTACTGTAACCAAGACACAAGATATTTTCCATTGGGAAGGTGCCTTTAGGTGTGGCTGATACGCAAGGGATGAAGAAGCTATCTCTTACCCGCGCCACATCGAAGCAGGGACGAGCAGCCTCTTTTTTTCGTTGTTTTTAATGGAGTCTTGGTGTGGTAAGGTTAAACGAGCCGAAACATTTACCGATACCTCAGTAACAAGGCACACCTCTAGTAGTATTGCTTGTCAAGGTTCTTTACCTAGGTGAGTACCAGGCTACTAAGATAGGCATGCAGTCGCATTCATTTTGCGTCTTTTGCTTCAACTCTCAACAGTATAATTAAGGCAGTTACGTCTCGGTCTCATCTTGCTCGCGTCTTCGCTCTTTGCGATCCAGTTCTTACGTATCCTGACTCATCAGAACCTTTGTCGGGCTATTGTAAGCCTCTCGGTCTTCGGACAGTTTAGATTTCCGACGTTTGGTCTGTCAAACGGCAAACCACATCAAAGCCTGACGACGTGAATATGCCTGTAATACGTTTCTCCATCGTGAAAACCCTCGTAATTGAGCCTTCATACGCATTCTGTTACTCCATGGGATAACACGATAACTTAATTGCTCTTCGACTGCTTCCCACCCTGTACCTATCTGACAAGGTTCTTGAGCCCCATCTCCAACCTCTATCCACCACGCGCCACTCTACAGCGACAGCAAATTTGGAATCTGAGGAGGAATAATCGGAACTATCATTCACTGAATGACTGTAATCGTTCATCAAGATGCCACCAGACACAAGCGAGCCCGATCCTTCCGGCCAACCTGAGTCTGCAAAGACTGAGCCTTTAGCCTGCGTTTCCTGTAGAGCCCGCAAGTTGAAATGCGATCGCACGAAACCTGCATGCACTCGCTGTGTCAAGGTCTCGAATGAGTGTGTATATCCAGAATCACGGAGGAAGCCGAACTTCAAGAGAAGAAATGTCAAGGAACTCGAGGCTCGTCTGGGTAAGTGTCTCGACAACCACTAGTTATATTGTAACCATGAACCACGAGTCGCTAATGATGTATCTCAGCTCAAGTTGAAGATTATCTCAAGGAGGTCAATAAGAATTCTTCAGAGGAGAAAACAGACGATAGGAGTCCAACTCAGCCACCGCAGGCGAATGTTAACTTTTTTGATATGGACTTTACCCCTGGACCAGGTCAGACAATTAACAATCTGCCTGATCCCGATTTTTCGTCTTTCACATCACCCAACATCGTCCAAAATCCACAAGAGAGCCCCCAGACTCTGAATGCGCAGTTGATGAGTCTAGGCATGACCGAACCTTTGCCGCCGGACGATGTCATGGAAGAACTGTAAGAATGGTCGGTATTTGGACCTCCAGGATGGGCGCTGACCTTCGCAGCAACAATATCTTTTTTCATAACCAGTATCGCATGATACCAATTATCCACCCAGGAAAATATCTTCAATCTTTTTATGGCCCCCTGCTCAGAAGACCCCCTATGTGTCTGCGATATGCCGTATGGGCTCTAGCAGCCACTGGCAGCACCAAGTTTGACGAGTACCACGATGTCTTTTACCGTCGATCACGGGCGTACATTGAGGCAGACATGATGAAGGTGAGCGATTCGAAAGTGCCTGGCAGGTCAATGTTGACAAGCTCAGGGACACGGAGATGCTTTCATATCTGTTCAACACGCGCAGACGTGGGCCCTCATAGCGTTTTACGAGGCAAAACACCTGCTTTTCACAAGGTCGACCATAAGCGTAGCAAACTCCGTACGACTATGCCACATGATAGGACTTGACCGTCTCGATGGGGACCCCCTTGGCATGCCACCGGCATTGGGACCTCCTCTTACATGGGCCGAATTGGAAGAGCGAAGGAGAATCTTTTGGGGAGTGTTTGCTGCAGATGCACATTGTAGTATCTCTACAGGATGGCCGAGCCTGATTAACTCGGAAGACGTACGACATACTCTCCCCTTTTCTGAGCAATGCTGACCACGACTTAGATCGCGACAAGGCTTCCTGCCTCGGAAGAAGCATTTGTCGAAGATCGCAAAGAGGATGCTCCTTTTCTGGATGAGGCAATTCAAGGTGCTCAGTACACAGGATTTGCTGGAACCATCCTTACTTGTGAAATATTCAAAATCATTCTCCGTCATGTTCACCGATCCAAACCCGACTCAAGAAACGAAGATCTAATGCATGGGTCATTTTGGACTCGACACCGCGATTTGGACAACACCTTATCCAGCCTCTTCATGTTTCTCCCCGAGAAATTCCGGCTCCCTGAGAATGTGCGAGACGTATCAGCACTCCATTTGAATCTCAATCTTCACGCCGCGATTATATGTCTGCATCACGCTGCCATTGAAAAAGCGGACAAATACAGCCTTCCCGATCATGTCAAGCAGGGTAGCGTTACTCGCCTTCGAGCAGCTGCCGAGGAGATTGTCAATATCATGCGACTGACCGCCAACGGCACTATGTTCTTTGTATGTACTCTGTTTGTTTCTTGTATCTTGGCTAACCATTGTATAGAAGAGTCCATTGTCTGCTCTCTCGCTATACTGTACCACTACGGTTTACGTGTATCTAGGCAAAGAGAACCCGGTTAACGGCTTAAGCACAATTGACCTGTCAAATTTCCAGCTCATAATCCAATCTATGGAAGCTATCGCACGTGTGCACACCATCACACGAACGTTCTTACAGCAAGCATGCCTCGACATCGAAAAGAACGGGCTCGGCTCTGTTATTCAAGTACCGTCATTGAGGAAATATCGAAACGCTTTTGGACCAAGCAGGTCGCGCATCCCCATGCTTGCCCGAAGCTCAGTTGCGGAGCATACTGGGGCATCGCCTATCTTATTTGCTTCCAACTTCACCCAAGAGAAACGGATGGATGCTGAAGAGTCAAGATTGGACAAAGTGGCCAGCGCCATGTCGTTGGGAAAGACGTGTTATTCAGCAGTGCTTGGAGCCGCTGCTAGAAATGTTGAGCCTGCGGATCGACCAGATCCGGAAACCAATAAACGAAAGAGAACGAAAGAAAGCCCTGGACCTGAAATTATGGCCAATATGCGAAGCAAAGATCCTCTCAATTTGAACTTGAATCCCAACTTCAGAGGAACGGGTATGTGGCCAGCATCATTCTCACCCAGCATGGCCTCAGGTGCTATTTCGCTACCGGATCGAACAAATTCATCGGCCGCATCTTCGCCAGCTAACCAAGGTTCAAACCAAGGTTCCTACACGAAGACGGTCTCCGGGAGTAGTCATACCTCACCTGATATCGGCCTCGGGAACAGTGTAGAGGAAAATCGAATCGATTTAAGAGCATTTCAAGAACGAATCTCCACACCGATATGGCAGTCTACTGAAGAAACACTTTTTGCACAGATGGCGGCAAATACTATCCCCCTCGGTGATGGCGATCCATGGGGGATATTGAATGCTGTCGACCTCAGCTGGGATGTTGGAGGACTTCCAGCAGGAAATTGACAAGGACGGAGAAATTTGGATTGAGTTTATCTGTATTACTAGGATATGACTGGAGTTTTTGGTACGTCATTTAGTGGACGTTGATGTGTTGAACGAAGGGGAACTTGTACGATATATACCTATGATTGTTGGAGATGACGACCCACAACTCTTGTACTCGATTTGGAACCAATTAGAGGAAATAAATAAACCAAGGGCCTCTTGAAATGACCAAGATACCATACCTATGGAATACTCAAAACCTGAACTCTGCTCTTCGAGATCCAAATATGGTCAGACATTAGTGACCCCCCGTCTTATCCGAAGCTTTAACCCTTGTACCTAGTTTTGCTCCACTCATCATGAGCTCAACCGTCCCCCTTCAACTCTCATCCTCCGTTAGACTATCAGCCATTGACTGCTTATGAGTTACCCTCAACCATGTTTCAATACGTGATTGGGCTCCTGGCTATTATTCTAGTGTTCTCAAACCCCATCAGTGACTTCTTGTATCCAGACCGGGCCACCCGCATCAACGATGTCTCACCGCGCCCCAGGTTGAATGAGTCGCTCCTAGCTATTGATCTGCCCAATGCGACAGCGCCTGAATGTGCTCCAGATGGTTATGTTGCCAGAATTTTGAGCAGAGAGCCTCTGGTGATTTATCTTGAGAATTTCTTGAATGGGGAAGAGAGGAAGCATTTGCTTGATATAAGGTAGTTATGTCCCGGTATCGTGTCATGATATGATGCTAATACTCAATAGTGAACCGCTCTTTGTACCTTCAACCATAACAAACAATGGTGAGGCCACTCATCGCGACTCTTCAGTCCGTGACTCTCACGTTGCGGTCATTCCCAGAACTGACCCTGTACGCTGCATCGAGTCTCGTGCCCACGCTCTTCAAGGCTGGCGCCCAGATCTCTGGATCGAGCGCCTGAGGACTCAACGGTACGGTCCGGGTGGCCACTACAACCATCACTTTGACTGGAGTACTAACACGCGTGGATGGGGGCGTGTGAGCAGTCTCATGGTGTGGGTCGAGGGTTCTGATAGTCTTAAAGGCGGTGGCACTGAGTTTCCCCTTATCAAGAGACCAGCAGAGACGGAATGGTGTCGGTTCATCGAGTGTCCTGACGATATGGAGGAACATAGAGGCATGGGTGTGACTTTCAAGGTTGTGCCAGGGAATGCAGTCTATTGGGAGAACTTTGCGGCGGATGGTAGAGGGTACGAAGAGACATGGCATGCTGGGCTGCCTGTTCAAGAGGGAACCAAGACTGGGTTGAACATCTGGAGTTTCGGACGAATTTAAGGGTGTTTGTGTTCAATAACTACAAAATGAGTTGACGAGCTGAGAGACTGGAGCCGTCAATTGTGCATAAGAGCAGAAACATATCAAGATCGATACGGTCTCCGTCTTGGCTCACTCCCATCTTCTCTCGCACTGTCCCATCCATCTTCCCCAGACAACTATCCTACCATTAATGGCTTCTGCGACTTGATCCCTGTTCGGTTTGGAGGTCTTGAACTTCTCGTCCAAAGGCTCATTTAGACCAATTACTTCATACCAGTCTTGCATCATGTTAATTCATGTATTTGCACCTGAGCCACGCAGGTATACTCAACTCACATCGATGAATGCCATGATTCAGAAGTGGCCGTGGAGCAATATAAATCGATCCGTTACGACTCGCACCATAGTAGAAGCCTCCTGCGAGTCGAGTGGAAGTCTTTTCAACAGGCTCAAAGTCACTCCCGACAACTCTTGTTTTATCAGAGGGTATTCCCAAGTAGATACTACAACAGTTAGTCTCATTCTTCCAAATCAAAATGTCAACTCACCCATGACAAATTGGCGTTGGCAGGGGAGCATCTGGGTCCTCAGACACAAGTAGCCACTCTCTTACACCAGAATGAGAGTCCCACGATAACTCTGGAAACTTGTGCTGATCGCCGTGCATGTAGTCTTTGCCCAATGTTGCACCATCTGAGCCACAATCTGGAGATGTGACAGCAAGTGTAGGCTCTGGATGCTCAGCAAAGGCGGGAGTGGTGAAGAAAGCTTTCGCATCTTTGCCCTTGGAGTTTTTGAAGAGCCAAGAAGCTGCAAGCTCGATATAGGCAGTCATTCTGTACTGTTCGACGTATGTTGATTTTAGGTGCAATGCCTACTGTAGCATACCATCAACAGCAGAATGAAGTCTTGGGGATAGAAGCGTGAGCTTACCCGGACAAGGGACAGTCGAAATATATATATATAATGTATACATCGGGTGTAGCTAATCTCCGTAATGTAACTTTACATGCCATATATCAGTGAAGAGTGGTTAAGTGCGACCTTTCGGGGCCGAATCGGCAAACGCAGGTCAGATCACTGTCATCGCTTGTTATATGTAGGATAGGTTCGAGTTAAAGGTAATTTATTTAGAAATCAATAGAACCTCATTCCTCTTAAGCCCTATCTATCTCGACCCAATACTCCTTGAATGTGACCCAACAGAATAACCATGTAACACCAGAACATCCACCATGCCAAACCAGACGCTAAATCATGATGCTTCACTCCGGATACCTTCATAAACCATGCACATCGTTAATACCACGTTAAATAAGCATCCAAGCAAACCCGAGAGCAAAGGCCCCAGCAACCATAGAAATAGCTGCGTGACCTCCTAATGGTGAAAGTGACGCAGCGGCATTTTCCTTGTTATCAGAAGAGCCACTGCCGGTGGCAGTAGGAACAGCATTCTTTCCGGTACCAATCTCGAGAATATGCGATTTTGTAGCGTTAAAGTTGCTCTGTGCCAGTGAGATCTCGTTATTGTCAAGATCGAACACAACATAGGCGCTTCTGAGAAACGTGTCACCCAAGATTGAAAAGTCTCCTGTCGTGGGTGCTATTCCAAAAGTACAGGCTGCTTGGCCATTATCGAAGGATAGTTGACTCCCTGTCACGCTGGTGAAGTCAAGAACCATCTCACTCAATGATACTGAGATCTCCGCCGAGTCTTTGAACTTGAACGTAAAATTTCCGGAATCGTTTCCGAGGTCGCAGGGAACGTATGCCACAGACTGGCCCTCCTCGTACTGAGCGCCAACAATGTCATATATGTCTGATGTAAGTGTGGCGGGCAGGTATGATAGTGTCGAGCCAGAGTCGAGAATAACAGCAAGGTCAAGGTTGTCAACGATAGTTTCTGAGTCTGCACTGACGCTCTGTAGTGTGATAGAGAACTCGGAAAACCCGCCGTTCACCTTGTTGATAGAGAGAGTGACTAGATCGCCGATGTACTGCTCCTGGTCCACGCCTCCAAATAGGATGGTCCCAGTGGCAGATTCAAGGTCGTTCAGATACAAGCTGTACGCATTAGAAGCGATGAGACCTTTGGAAGCCAACTTGGCCGGCAAGTTATCGTAGGCGTCTCGGTTGAGTTGGCCGACCTGAGCCTCATTGCTCTTGTATCCAATACCAAGGACACCTTCGTTGTCAGATGTAACATATCCGATACCAAACTGTAAATCCTCGAGCTTTACACTACCCATGCGGAACGTCTCGGTAGCATAGTCTCCGGAAGCACCAGAGCCATCGGCATATGAGATGTTGAAGTCGCTGTTCAAATACTCATAAGTCGACGACTTGTTGGGGCTGTATAGGCCAGATTCACTGCATATATTGGCGTGAGTAGAACATAGTTTTGAGCCTTCTGCGTTGACCCATAGATCACTGCTTCCAGTGTCGAGATGGAGACGGAAATCTTGAGGTGGCGTTCCCAATGATGCATTGAGGAAGTATAGAGATTGCTAGAAAAGGTCAATGGTTGTGTCTCTGTGTTTTTGTGGCAGATACTTACTTCATTGTCAATATCAATGTCTACTGTCCCGTCTCGCTTGCGAAGACGTCTTCGATCATTGGAAATAGGATCAGATATTGTCCGCCTCTGGATCTCCACGCTCATAACACGAGGCTCGAGGCCATTGTCTCTCTTGTTGAGAGAGATTCCTTGAGTGAGTGATAGTAAAGACAATAGCAAGGAGGATAGTTGAATAGACTTCATGATTGAAACCTTGTAAGTTGATATGATCTGTCGAGCTCATCCATCAACTGAGGTGAGGGTATTGATCCCTGTGTTTATATCCTGGCCCCAATGTACAGACAGACGGATACTCCGCCCCAACTTAACGTTAGATTACGCCCACAAGACGAACTCGGTAGTATGTTGCAGTACCGATATTTGGTCATAGATAGTCGATGTTACTAAGGATCTTGCCGCACATCCGCGCGGGAGTACTAAACTCTCGCGATGTGTCAACGTCACCTTGAGAAGCAAACGTCAGAGTACCACCTTTCGGCACGGAAACGCCGAAGTAGCGAGGAACGACCCGAAGAGAGAGTGAGAGATAGAGATAAGAGAGATAGAGAGAAAACATGTCCGGTATCTGTAACAACCATTCGTTGTGACATTTGCATGCATTTTGTATAACGTTTCGAGAACCCAGTCATGCCATTTACCCCCTTGATCGATCTAAGCTGTAACAGAATCATCTTTAGGCGCCGCACGAACCAGTGGAGTTTGCATATTCGAAACACCTTGAAAACGTCGGGATGCCTCTCATCCCATCTCATCGGGCATAACTCATGATCACCTCCCGCTCGAGTTGACGCTGAGGCGTCAATGAGGAGACGCGCGGCCGGTAGAAACCTTTAGAGATTGTTCGGGAGATAGAGCGGACACGTAAAAGGCGGAAGATCCGGGGTATTGGACACCGGTAGTATTCGCATAACACCTAACCTAATGAGTAGTACCCATCCTACTGTACGTACGTACAGTCAATCTGCTGCTACCTACACTAAGTAAGACTGTAAGGTAAGTATAGTTATTATTAGTTGGCGCCTTATTCGCAAGCCTCTCTATGAAACGTTTACATGGGCGTCTGACTGGCGCTTGCTTTATGACGTGCAATGCGTTGCTCCCTGCAGCGCTTAACCACGAGGCTTTCTTTCTCTGTCTGAGGCATCATGTTACAAAGACTTTGTCAAAAGAGAAATCTATTCGATTCTAGTTGAAGTTATTCGGAAAAGGGTCGCTAGTCAGTTAACATCACATGCATGAGAGTCTGATGGCGATGCTTACGACAACTTAAAGTGGCTCAAGGTGCCGAACTTCCGATTGACAACGGAAGCACTCGCTAGTAGTAATTCAAATCCAGGGTACAGCAGAACAAAGCCAAGTTGGTAGGCATGACGTCTGATTCTTGTTTCATTCCTTTAAATAGATGTTTTCCCACTCGAAACTGCCAAGATCTCGTCCTCCAGAGTCATTGGCTCTGTAATTTCTCTTTCTCTAGCCATCGCGTTTAGGGTAGACAGTGGTTCCATCATAATCATGCATTTGAGTCAATGTTGCTCTAAACACCAAGAATTATCACGAGAAGCATGATTCCTATTTTGCGGTTATTTTCCATCCCATACTACTACTCTCGGTTCAAGTTCCACGTCGTTTCTCATTGTATCATGCAGTAACATCTTCGGTTTCACCAACCCCCAGCTTGAACTCAACGTCCGCTTTCAGACGGACACTCATGTAAATTACCACTTAGTCATTATGCTTCACAGGCACAGAGGGGCATGCCGTTAGTGAATACAGTAATGAAATTACACTAATGGCCTCTCCCCGGATGCGCATCTTATCCTGGATGTTCACCATCAGCCACTTAGAACGCTGCTTATTCTTCTGCCTACCGAGCCACATAGGGATGCAGTCCTGCATCACCAACACAGACCGTGCAAGTCATCAGTTTTTGGTTGCCTAGAAAAGCGCTGCCAAGATTAATATTCTTTGTGCGGCTGAAATCAATCCTTTTGAGGGGGCTGCATGTTACCAAGTGATGTTGTTTGCAGGATTTACATAGGCTTACATGTCCTGGACCGATTGTGCAGCTTGGCATGAGTATATATATGTCTTGCTTACCACAAACTTCTGACCATCTGTACCCGTGATAACACCTTTTGCCCCCAATTGGAATTTCCACAGTAATTAACCAACGCCAAAATGGATGCTGAATTGCTTGCAAACATGGACCGATGGTACAACCTCCTCCCTCTTAATCTCTCAATCACTGAGACTCAACTGACATGAGATTTCCCAGTCCCATGTACGCCGTATGTAGCCCTTTACCAAAGAATAACCCACTTCTGATCACATAAATTATGGACAGTCCTTCTTTGGCGCACTTGGTTGCGCCTGTTCCATCGTCTTCACAACATTCGGCGCAGCATACGGCACCGCAAAGTCCGCCGGCGCAATCTTCCAATCTGGCATCCTCCGCCCCGACATGATGATGCAAAACACGTACGATGAGATGAACTCAACGTTGGTAAAACAGTGGCTGACACACTTAGCTTGTGTGCCATCATGGCCCAGATCCTGTCCATCTACGGTCTCGTAGCAAGCGTCATCATGTCAAACAATATCAAGGAGAAGATGGCTATCCACACGGCCTTCTTGCAGCTCGGTGCCGGCATTTCCGTAGGGCTGTGCGGCATGGCTGCTGGCTTTGCTATTGGCATTGTTGGTGATGCTGGAGGTATGTTCACTCATGGACTAAAGGCAGCAAACTTGACAAACTGTGATAAATATCTAACAACCCCCAGTTCGTGCAAGTTCGCAGCAACCGCGTCTCTATATCGGAATGGTCCTCATCCTCATCTTTGCCGAGGTCCTAGGCTTATACGGTGTCATTGTGTCTATCCTTATGTTAACTCGTTCCACCGATGGTGTAACCGAATGCAGGTATTGAGACGCCCAAAATCAGACCGCGATTGCTCGGTATCACGTTAGACCATAGGTTTCAAATTAAGGCTGTCGTCAATTGTACTGAATAAATGTTGCGGGGGTATATGCAGATCTAAGATAATGATAAGGCAGCCACAAGCACACACTCTGTTCCTGTCCTCCTCTTGTTACAATGCCCATTCATTGACGTTGTCGTTATGCGTAATGAAAGGCTCATCAATTCTCCTGATTGCAAGGTCGCTGCAAAGAATACTGTAGAATGTTAGCAGTGAAACTACAACAGGAAACACCAACATACCAAGCAGAAGCGACAAGAGCATCCAGCTCCGCCACCACAGTCTCCCTCTGAGTGCCACTGACTAAACCCTTCTGTATCTGTGTCTGAAGTTCCCTGATACGTGTAGACTTTCCAACGCCCGCCTGCTCCAGCACCTTGCGTCCCAAGCAGTCAGAATGGAACGAATGCTGACAGGGGAAGACAAAAAACTGCCTGCTCAACAGCGGCAGCCCACACGTATAACACTTCTCTCCAGGTTCCACGATTGCGTATCGGTGATCGAGCGCAGCAATGTCAACCTTGATATTTGTTGCAGTCTGCGATGACTCGTCCATCTCTTTCTTCAAGTTATCAATATTACGACTGTAATCTTCCAGCGCGGCGCAAATCTCCTCTTTGAAGTCATCGATAACAACAAAGTCAGGGAAAAAAGGAATGAGATCCTCGATCTTGAGCAAGTCGCACCGCTTGAGGAATTCAATGGCGGTCTTGATTCCATTCGATTGAGAAATGACTTTTCGGGCCACCGCAAGCCACAATCGCTTGCGTAGTTGAGGATTCGACATGGGTCGATCTGCAATAACTGCTGCTAGCTCAACTTCGCCATGAGAAAGCGCCAAGTCGACTGCTTGAAGATACTGCCCCATGCTAGTGTATATATGAACGCAAGATAATGTTCGGTGGTGTTGAATGCAAAGTCGAAGGGCGAAATCTGGGTCGTAACGCGGCTCATCACCTTGTGCTTGTAGGTAGGATAAAAGTCCTGATTCATCCTTGGAGGAGTGAGAAGCGTGAATCGAGACGAGAGTGTTGTGTACAGCAGCATCTTTCGAGTTTAGCTGGTAAACCGCATAGTTAAGATATCTGATAGCTTGGTTCTGTGCATTGGGACCTCCCGAGAATGTCCGGTTGTACTCAAGAAAGGCTGGTATGAGATTTCGAGGCTTCAGGTCAGCATGCCTCATCAAAATCTCAACTAACTCCGGCGCTACATATGTCATAAGCACGCTGCTATATCGGTAAAAGACTTCAGGATCAGTCTGTTTCTTGAGAACATTCAGGACCTCATTCCATCTCTCTCGCTGTACCCAGTACGAGAGGACGTAGTTGTAGTCGTTAACCGCATTGGCAAAGTATAGAAGTTCTCCCTCACGGCCATGGCTGCTGATGACATCGTAGACCATTTTCCGGTCGAGGTCGTTTTTATACTTGTCGACAAAATCTCTAAATTCTTTCTTCACAGACTCGAGTAGCTTGCGTGATTCAGTCGAGTTGAGGTGCTCCGACGGCTCAGCTTGTGTGTTTATGGTATCATCCAGCGTGTTGAGTTTGGACATAAAGACCTCGATCAACCATCCCGCGATCATCATCCGCTGCATCACTGCTGATTTCTTGAGCGAAGCTAATTTCGTCAGTAAAAACTTCCTCAAGGCGTCTGGTTGATTATTGTCGATTATGCTCAGTGCAATATCTTCAAAAGGCTTGTTGCTGCGGCCATAGACAGTCGCAGCCTCGAGCCAGTGTCCATTCTTGGCCAAGTGATCACCGTACGCAGCCGCGACGGTTTCCTTTTGAAGCGGTGTTCGAGCATGTTGCAGAGCTGGCTCAAACTCTTTCAATTTTGTCATAATCTCCCAGATGTTGCGCTCCTCATCTCGAACCACAATCTCGAATATCTCGTCTGATGTAAATAGCCAAAATGTGTTCTTTTGGATATCAACGGAGAGCCCGAGAGGCTTCTGTCCCTGACCGATAACATCATGCTCAGACACCATCTTTCCAGTGAGGCGATTCGTTGTAATGACACGACCTCCGACCAGGTGGACAATATGCCATTGTGTGAGTGCGATTGCATCGATTGCCTCGGTTGTCGGGACTCGTCTTTCGCGATTCTCAGGGGAAAGGATCTGGGCTCTAGAGAGCATATGTGATTCTGAAAAGACCTTGGTCCCGAGGTTGCTGTCTGCAGGCTGGTTCAATAGTTTACCGTGGAACACGCCTTGGTACGATAGCCATGCATATGCTCTATGAGGAATGTCGTCATCGTATGGTCCAGAATCCGGGGGGTCTGGGGTCACCGCTAGACTCGAAGGTGCTCCTGAGGTCGTCCGGGACAGTTCATGAACAACAGGCTGCTCTGACTCGAACAATCGGGTGTATACAGACCCTGAACCATCATGCCCAAAACCTATCCTTCCGACTAGGTGAAACAAGCGTGTCTGAGTAGCTATCACAACCCGCCGAAGGTCTGACTTGCTATTCTGAAGATTGTCCACCCATAATCCCGTAATTGGTCCATCAGGAAGTTTGTGTAGATTCTTTAAGTGCTTCACCTCCTTCTTGTAAAACTCCTTTGACGTCTCAATGAAGGCTTCATAAATGTTGCCGTCGGATGCACCGATCAATATCTCGCGTGTCGACGCTGTCGGTAACGAAGGGTTCCATGCCACACTCTCGATCGAAACTCCTCGCAGGCGCCCAAGTGGCCGAGGATGTTTTGACTGGGAATGAAGGTAATAATTCTCGCCAAGCGCGGTGCAAACAATTAAATGTGATGCTGTAGGGTCGAGGAACATGCGCCGTATCATGCCAATCTCGGATGGCTTTTTGGGAAGGTCGATATCTATACATTGCGATATCAGTCACCATGACTAGCCGCATGATACATCGCTCAACTGCTCACCGTCAATATCCTCGGGTCGTTCCAGGTCAATACGGAGAATGCGTCCATTGGAAAGGGCGAGGACGATGACGTTGTTGGCAACCTGCGCAGCAACAAAATCGGCCGCTACTGAGAACTGTAGCTGGACGCGCTCTATGGTGAAAATAGGTTCTTCGAGTTCTGGGACGCCATTGGCGGCGACGAAGCCATCTTGGAGATCCAGGGCCATATTATCGCGGCCTCACAGGCGCATATTCGGCGGTCGGGGGCGTGGAGGGTGGTTATGCGTCTTGCGCACTGCTAGACGTCTGATTTGAACTCAATAAACAGGGGGCTGTAGAGGTTAGGTCGGCTCGCTGATGGTGGTTGATGATGGGAATGAGTGAGGTGTTGACGGTGACGAAGTCGGTGGTTGGACAAGCTCCAGGTCCCCACCTGGGGCCGGGTAGGCACCTCACCTATCTGCTGTTGGGGGCTAAGGCCGCGCTATTTAGCTCCAGCTCCTAGCAAAACACCCGCCCCAAGTATTACATCACCATGCTTTTGCTATTGGATTAGCATCACCTGGGTTGTAACCATACAGTTTTAATGGAATGCTCAATGAATCGGAGGCAGGATCAGTTTTGACTCTAAAAAGATTCTTTTGTCAGTGCACTGATACACATATTCTCCCTATGTCTGTCTAACCAATCCAAGTGTCTTTTACATAACTCGTCATGCCTATAGCTCTCAATAGCTATCAGACGAACAAGTCTTGTGTACACCAGAGCGCCGTCCATGAGTATCTTCAAAGGATAACCAACCCCTAGATCGAATGCTGAAGAATGTACAGATAAATATTTAGAAGAACAAAAAAAACGAGTCGTCATCCGTTTACAACGCCGGCCCAAAACAACAGTATGCGCCAAACCCCATCGCACACAAAGCAAAGCCGCTGAGTCGCCCGAGAATTAAGCTTCTTCGTGCCCTCGCCAGAACCCGAGTTGGCACCACTGCCTCAGCTTAGACCTGCAGTTGTTTGGTCATCTGGACGGAGCGTAGGATCAGGACTGTTACCGTTCAGTTCTGTTGTTGGCGAGTAACTCCTCCCCAGAAATTCTGCAAGATCTGTGGGCGCCGCATCGAGGGGCTTTCTGCCAATGATAATGCGCATCTTGACTTGGAGACCCTTCGACTTCTCGGGGTCCTTGGCTGCGTTTGCCAAGTCTCGGGCAGCAGCTTCACAAGCCTGTTTGCACTTTTCAGGGTCCCAGTCCATGTACTCCGTCAACAAACGCAAGCAATATGCCTCGAAGCTGTCTAGACACGAAATAAGCCAGATCTTGCCCGCAGATGCCTCGGCAACGGTAATAGGAATAGAGTATTCCGTAACCCGCACGTCGACGAAGCCTGCCTCCATGAGCAGCCGTGGCTCGAGATGATGCATTCCTCGTGGACGCCCCGACTTTTCCGAAGCGATCAAGAGGTCACGAAGGAGTTCGTGCATGGCAGAGTTGTCGGGGAACTGTGATAAGAATTGTGCAAAGCCTTCCGCGCTCACAAAATCTTGAACCTCAATCCAACCACCAGGCTTGAGAGAAAAGAACGTATTGTCATAGACGAAGCTCCAGTTCCGAAATGCGCCCTCCATGAGTCGGAAGTGTATCAGGTCGTACATATCGGGGTGGCGATCCCAATCCTCGGCGTCTTCAATTTCGAAGAAGACGTTCATGGGCACGCTTTTAGTCTCGGCTATCGCAGCGATATCGGTTCCAACAACTTCACACTGGGGTTGCAACTCGGCCATTTTGATTGCCCATTCACCTGTTCCTGTACCAATATCGAGAATATGCTCGGGGTTTTGCAGAGGGACAAGAGTGAGTTCACCGTCGAGGACGTGCATAAATACTTGATGTTGAAGAGACATTCTCCATTGTTCGATGTCGTCGTTTGGCATATAATATTCGCGACAGTAGCGCCGGCCATGGATTTCTCGGTAGTCAAGGTCTTGCGCCCATAACGATCGTGTCGATGCAGCCCTAGCATCTGTTAGTCATGGCAAGGAATGTAGCACAATATGTCGCTTACATGTCTGAGTCTACCGCATGAGAGTCTGGAGAGAATGGGGTCTCTACACGGTGTGAAGCGGAGACCCTGGGGTATTGAGAAGCGGGATATATGGATATCATGTCGTCTTCATCGACATCTTCATCGAGGTCGGAATCATCGTGGTGATGCTCCTCATCGGTACCCATGATACTGGTCATGGCTGTGTTATTTCCGTCACTATTGGCATGCTCACTCGGTGTACCGTCGCTAGATTGTCGGCCGCTCTGTACAGCGTACGAGTCCTCCGAGGACATTGTGCTCGTCTGAGACTGGTTGTGACGTCCCCGTGTACTTTTGCGTTGCTTGGTCCTTCGCTTTTTGGCCATGGGTGTCTAGAGAGAAGAAAAGAAGGAGAATGACAACTATGATAATTGAATGGATGCGATAATGGCTAGCGACATGGCTTGAGATCGGGGAATGAGGCTGAAACGAGCGGCGCGGGCGACAAAGTTCGGGCCCAGGTATGATTCGTTGTTGCTGTCGCGATGACGGAGAATGGTCCAAGGTTTGGTGGATGAGAGGTTGAGGCGCAGAAACCGGATTAGTTAGGTTCGGGTTTATTCGCGGGAGCGAGGTTGCAGTCTTTGTCTAAAGACCGTCCCGTACGAGGGCGAAGAGAAACCCGAGCGGCAGTAGCAGCCGTCAAAGCACAAACAAAGCAATTATGGATGAAAGACGAGATATGTATTCGTGAAGTATCCGTAGAGTGGAGGAGGATCCAAGACTTCAAGAAGGAAGAAGACCTGGGGATTGGTAAAGGCCCGTGAGCACAGACCAAGAAACGTGGACAAGGGTCTGAGGGAACCGGAAGGGATCCGTAGAAAAAGGCAGACAAATTGTATATGGTCAGTTTACGAATACTCTAAGGTAGGAAGAGAAAAGAGATAAGTTGACTGGTTGAGTCACCGATAGAGAGAAGAAAAGCCGGGGAACACACTAACTTAGAGCCAGAGCTAGTTAGTAATTCGTACGGTCGTTGGGTTGAAAGACCAAACAGAAACAGAAACAAAAACAACTCGAGGATTCTCTTTTCCTGATGAATACAATGGACAGAACAGAACAAAAGTGGAGGAAGAGAGAGATCCAAGGATCGGGTGGAGGGGGGGGGGGGGTGCTGCCTCTTGGTGCTGCCACTGTGCTGCTTCTGAGAGACAAGGATATGCCGGTCGGTTGACAACGTTTGTGGTTAGTAGATGACAAGTCTCTTGGATTGACGGTGGTAGACGCTAGCTGTTTCCTGACAAGGGACTGGCTACCTTAGTGCGTACTGTAAGGTAGAGAAGAAGGTGTCAAAGTTGAAGATGAAGTTGAAGAGTTGTAAAATATATATATTATACCCAGTGTATAGGTACCTAGAGTAGGCGGCTCATTGCCCATTCATATGCAGTGCAGCAACAATACAGCACTCATACCTTAACCTGCTGGCTCAGATCAAATCCAACCATACATACATACTACATGAAAACCGTAACCCCATGCTTTATGACCTTCTTGAGCTTGGCAATACTGGCTGGTAACGGAAGGCCGTGGCAACCCTGTGAAGTATCTCCGTCCGTATCCTTATAAATCAAAGTGAAGATAAATCATGAAACGTTGTATCCCTCTGGCGGCCGTTTTTCCATTACTGTCCGTTTATGCGATTCGACGGTCAAGGTGGAGGTTTATCCATTCCTCAGCTCCCGGCACTCTAAGCGTACCTGGCCCTTTAACCCGCCGCATATATCCTAAACACGGACTCCTCACTCCATGGATGTTTCTGCACCTGCTCTCGGATTGATGTTGCTCCGGTGAGCTTGGCTGCTTGGCTCTGCTTGTCAAACGGCCTCGGCTACAGGGGGGTTGGAAGAGGCAGGCCTGGGCCCTAAGCCTCTGTGCACTATTGAAGGTCCATCGCATACCTACCTAGGTATCTCTCAACTGGCTGACATAGGCAGCATATAGCATCTGTGCGACCTCATCTCACAAGAAGGCGTGGATTAGGTATTCTCATCAGTAGTGTCACCCCATGGAAGTACTCAGAAGCACCACGGCAAGTTCCAGCCCAATCTAGGCTCTTACAAGCAATGAGCAACACAGAAACTTGCTCTCTTCGGGGTGCTAAGAGTTTCCCCCTCAAGGAACCTGGCTCCTGGTCCATCATATCCCGCGGCAGTGGAGCAGTGCAACAACCAACAGCAGGGAATGCACAGTTGGTTCAGGGTTCACAATCCAGACAAAGACTTAAACCTGATTCAGATAAGCGTCAATGCGGGTCTTTTCATGAGTCGATGTTTACTGTGAGTCGGATACCTTGTGCCTTTGTCTAGCAGAAATCCCATCCTGTTATCGCATGCCAAGAAAAGGCAATACGACAATGGAGATAGATTTCATGTTAAGCATAATTGCTTGTCACTCATGTATCGGCATTGCTGTTACTCAAAAGAGCGAAGACTCTTTCACTACGGTTGCCCGCGTCTTCCTTGTGTCATGGGTGTAAGTTACATATCTCCACATCGTCGGAGAGAAAGAAAAAAAAAACGGTCGATGAAGTGCAAACAACCTGGACAAGTTGGCTTTTACTAATTATTTACATGCGGAATTGGTTACTGACACGACAAGGATGACCTCGCCGTTGTCGTATGTACGGATAGACTTGTTCCTACTGCAACTCACTTATCAATCGTCAACTCATCAAATTCTAGTCATGGAGTGTCTGTCTACCTAGGTCTCACATCTTGAGGCGGCCCGTCCCCTTTACCCTCTGACCCGTCACCCCAGCTCCAAGTTAACAACTTAGAGGCAATTAATCAAAGCCCTCCCGCCCTGTCAAACTCCTTAGTGCAATCCAAATGTCAGCGATTCTAATTGGAAACTCTTCCTGTTCTCCGCATAGTTCATAGTCTAGTACATGTCTGCCTATCAACATTTCGGCAGTTAAAAAAATAGTATGATGCAAAAACACCACCAACGCCAACACCATCACCATCACATACTAAAAACCCTCACCCCCGGATAACCTTTCCCTTGTCCCTTATCCGGCAGGTCGGTTCACATTGGGCATCGACAAAAAAGATGTCAAACCGTCCCCAGTCTAGGATCGTCCCGCCGTGATCCCATTCGCTGGAGACTCCGTAGATTGAAAGAACTTCACCACGTATCACACAAACTGTTGCCTCTTGTTATGCGCTGTCAGAGTTTCCCGGGACGCATTAGACTGTCGGCCCGGCGCCGCGGAGTTTAGCCTCTCCCCGACCCGTTGGTTTGGACTTGGTGTCTGCCCCGAGAGTGCGTTTGCGTCCGCGTCTTGCGTCCGCGTCTGTGTGTTGGCGTTGTCTCTGCATTTGCATATGATACCGGGCCTTTGGGAAGATACCCCCTGAATTTTGGCTTGATTTTTCCTTTTGCCTGCCCCAGTTAGTGATGCATCATGCAGGAGAACGCGTCATTAATTGTGGCCATTGGATACGCATTGTTGCATTTTGTCCTGATTATGTTCCTGCAGTTACAGGGGGAGCTTATTGGTTACTGAGAGAGCTTAGATGAGTCAGTGATAGTTGTTGCGATCATCTTGATTGCTACGTGGTCTAACCCATACGGTAGACGCACAAACATGTATCCCCGATAAATTAGGTATATATTCAAGATTCTTTCAATCTAGGTGATTGAATTTGCAGCCCCAACTTCCGGGCTTTGTCTAGTCATCAGCCCCCTCATAAGTGGTATCTATGTCTTTCATCTTCTGTATGTTCTATTATCAAAATGCATCTCAAAAAGAAAAAAGAAAGAAAAAGGCCCGCAGAAAGAATGGCTGTTCGTTAAGCGGTAATTTGATAACCGCCGCTGTTATTTTGATGTAGCCCATTTGTATCCTCACTGTTCTGTGGTGTTGATCGACAACCACCACTCATATCATCATTTTTGTGCTGTTCCGGCAGCTTGCCCTGTCGTATATCTTGGGACTCAAGTGGTTCATCACGCATCGATCGTGCATCATCCGGAACCATCTCGCCATCGCTCACCGTAGGAAACGGCGTGAGAACATGGCTGATGTCTCCCCACCAAGTCTCTCCGAACTGCGTGAACCAATCGACTGTAATCTTGAGGCCTTCATCAATCGAAACTTTCTGCTCCCAACCAAGCCTCTTTAGTTTGGTGCCATCAACTGCATACCGACGGTCGTTGAAGGGTCTGTCCCGAGTGTACTTGATCCACTTGCGGAGCTGCTCCGGGGTATCGTGTGGTATCCTTATTCGGTCGAGCAGCATCCCGCAGAGCTCTAGATTGGATACTTCATCATGTGAACCGACGTTGTAAATCTGTCCAATTTGACCTTTGTGGAGAATCGTGTCAAACGCATCAGCTGCGTCGCCAGCGTAGAGATATCGCCGGGTAGGCGTGCCGTCTCCGTGCAGAACCAGTGGCCGCTGACGATTAAGAAGACATGTAAACTTGGGGATGATTTCTAAGAACGGTTAGAATCTTGGACATGCATCATGCGGTAGGCAGCTTTCTGACTCACTCTCCGGATATTGATGAGGACCGTATACGTTGTTACTCCGCACAATGATGGCAGGTAACTTGAAACTCTTCTGGTAAGACTGCACTAACATCTCAGCTGCCGCTTTGCTGGCGGCATAAGGATTTGTAGGAGCCAATATGCTCGTCTCGAGAAGGTCATCGTCGTCTTCTTTAACTTCACCGTATACTTCATCAGTCGATACATGAATGAAGCGGCCAATGCCAACCTTCTTGGCGCTTTCAAGGAGAACATGAGTTCCGTAGACGTTTGTGTGTGTAAAGCCATAAGAGTTGCCAAAGCTCAGGTCCACATGTGACTGGGCGGCAAAGTGTAGAACTGTATCAATGCTGTATCGCTCCATACAGTCAACAACCTCAGCTGGATTGGTGATATCGCCATGATAGAAGGTAAAGTTGGAGGATTCACTTAGGACGCCTGTGTTGTTGAGAGCAGCGCAGTAGTCTAGCTTGTCGAATGAGACAATGTTATAGGCATGTGGATATGTCAAAGTGAGATGGCGGACGACCCAGCAAGCGCTTGAAATAAACCGTCAGTGGAGCAGAGCTTGGCGTTGCAGGACGTCACTCACATGAAGCCAGCGCCGCCCGTAATCATGATGTTTTTAACATCGGAGCGAGGCTCAAATTTGGTTGTGCCAATGAGTACAGGGGCATGCTTCCATATGTCGCTTTGTTTGCTGTGGTTATTTGTCCCAACTAGACATATCGGTTAGTCTACAGCTCGACCATTCGCTTATATAGCTTGCTCGGATGATGAGATGTCAAATTGGGTGGCTTACCACTGGCGTCACCGTTAGTTCGCGGTTGATCAGAGGAGGCCGTCATATTCGTCGTAGGATATTTGAGTCTGCCCTATTTGAAGCAGGGTGTACCAGAGCATTGACTGTGACTTTGATGGCAGAATCTCTGCTGTTATGCAGACAAATCTGCCTGCGTCATGAACAGCCAGGATTTTAATTGTCGCAAACCACCCACGGGAGATGGGTCATGGGTAGACAGGGGACAGGGGGTGTGTAAGGGGCAATCCCTCGGCTCAGAAGCAATGAAGGGAGATCTTTGACGAAGAGATTTGGTCTAAAATACGAATAAGTTATCTTGTGTAACACTGTTGAGGTTTTTCGTTAATAGTTGTCAGCAACTGAATCGAGTTAAAGGGGAAAATCACACTGAACACGAAGAGACGTTGAATTCTAGCGTGGTTTGTCCAATGCAGCACAGTTGAACTTGTAACGCCACCTCACTAATCGAGCCAAACCACTCGTGAGATGTGGCGTTGGTTCCTGGAAAGGAACGTTGCGCCACAGCTCAAGTCCTGGAAATGTTGTGATAATTATGGGAGGTTGCTCGCTGGTTGACAAGGGAATTACAAACACAAAGATGTATGTATGCCGATCTTACTCAAGATCCCATTACTATATTAGATGTTCTCCAAGACCCCACTTGTTCTGTTTATACTTTGATTCCCTGCTGTTCTTCTTTTGCTGTTTCTGCCTATGAAGCCAACGGTACGACGAGTAACGTTTTATCACTGGTTTCGACGGTAGACCCGCACATGTAAATACTGAACTTAAAGCCAAGCTTATTAAATGTTGACAAGCTCGCTTCGATTTATAGCTCCCTCAGTATGAATAAAGTGCCTACTACGGAGTAATCTAGCTATATCGCTCCACAACCTCAACAATTCCTATCCAGGTTTCTGGCAAGCATTATTAATTGTGTCTTTACCACGGTTCGGGCACTGCTTCGGAATAATTAGGTGAATATACAAAGTAACGTTACTTGCGTCCTCGAACAGACAATAGTCACGCTCAGAACATAAATTACTGTATTGACCCTTCGACGGTGGCGCTAAAGTCCTCTAACTTGAGGCCTCTTATACATTGGGGAAAAGAGAGGATTCAATCCCTCTTGAAGTGGACTTACATCGTTGGGCTTCCCCTTCTATCACTTTTGAGGTCCGTTACTAATAAGTATCATGAGCAGAGCGTGGCTTTCGGCTCTCCACTTCACCCTTGCTTCTGTAGCAATGGCTGGGAGAGATCTTCCGTTTTATAGGCATCGTTCCCAATGACATGGAATATTCTTGCATTCCCGCACCTGCCAACATATCGAATGATTTCCCCTCATCAATAATCTCAAAGTGACTCGATGCACTGTAGTAGTGGAGCATCTGTCATCGTCAAGACCTCGACCTGATCACGGATATGATATCCTGAAAGGGTTACATCAACCAGGGGTCAAGGCTCCCACTCCGAGTCCACGCCATTCGTGGACTTAAGGGATGGGCTCGTTTGACATCCTGACCAGTTGGTTCTCAAGCGCATAGTCGAAGAGCAGGGTCTGAAGACTGAAGCGCCTTCTTATATCCGTATAACCGTTTTGATACTCATGGCTAGGACTTTCTACCGTCCACAGCCCAGAGACATGACTTCCGACTTTCAACCCTGGTGCCAATTCATTTATGGTCTCAGCCAGAATAAACACCCATAATATTGTGTTGCTAAGAAACGTGAGTCGAGGTGAATCACCTTGAGAAGTACATATGCTCAGCTAACAGCAATAATATAACCTGGAGCACTCAATTACCTACCTAAGGTAGCCAGCCATATCTATTGCCCATGGGAGGTAACGAACTCATACAGAAACCCTGTCTTCAGCTATTTAAGGCACTGTGGGGGAGCCGGCGGATGTGGCAGTTGCAGAATCGGCACCTCTCAGAGGGGTTGGAGGTGAAGGCATGGGAGTTGGCCTTTGATCCAAAATATCCTCTTTTGCCTCGTCAGTCACCTTGAGAATCACGGACGTAAGAAGGAATTCTAAGCCTTTACCTAGAGAATTATTGGCTACATTCCGAAATTCAACAGGATGTTGCGAGCGACTTCGTATGTAATCTTCATAATCTGCCTGTAGCTCGTCCATAGGTCCGCGTACAAGTTTCTTGATAAGGAGGAAGAACCTCCTGAGCCGGATGCGAATGTAACACCCAGATAAACTCAACCCTGCATGGACGATGGTGTGATCCTCATCGAACAGGTCCCGCGTTGCGGGCGGGTCTTCGCATATAATTCTCTTGGTGAAGCAAAAGAACATCCTGAACCGCAGGTAGGGCGGGTCGACGGATGACATTTTGTCTGTTTTAGTGAAACTGACTGTGAAGATAGAAACGAAGTGAAATGCTGCTTGGAGTGATGATAAGCAAGTGAACATGAACTATGATAGTACTCTGTGAGTTGTTGATGGAAGTGAAGACTCTAACCTACCAGGCAAGGCTAGGTAAATACTAGGCAAATACATGTTCATGAGTGCTGCTTTATTTCGAGGAGAAATCGCATCTGGGCTTGGAAGGACGGACCTACTAGTTAAGGTACCTAAGATATGGAAACCACCGTCCTCACTATAGTAGGTATCTCAGAGGTCACTGTCGACCACCATCAAACATTAAGCAACTATCTCCTCGATAGACAATGCACTCGTCAAAGTGCTTGCCTTGAATGCTACTTGCGCGAGAGCACTTGTATTGTCCCCAGGTATTACCACCTTAGACACCTAAGGTAGGCTACTGAGTTAGGTAGTACTAAGCCAGTACTCCCCTAGACCTTGCACAAATCAAGACATCATGAGCAGGACACAGTGAAGTCACTTGACACGAAGCAACACCTCACTGATCATGCCACTCAGCCCTGAGGTGCGCCTCTTCTCGAATTTTTGGGTTGAAGAACATGCTACACAACATTGGGCAGGAAAAAGGAATGATAGCGGCCAGGAGCGTGAAATGAAGATGTCTTCGTTATCTTTGTACTGTATTGTATTGCCGGTTCAAGTTCAAGAACGCCAAGCACCGTGACTACCAACCCACTATTAGAGAAACAATTATAGGTTGAACCTCTTGCGATCCTTCTCCATCTTGGCCCTCCACTCCCACTGTGTCGCATCATCACCCTCACTTCCAGCTCTTCCAATACCCTTGTCAACTCTCCTCAACTTGAGGGTGAAGCGGGGACCAAGCTCCTGGAGACCAGCACGGATGCCCTCCACACCCTTAACCTCCTTTCCGTCGGCACCAACGATGCTCTTTTCTGTCTGTCGCTTTTCTCGGAAAACGTAACGATGTCGTCGCACAAAGATATAATCTCGCTGGTTGTGGAGCGTAGTGACCTGGCGACCTTGGAACTCGGGCTTAGGGGGAAACAAGGTCATAAACAGCTTGGCTGTCAACAGACCCAGTGGTGTCTTGAAATTGTTGAGAAGCAGTTCAGGGTAGTGATTTGTTGGGTTGCCATGGCCTGGGAGCTTTTTGCCTTCGATCCAATTTGTGATGGAGAAATGAAAAGTCGGGCCAGAAGGAAGATGCACAACCGTGAGACCTGTAGGTTTCTTGGAGTCCTCCTTGAGGAGAATTACAGCTGTGTACTCTCGATTTGAGGCGTATTTGCAGATCTCTCGGAGTGAATACTTATGGCCGTATCGATGAGCCGACCGGGGGACGTAAGAGCTGTTGGGGAAGAACTCGCAGAGAACATGGGCCTGTTCGTGGAGAGTAGAGTTGATGGACGTTGTGACAAGAATCTTGGGCTCAGGAGCCGGTATGTCGGTGAAAAGAGACGGAAACTTTAGGGCCAGTGATGTTGGAGTCAAGTCAAGGTTCGTGCTTGTTGTGGATGGGGCAACACTGTTATCTCGCTGGGCTCGGCGTTGACGCTTCTTTTCCAGTGCAGCCTGTCGCTCTTCGTCCATCTCATCATCCGAAGCTAGCATACTGTCAACGTCATCATCCTCGTCCAGCTCTTCCTCAGCGCGCATAGCAGCCTCATGAGCCGCCTGTTCTGCTGCTTCAGCTTCTTCAATGCGGCGGCGCTTCAGCTTCTCGAGGTCCACCTGCACGCCAAGACTGTCATCGTCTATATCATCCCATACTCGCTTCGAGTCGATCGTTACAGGTTTGCGCTTAGCTAGACGGGCTGCCTTGAGCTCGGGGTCCTTTGCTTCTTCCCTACGGCGGCGGTGGCGTTCCTCATGTCTCTCCTTGTTCTGGTGCTTCTTGTACTGGACGAAGAGCTCCTTTCGTTTGAGCTTGTTGGAAGACTTGAGCGCCTGAACAGGCGGCTTTGTGAAACCCATTTGCGGCGATTCGACGGAGTAGATCGAGTTGAGTAGCAGACACGGTAGAAAGAAACACTACAGCTGGGAAATAATTTGGTAGAGGGGCATTTCTGTCCGGCAGAAAAGTCCAACTTTTTGGCGGTGAGTGATCATATTGTCCAATCAGTAAATGCGATTTCCCTTCGGCCCCACAAGACCTTGTCGACTTTCGCAGAAATCGACAAGACAGACGACGACAAAAACTTCAAAAGGCGCATTTATCTCGTGCCATAAATTGGAAAGAATACAGGAAAATGGCACAGAACGGCACAAAACGAAGAAAGATCGCTCATGATTCTGCCAATCATGAGACCCAAGATCAGAATGACTCAAGAAGCGCTCAGAAGTCTTTCTTTAAGAACGCTTCAAATTGGAGTCTCGAACAAGACTATGAGACGCGCCCACGCAAAGGCAAGAAGCAAAAAGAGAGCAACAGACTCCCCATCAAGACAGCCGATGGTCGAATTGAGCAAGCTGAAGCGCAGGACGATGAGACGGCGTCAATTGAGAGCGACACTGAATGGCTAGAAGGTCGCGAGGATGAAGCGGAGGAGGAGCCTGAGGAGGAGGAAGAGGAAGAAGAAAAGGAGCCTGAGATCCCAGAGCCTCAGCAGATTCTCGCAGCACAGGAAGAACTAGCAAAGATTGCTATGCAAATGAACGAGAACCCAGAGGAACACGTCGGCGCATTCAAGGCCCTCGCCAAGATCGGACAATCTAAGATTATTGCCATCCAGATGCTTGCCCTCATGACCCAAATGTCTGTCTATAAGGATGTCATTCCTGGATACCGTATACGTCCCCAGACTGAAAACGGACCCAAGGAAAAGCTATCGAAGGAAGTGCGTACACTACGACAGTATGAACAAGCTCTCGTTTCTGGATATCAGAACTACATCAAGGAGCTTGCTCGATGTTCCAAGCTTGAGGTCAGGGCTGCAAAGGGCGGGCAGAGTATGGCTACTATTGCTATCACTTGTGCCTGCACTCTCGTTACATCGGTTTCGCACTTCAACTTCCACACAGATTTGCTCAAGATTCTTGTTTCGAAGCTTAGCCGGCGCAAGATTAATCAAGATGGCGTCAAGTGTTTAGAGGCTCTTCAGACGCTTTTCAAGGAGGACGAAGAAGGGCGACCGACAAACGATGCGGTGGCTTTACTTTCCAAGATGATGAAGGCTCGCGAGTTCCAGGTCGATGAGAGTGTTGTGAACCTCTTCCTTAGCCTGCGCCTCCTCTCCGAATTCTCGGGTAAGGCATCTAGAGACCATGTCGAGAATGATGATGCACCCCTCAAGAGGAAAAAGAAGGAATTTAGAACCAAGCGACATCGCAAGGCGCTCAAGGAACAGAAGGCCTTGGATAAGGACATGGCCAACGCCGATGCATCAGTCAGTCACGAGGAGCGTGATCGTATGCAGTCCGAGACGCTTAAGCTTGTGTTTGCAACCTACTTCCGCATTCTCAAGCTACGCATGCCTCATCTCATGGGTGCCGTTCTTGAAGGTCTTGCCAAGTACGCCCATCTCATCAACCAGGATTTCTTTGGTGATTTGTTGGAAGCGCTCAAGGATCTTATCCGACACAGCGAAGAAGAAGCCACTGAGGGTCTCGGCGATGAGGAGGGTAATGAGGGTGAAGAAGACGATGATGATATCCCCGTTCGCAACCTAACCCGCGAGGCTCTTCTGTGTACCGTTACAGCATACGCTCTGCTCGAAGGCCAAGACGCTCACAACTCGCGCAACGATCTTCACCTTGATCTCTCCTTCTTCACAACACATCTCTTCAAGTCCCTTCTCCCACTCTCAACAAACCCCGATGTCGAGCTGACTCGCCCCACCAACACAACCAACGCAACCACCAAGATCAATGTCCAGACTACAACAGTTCTTCTCCTCCGAGCACTGACGGGTATTCTTCTTCCGCCCTGGAACATTCGATCCGTGCCACCTATGCGACTAGCCGCCTTTTCTAAGCAGCTCATGACAATAGCACTTCAGCTCCCTGACAAGTCGTGCCAGGCTGTTTTGGTTCTTCTCAGCGATGTAGCCCACACGCACTCGAAGAAGGTCCGTAGTCTATGGAATACTGAGGAGCGTAAGGGAGATGGTCGATATAATCCCGTGAGCGATAGTGTTGAAGGTAGCAACCCGTTTACAGCAACGGTGTGGGAGGGCGAACTGTTGAGGAAGCATTACTCGCCTAAAATCAGAGAGGGTGTCAAGATACTAGAGAAGGGTATGTCCGAGTAGGTGGCTGATGAGTGAATGCATCAGGACTGTGTACTTAATATCGAATTCGATTTCCACCTATTTAATAATCATTGAGTAGTTCACGGATTGATAACCAATATTTGTTTTACACTCATGTGTATTTTTCTACTGTCTTCTGGTATCAAAAACCTACTATAGGCTTGATTTACATGGCCACATAGAATTAGACGCTCTAACATCAGTTGAGAAGCGTCGGTTCTTGTGCCCTTCGAGAACCCTATCCGAAACCTGTGCATATCATATCCTTGCCTCCCTTACTTAGCCCACATAGATGCACCAAGGCCCTTAGTGGGCTTTCTCGGGGCACGAGCTACCTCCCCATTGTCGCCAGCAGTGCGCAGGGGCAGCTCGGTCGAGAAGGTGACATTGATAGGTGAGCTGAACATGATTTGACTGGTGGGAGGGCCGGTGATCCGGAAGCCATTGGCATGAGTAGCAACAGGCGTCGCAGTGACCATGAATTGCTCAGTAGGAGCAAGCGTCTTTGTCGAGGCATGCTGCGAGGCCTCATTACCGCCCAAATCAATTGGCGATGGAGTCGCATACTGGGCTGGCATGGAAGTGGCTGGCGGCGCATGCAATCTGGGCACAAAACCAGGTGCCTGAGGGCGAAGCCCCTGAGGCTCTTCTGGACCTTGAAATTCCTTGAAGGCAACGGGATCTTTGGCCTGCATAGATTCGGATTTGGCCTCGGTGGGAGCTTGAGTAGAGTCAAGCTTAGTATGCTCCGAAGAAGTTTGCAGATCAGCAAGATCATCATAGGTAAAGCCAGACATCCAGCGTTGATAATCGAGAGAGGCAGTTCTAGGTCCCTTCTCTGCAGCCCCAGACTTGAGCTCAACGTAACCTCCCTCGAAGTCAATAAGATTTTCCACCTGTGCAGGTTCGGCAGTGGTCACAGTGGGAGCTTGAATAGAGTCGAGCTTAGCCTGCTTGGGTGAAGTTTGCGGAGCAGTGGGACGAAGAACAGTAGACTCAGTCATCTCAACCTGAGATCCAGATACAGAGGTAGTCTTATGAGCAATGAAACTAGCAGCCGATTTGTATGTGGCAGCAATGCCCGCTTTCCGGCTGTTGTTGTGACGCTTGACCATGCAGTCAGGGGGGAGAACCCCCGTCTTTGCATTTGCCTTCAGTTCCAGAAGTTTGTCGGGCGAGTACCTCAAAGGTTCGGCGGTCTTGGAGTCATGTGTAGCTACCTCCTTCGCTTGGCAATCAGAAACATTACAGTCCGATTCATCGTCTGATTTCTGGTTTTGGAATAGCTCCAAAAGAGTCTTCTTTTTCGTCTCTTTACCGGGAGGATTGATAGTCTGAGCTGGCGTCTTTGAGTGACCAGCTGCCGTTCCTGCTGTCGAAGCTTTGATAGAAGCTTGACCTGTATCAGTGACGAAGTCACAGAGGAGATCAAGATTGCTGACTCTTTCAGGGGCCTTAGAAACAGTGGGAGGATTGGTAGATGTGGCGTGAGCCCCAGCTTTCTCGCTCTGCCCCTGGATGGAGTTGAAATCTAGCTTGACAGCCTCCGGAATCACGGCTAAAGTAGATGAGGGCTTGACCACAGGCTTCTCGCTTTCTTTCTGAGCGGGACTGGGTGACACCTCCTGTGCCTTAGGAACAGTGGATGGAGTGGATGGGACCTCGGCCTTCCCCTTATGGTCTTGACCCTGGACAAGATTGGAAGACAGCTTCGGAGTTACATCTCTTCGGCCAAGAAAATCAGAAGCTGACGAGCCCAGGATAGCTCCAGCATTACGATCAAGAGGGTTAGGTAGAAGGGTCGGCGTATAGAACCGAGCTGTTGTTGACGGAGTAGTAGAACCGCTTGGGGGCACAGGTGCTGGGCGCGCAGCTTGCATCGATGGGCCTTGAAACGATATGTTAATCTACCTGTTAACGAACCGATTTGTTGCACTTGGTATGAAGATTTTTCAACTGAGGATTGGGCTTTCCCGAGTCTAAGTAGGATGAGGGTCAAAGTCTTAAATACTGACCTGCTCGTTTCTTGGGGATGTTGCTTTGACCCTTGACCCCGGTGTTGGATTTGAACATCAGTTGCAGTGCCTTAGCATCTGACACCTTGCTAGGGTCTTGATACCCTCTGTCACTCATGGTTGCTGTGGCCGGTGTAACAGCAAGACTACAGGCGTGTACGTGGGAGGCGGTTTAAAAGCCACTACAATAAGACGATGTCAGCTAAGAGATAACAGTAATGAAGTAATCGTTCATACTATAAGCCTTTGATAGTGCAACTCACGATGGTATTGAGATTGCAGACGTAATCAGTAACAACTGTGCGGTGAAGATTGGGGTGTGGCTATACTGGACAGGCGACAGTTCTGAACTATTCACTGTTAACCGACCGAAGCATAGCATCAACATGCTTGTTTCATGACGCATACGGATGCTCGACGACAGCTATGTGATCCCTGGAACACTCAGAGGGAAAAGCGACTTACCTTTGATCATGAGAAGGGACGCGCTGAGCTTCTGTTGGCCTCAGCCAGCAGAGGGGGGAAAGAAGGAAAGAAAGAAAACAAAAGGCAAGTCTTCTCGATGGTTACCTTATTTGATAGTCTATATCTTGGTTTATGAAGACATACGGAGGAAAAAGGGGGGGGGGATCAAAACAAAAGTTTTGGTGCGTGGTGGTGGAGGAGGAAAGAAGAGCGCGATGGGTGGAGGAGGGAAAAAGAAAGCGATGGAAGTACCTAGCCCAGCAACCGCCACAAGTGGGTGGCTATGAGCAGAGGGATTTGGTGAACGAAGGAAACAGTGCTCCTATTAGGATGATTTTAGTTGGAAGGATTGCTTATAGGCAGCATTACAGAGGAGTGGTAGTTGAGTGAAGTCACTGTAGCATCGTCCTTAGGGGTAGTGCTGTATTGCAATGCAGCCAAACCAAGAGTCCACTAGGTAGCTGCCCTACTGAGTAGAAATCTATCAACAAGATCTCAGTTGCTTGAGCTGTAGCTCTCTCCCAGGAGGAGTACAAACTATTCTGTCCTGGGGCTCCCCTGGCTGGTGTGTATGTTCATGCACTCAGGAGCTACAGGGTTTGGCGCTGCAGTCTCGTGGGAGGATGAAGTCTATCTACAATAGAAGGGCCTACTAACTGTCTCGGCTTTATACGTGACTTGATGTCCTTCTGCAAACCTCCCTCATGGGTTGGCTGCAGCCTTACGGTCGTCTGGTGCTGGATTAGGGGGTTGTACGGTGACAATTGAGGATCTCGGGAGGGTATCCTGCTTGACACTGCTCACTCTACTCCACAACCACGAATAACAACTTTACCTACTAGGTACCTAGGTATGCAAATATAAAAGGAGAATATGTGCAAAAGATGTGTCCTTCCTGTACTACATTGTGGACAAGGACTTACTTAAGCACCCCTGAATGGTTTTGGCGTTTGATACTCTGCACTATGCAGCTACCAATACCGTTCAATAAACATGATAGGCTAATAAGATGATTCGGATTTCTATAGGTTACATGCATAACCCCCTGCTTAGATTATCTGTCTACCTCATTCAACACGCGCTCGCTTGGGTCCCACCGTTGTTTCTATAGCATTAATCTTCGGGGCAAGATATTGTGCATCCGAAGACACATCAAGCCACGAGGCTTCTATTGGCTCGACTTTCTTCATAACAAACTCCTGCAAAACTCCAGCTCCTGGGGCATCCATACGAATAGCAACGGATGAGACCCTTGGCACTCCAAGACAAGAACTCAAGCGTTCAGAGCATGGTTTAGATAAGCCTACCAGGCGAGTTTTCCTTTCGGAATTGGTATTCCTAGATGCTGCCCCAATCATCTGTGGGAAATGGCAGTTGAATGTTGAGGCTTGATCGCCCCGCGCTACAAAGACCATGGAATATTGTCGGTCGGGTTCGTCTCCCATTGATTCAGTCTCTTGTCGCGAACATAACTGCAGGTTTCGAGTAATGGAGTTAAGACCGACGTCGATGCTGGCTTCTATATCGGGCATTGGGGGCACTGGAGGTTGTTCTGAAGCCTGGGCTGTCTTCTTGACCCCTTTCTCCTTTTGCGATGAACGCTTCCCCTTGGATCTCTTGATTTGTGTCTGACGATACTGTCCAATGGGTCTCAAGAGGCTGTGAGTGTTAGAAAGTCTTCGTATTGGATTTTGAGGCCTTCATGGAAAGATACGTGTAAGACTCGGCCAAGTTATAGGCTGACTTACTCGCACAGCAATTCGAGGATGGTGTCTTGATCTTCTGCCAAGATTGAGGGCCTATTCGTGTGAGACATAAACAGCCTGGAAACTTGATAGATTACCATACCATGGGACAGTAGAGAAAGGAGTGTCAAGCTGGTGCACAACCTTCTTACGGGGGGCTTGGGAATTGGGAGCGGACATGATGACACTCAGTGACGTGAAAGACACTGGAAACAACAAGCGAGTTCCGATCAAACCGCTAATTGTAAGCTACTAAGTGCAATTGAATGTTCATCGAAGGGCAGTGTGGCTACAAGAATGGCATGAGAGGCCTGAAAAAGCCCTGCAGCTATTCACAATAAAATGGGAGGGCGAATTATGTGGGGCGGGGCTTTTGACGGGGAGTTGCTTATTAGCGCCGGGTTACATGTCATAAGCCGCAGGAACAAACTCTGAAAAGGCCAGCTGAATGGCGATCAATCATTGATGGGATTTTGGCTAAAGCATGCTTTTGACAACTGTGAGTAGACTCTTACTTACCAAATCTGCAAAGAGTTAATGTTAGATTGCCTCAATGGAATCAATGACGTTGGTTAACACAGACGATATGGCTTGCACAATTAAGGCAGACAAATGCTGGGGAAGGCCCGAGAATCCCTGGGCAACATTCAATTAAGTGGATGGATCGTGAAACTACAGTTTGCCCACTAAGGTAAAGTACTTAGGCAGGTTTGTAGGTACTAGTCATGGATTAAAGAAGAAATTATAACCCCCATTATTCAAACTCCTTTGAAACGGGTGGAAAATAGGTCACTGCTGCTTGAGGCATGCAATTGATAGGAAACCTGCAGGCGTCGAAAATGAGGTAGACTAAGGCAGACAGCCGAACATGGTCACAAATCAAATCAAATCAAGCATGGTTGGTCATCATGAATTGTTGTCAACAAACAACTGCACAGATTGGAGTTGATCTGGACCTGGAAGACAATAGGTTTACTTCCAAATTAAGTTACCTACTTACTTCTCCAGAATTTTAATGCCCAAATACTCAGTTAAAGCAATAAATGACGCAGATTTAGGTAAGTTGCTTCTGCCGTCATTTATTCATGATTGAACGTTGGTTGGATGTTTGATACCCCACCAAAGACGCGCTCGTTATCATGACAACTCTCGCGTGAATGACCTCGAGTACAAGGTTTTATTTTAATTTAAGTCTTCGCTTCACGTGATAGCAGGGCTTGGCTGGCAATCACTGTAGCTACGTTTCTCTGATTGAGTTACTAATTAATATTTTACCCATACATATATATATATTTCCCCGTTAAATGCTACTGTGGCCTCGAGAATCAATCGGCAGTGTAGGTATAAATGCCAAACCTTAGTAGTACCTTAACTTACAGTACTGTCCATGGAACCAATCGAGAACGCGTCCTTGATGTAATCGCACTATCCTCACACCTTTTTACCCCGCCCTCCGACAGCAGCTGACATCACGCCCAAGCTGTCTGAAGGTGAGCTCCCCACTAAAAGGATCTCAAGTTTGTGCGGAACAACTGTCAGTGCCAAAAACAACTGCAAGGCAACCGGGCATCAGGGTAATCTTGATCTACCTACCTTACCTTACCTTACCTTACCTACCCAGCATACATCCATTCTTAGCTCGACGGCACCAGAGAGACCCTCCATTAGAAACCCCCGAAAGCCAAGGCTCCGGCGCGCACCATTTTCATCCCTTACCCAGCGGCTGTGAGGGTTCTCTTATCGCTCTTCCTTCTTCATACATTTTACCTTGCCTGAAAACCTCCATAACTTCTATTATATGCTTGCCCGCTCAAATTGGCGAGATCAGAAGGCTGTCTTTCTTCAACAATATTCTCATTTGACAAAGCAGTATCAAAATTTACCGTCTCGTACTAGTTTCCTTGACAAGGCAAGTAAACACAACCCTATCCTTGTCTTTTTCAAACGAATGTTTCCCATTCCCTTCGAAACCATTTCCATCTTGCTCTGGCCTACTATCTGCACCCCCAGTGCTCCTGTTATAGCGGGGTATCCACACTAGCAAACCGCGAGCGCGCACTGCCAATCCATGCTCCCCCGGCCTGAACTAAGATGCCTAGGTACCTACTTATCCTATCCTCAGATCCATCTCAAAAGTCTTATCCATCCAATCCATCCACCTGTTTTCTTATCCGCATCACAATCCAAGTCCCAAGAGTAAACAGTGTATTCCTCTGGGCAATCATCTTTCATCTGTTCTTGAACGTCAGGATCTCTTATTCGCACACATTTGTCTACGTTTCCCTTACCCCCGCACTTGTGCTTTAGCTCTGATTCCCTCTTCGAAACCTCTATATCTTCGAGCTTGGAAATCTTGCTACTTTGCCCCGCTACATTTCACAGTTTCTATCAAACCCACATGTTAATTTTGTGCAGCTATCGCCGGGGCGTCTTTCGCGACGGTGTGACGTCTCTGCACCTCCACGCTTTGTCCCCGTTGGCCTCTTTCTACGATTCCGATGGATCCAGCCTCGAGATCTCCCACCCTCCCAGATCGTGCTGCCTCCGCTGAAGCGAGCTCGACCCGGCCGAATCCCTTTGATGACAGCAACATATCATCTCGCAAGCGCCAACGAACCTCGCTCTCTGGGTCTCCCACCAATTCTCACAGCACAGTGAATCCTGGTCACGACTCTTCTCGTTCCGCCACTCTTGATACTGAACCTGTCTTGCCTCGGCCTGGCTCGACAACTGCCTACTCTCAACCAGACTCAGTCGCGCCCAAGACTTCAGATACAGGGTCTCCTGTTTGCGACCCGTTAACAGAGCCGCCATCGAGCATGGCTACTCTTAACCTGAGAAACGCGCCCGAGAACGACTCAACTTCCTCACCACCTCCTCCACCGAACGTGGCACAGTCAGTTGCGGCTGAGACTACGGCTAATGCCTTCAAGGACCAAGTCAAAGAGAGCGTCGAGGATGCTGAAGTCGCTATGGTGCCGCCTCCCCAGAATCTCGGCACTCCACGGTCCAGCTTTTCGCATTCAGCAAGCCCTCCTATCGAAGTTATCACTGTGCAGTCGGATGATGATATGGCTTCTGATCGACAGAGCATTGGGGTTTCAATAGTCGATGATGATTCTGTCATGATCGATCCCATCAATGAATTTCCTTTCAGGGAACCCACAGAGACAATGGAGGGAATGGTGGTGCGACTCTGCAATTATATTGAAACTCGTAAGACGCATTCTCCTTTTCCTGGAGGGTCTAGATGCTAACAGTATAGAATCGTCGATCGATGCAGAAGTCATCTACAAACTTCAACAATGGCTTGGACGGTATATTGATTACATCGCTACTGCCAATCAGCAATTGGTAGTCGATTCATGCCGTCTTAACCTTGTTTTCTGGGTGACCTTCCCACGCATAATTACCACTATGGCTGCCCACAAGTAAGCCCACCACGCATGCTCCTGTGTACCGAGACTCACGTTGCACAGGCCTCCGTTTCTAGCAGATGATGTGTTACGGCATCATACCAAGGCCATCTTTTTAGACTACGCCAGGTTGTCGGCATGGTTCGTCAATCAGGATATTCATACGATCAAAGAGTTCATAGCAGAACAGGGAGGTCGGGGACAGCAGACAGTCGAACTTTTCTGCCCATGTTATCTTCAGAGCCTCCACTCAATCATCAACCCGCTATTGCTAAGCGATGATCAGTATCAGCATTTCGGGGCCTTGTCCATGGCCTTTCTTAAGGCATACCAGGACAGCCCAGGCGGGAGCCTCAGTCGCCTACTCCAGCTGACAAGAGCATTATTCCAAGTTATCCCTACATATCCCCGGTTGACTAATGACCTGGCACCTATATGCTTAGTCGCGTCAGATATCATGGAGGATTCCTGTAACTTTGTTACTCCCGAAATTGCTTTCAAAAGCAACCAGAAACTTCTAATAGGTCACACATTGCTCGATCTGATACACGAAAGATTGGACATCATGATTGACAAAAGTCCGACGCATCTCGTCGCAGACAGTGTTCTTGTGATCGTTCAAGCTTTGTCAAATATGATCAACATAGCTCTCAAGGGTGATCACGCAACTGCAACTCTCATGCTGGAACAGCACCACACAGAGTTTCCAGCAGTGCCTCTCAGATACACTGCAGAAGCGATTTCCTATGAACACCGTTTTCAGTTCTTGATCAAACTAATCAAGTCAAGTCAAATGCAACTTCGATTTCAAGGCATGACACAAATGTGCAAAGAGCTTATTGCCTTCTGGAAAAAGCATTGCGACAGCAAAGCCGAAGATGGAAGCCATTATGTCGAACACATTGCGGAATACCTGATTCGGACCGGATTCATCGACTATCTACTAGGCGCCAACTGCCATCCTGAAATTATTGTTGAGGGTGCTAACATCATTGGCTTCATCATTGTGACGAGAAGGTACCGAAGGACGCATATCGATAGGTTTTGGGAGGGCATTACTTCCAGACAAGACCCCCGTACCGCTGACGCTCTGGCCCGCATGGTCATTCAAATCGCACATCTTTTTGACGACGACGGGTTTTTGCTTCTCTGTGAGAAGTTCCAAAATCTTCCCATAGACGCATTTACGCCCGCCATCCGAATGCTCTGGGAGGGTGTCATGAAGAATATGGCAGAAAAATGTTCGAATGAGCGTCTTCTCGTTGTCCAACCGTACAATTTATGTCTGCGTCTATTGAGGGATTCGTCTGTTTGCGCATCTGGATCGCAAGTCATGTATCCTGACATCCAACAAGCAGCAATGCAGAAATTCATAGAGCTCCTGAGGTGCGGCCCGGATGCTGAAGGGCAGCAACAGCTCTACCTTGGTTGTCTTCAAGATCTCGCAAATAAGTCTGCAACAACCTTGGGGAGCCTTTGGTGTTTATTCATTGCATTACGATCAAGGGACATGAGCCAAGAGATGCGCTGGCTAGTAGAACACCACGACTTGACAAGACTCGTAATTGAAGAGTTGGAACATGCTATTGGTGCTGGCCAGGCGGCAGGGATTCCGGCGGTTCTCTCGTGCTCTGTCAACCAACCTCGGAGAGAGTTCATTGCCAACCTTATCCAGCTTGAGCCACCGTCAATCACCGAGGACCTTGGTGTCAAGCTATGGGACATGTTGGTAGGGCCAATGTCCCTTTCACCAGACGATAGGCGGGTGGGCTGGGAAATCTTGAACAGTCTCCGTCGCAAGCACAAAAATGGTAATTCTTTCCTTCGAGCTTGTCTGACCTACCATCTTCCAGCCCTTTCGTCCGAATACTTCTGTGAGGGTATGCTTGAGTTTCTTAGAATTGAGATCCTCCCACGCCTCAACGACAATTTCAACCTTGCTCTCGATGACCCAGAAGCAGTTGCTACTAGTGGCATTGAACAATTGTGGCGCCTCATTCTCGAGGCCGAAGATGAGACTCTAGTAGACAGGGCCATACGAACTCTCGCAGTTGATGTCTATATCGACAGTCGATTTTTCAACTCTATTTCAACTCAGAGAGCACAATCTGTCCATCTGAAGCTAGCTAGTCGATGCTTAGAGCAGCTGAAAAGTGCTGCCCAGGAGTTGAGAAATGCATGCCAAGGCACGAACAGCGATGACCAAGTCGTGGTTACCACAATTTCGCAACGGCAGTTACAGCAGCAAGAAATGATTTTCACCCGTTCGTTGAAGTTTCTCCGCTACATTCTTGAAGCCCACCAGTCGAAGCCATCCTTGTCCGCACCTGATCTACGAACACTGATCCCACAAGCCTCCCACGAGGTCCAAGGAGATCCTGCAGGCCTGAAGTATCAGTCCTTCGATGGGGACCAGCAGACTGACATCAAGCCGCTTGTCATTGGGAGGGCGAACACGGCAGCCTCGCTCCTCGCTAGTTTGCGGCAAGAGACTGGGTTCGAGAACTATCGGATATACTACCGAGGCCGGCCATTCCTGCCGAGTGAGCAGGATATATGTCGGTCTTTAGAAGATCTATGCGTGCATGATGGCCTTATACTGGTCAGACGTGAAGAGGGTGGCCCCGCCCTCTCCAACAGGGTCAGGCCGGGCGCTTCACCACTAGAGATTGAGATTTCCGCACACTTCGACGAGATGTGGGAGTATTTAAGCATGGATGAAGCACTGGCACAAGAGGCAAGTACCCGCACGTTGGCGATCGGAACTTCGACTGACCTTTCCAGATTTATTACTTTCTCATCAAGCTGCCTACAGATGGCCACTTCATGAGGTTGATCAGCAGTGGAACAACGTCATCTAAAGATATCTTTCCCTCGGGGCAGCCGTTCAAATCTCTTTACGCTGTCCATGCGTTGGTCGAATATGCTGAGGCCCTCCTCCCTAGCCAACTGATCAGCCATCTCAATGGTGTGACCACTGGCTCAGGGTCCGATCCTGTGATCCTTCCCGAGGCTCTCAAGACACCAATATCCTTCATCGTACAGGCAATCTCGGACGAGGACATTTTCAATGGCGCTTCGGTATTCCTGCGACTAAAGTTGGCGTCTACTTTGCTGCATGCCCTTCGGCAGTTTCTTGACAGTATGTTCACTCATCACACACACGTTATTCGGCCTAACAAAGTTACAGGAGTCGGCAACCTCAGAGGTTCAGTACCGCCACAGGGGCTCCCCCTTCCTGACCCGAACAGGTTGGTGAAAATGTTGTCGTATGCCATAGACTGCCCTGGTGACGTCCCTTCTCCGGTCATAGCAGGAGCGCTTGTGATCTGTCTTCGGCTTAGCATGCTTGATGACAAGTTTTGGGCTGAACTCAGCACAAACCCCGACTTTAACCATAACCTGCATCGTCTTCTACTGATTGATTCCCGCCAGGGTATGAGATCACTTTCCGCGAAACTCATTGAAGAACTTTTTGCTGTCATGAGTACTGCCACTCTCATTAGGGAGACTGACTGTGAAAATTCAGTTACATCCCGTGAGTGCTCAATGGCGGAGTATTTCTGGAAGGTCACCAGCGCCATGGTCAGACAAACGACTGTATTTCCCAGCCAGAGCGAAGAACTCTTTAGGTTGGTTTATTTTCTCGTTGTGAAGATCAACGCGCGGACGCCTGAGTTGTTGAACATTGAGAAGTTTGCCTCTCAAATTAGCCAACTTCTTCTTGAGCATACTACAACCGAGGTAAGTTCAGTCACTCTCGTCATAACGATATTGAGCAAGACAGCTGACCGCATGATCATTAGACCATTGGGCCACCAAGTGTGGATGATTCGCTCGCGAGAGGTCTATCGTCACTGTTGCACATTTGTCTCGAGCTAGATAACTCAGTCGCACAGTCCAAGACACTTCCTAGGTATTGTACTGCATCTTTGAGTCCCGGAATATATGCTGACCCAGCCCAGTAACCTCGCAATGTCACTGGTTTGGAAGCACTTATACCCTCCTAAAGACCTGCGAAGTGGGCAGCCTGTGCCCAAAGTGATCCTCAATGAAGAGACTCGAGCGAAACTTTCAGATGTGTTATTCACTCTTGTGAAACACGACCAGAAGAAGATGGTGGCGGTTGTGGAAGCTCTCGAGGAACAAGTTCCATTCTTCGACGATGAAGAGGGTACGTGCTATGTTCTAGTAAAAGTGCGAATGCTGACACCAGGTCCAGATGACCACTACATCTACGATCTCAATTACCATTTCGACCGACACAGAGCTCTTCGAGCCCCTTGTGGGTATGCTGGTCTGCTGAATTTGTCCAACACTTGTTATCTCAATTCCTTGATGACACAACTCTTCATGAACACTACGTTTAGGCGTTTCATCCTCGGCTGCCGCATCAACGATCCTGCAAACAGCCAGCAACTCCTATCCTACACCCAGAAACTGTTCGGTCATATGCAGGAGAGCTACCGTCGCTTCGTTGATCCGTCAAATTTCGTCCATTCCATCAAAACATACGACGACGCATTGATCGACATTCACAATCAGATGGACGTCGACGAGTTTTACAATCTACTACTTGATCGCTGGGAGACTCAGCTTTCTGGCCACGATGAAAAGCGGGTCATAAAATCGTTCTATGGTGGTCAGCTGGTGCAGCAAGTCAAGTCAAAAGAGTGTGAACATATCTCGGAGCGACTCGAGCCATTTTCTGCAATTCAGTGTGATATCAAGGGGAAAGGCACATTAGCAGAAAGCCTCCAGGCATATGTGGATGGCGAGGTCATGGAAGGAGGTACGCAAAGTCCTATAGTAAGAAAACAGGAGATACTGACCGAATAACCAGACAACAAGTACAAATGCTCAACATGCGATCGCCATGTTGACGCGGTGAAAAGGTATTGGCCTCCCTCCCGGCGTGATGCCTCATAGTAGCTAATTTTTCATAGGGCCTGTCTCAAAGATGTTCCCGACAATGTCATATTCCATTTGAAAAGGTTTGATTTCAACCTGCGTACCTTGCAGAGAAACAAGATCAATGATTATTTTTCCTTTCCGGATCAAATTGATATGCGACCATACACCATTGAGCATCTCAGCAACCCAACGAGCGATATCGAGGAGGACATCTTCGAACTAGTGGGTGTGCTCGTTCACGCAGGCACCGCTGAATCCGGACACTACTACTCATACATTCGCGAGCGTCCCACCTCAAGGAATCGGCCCTTGTGGGTGGAATTCAACGATGACTTAGTAACGCCATGGGACCCTGCGCAAATGGAATACTCCACATTTGGAGGTACGGATCACCGTCCCATATATGATAATAACGGCATTCTGTACGACAAGAATTTTAGCGCTTATATGCTGTTTTACCAGCGTTCTTCATCCTTGCGCGCGGAACAGGAAAAGATGTCGGCCCTTGCCATTGCGGCACCCCTTCGTGTTGACGTGCCAGACCACCTTGCGGATCATCTCTCAGACGAGAATACAAATATCCTCCGCCGCCATTGTATTTACGACCCGAGCAATGTCAAGCTTGTTCAAGTTCTCTTTCGTCAGTCACAACAGCACTGCAGATCCATTGGCAGCTGCGAAAAGAGTTCGAGTATCAACAGCTTCATGGCTATGCGTAGTCAAGAGCATGGACTTCAGGATCTTGCCATGCGAACGCTCATTGGTAACTTAGATCAGGTTGTCACAAGGACTAAGGACGCTACGGATTTCCTCTCATACGAAGAGATTATCGAAGATGCAGTCAAATCATGCGAGCGGTGTGCCTTTTCCTTCTATGAGTACTTCAATCAGCATCCGAGCGCTTTTCGCATGCTTTTGCAGCGTAATCCAGATCAATTAGTACGGAGCAAGATCAAGAACCTTTTCAAGGTTGCAGTCACGAAGATCTCGACGGCTTTGCCCAATGTTTACGATCCGGAGATTCGATACAAGTTGGTTCATGATGCTGACGGAGATGAGACACTCTCTGAACCTGATACTTCCCATCGCTCCGTTATTGACGGCGTAATGATGATATTCCAACACCTTTGGAAATTCTTTCATATTCACATTAGAGCCTGGGACGAATACTTCGGAGCTGTTCTAGACTTTGCTGATATGGGTCATCGGGAAACTGGATATGTCTTGGCCGCGAACTTCCTAGCGAGCGCCATCAGAATCATTTCTGCTGACCCGCTCCAGGAACTCAGTGGGAACTGGGCCAGAATGCTCCAAAGTGTCATTAGGCGGAACAATACTACAAAGCCTACCTCGTATGTATCGATTATCAGACTAGCCAACCACTTGATGAGTCAGATGAGGCCGCAAATAGGAACCGAATATGTCGAAGACCCAACAGAGCGTGTGTCACAACTAGCTGAGGCCTTCAGCTGGACGCCCGAAGAGGTGGATCTTGTTTACAGCAGCCCAAACGGTTCCTATACCAGCCTGTTTGTTGAAAAACTCCTTACCCTCGATCAAGAACACGCAGGCTGCAACAATATCGTCAGAATCTTGACAAAGCTGGACAGCAGTATGGATGAAAAAGTGCTCGGGACCTTGAAGCTGTGTATTCGTGGTGAGACTTCGACCCAGGCCATGGATCCGTTTCTACGGGCTTCTATTACGTACCTCGAAAGCACAGAACAGCTCAGCAACGCCAAGGACATGATTGAACACGTATCTATGCAGGCGAAAAGCCTTCAAAACACCGAGGGGGTGTATTTTGTTCAGCTCTTCAGAACAGCATTGGATCTCCGCCGACAAGACAGGGAATTTTGTAAGGCGGTCCGCACGTTTAGCCGTGACCTCATCCCAAGATGGGTACCTTTTCTCCTCGCAAGCCCTGAAGAACAAGTGCGCCGGAGCACACACGACTTCTTAGCTTGCGAGTTGGGTAAGATTGATGCTGATGCTATCAGTGACCGCGATGTCACCGTGGATGATCAAGTCTCAATCGGACAGATGATGAAGCAAATCGGTGTTATTTGTCTCCAGTATCTCAGGGACCATCATGTGCGCAGACGGGCTCAAATGAGTCGGGAGATTGCAGACAACTTCTTGAAGGTAATTGAGGGGTGTGCAGCTACGGTGGCAACAACAGCGGATACACAACCCGAGCTAGATGTGGAACTCCTCACATTGCAGGACGGTAGGTCATTTTTTCTGCAATTTTATCCAGTATCGTTAACCAAAAGGCTCACATGTTTCACAGATGTTTTGAATCCCTTCCGCAGGCTAATTGTTGACGAACTGGAGGAAGACGGGTCCGGTATGTTACAGTCGCAATCATAACAGAGTTGAGGTGACGGCTGACGTTGGGCAAAGACTGGGAAGGATCCTGCGGGTCATCTGAACAACTTGATGACATCGTTGAGATGAACATTCCCGGAATGAACGAAATAAACGATCTGGAGCAGATGTCATGAGGTTGGGATTATTCCCAAGAAATTCAGACGATCCACTGCGGTTGCTCGAAACCAGAATATTACAACAGACACGGACACGGACACGCGTACACGGGTAAGGACGGAAAGGCGTTTAGTGCAAGCTGGGTGAGTTCTTATTGATGGTTTGCTTCGACTAGACTCTAGCTTAAAGAATGAGTGGGCAATGGATGGTTTATCAGGCTCAAAACATCAATGTACAGTCATGGTATCGAGGCAGAAGCGAGTGTTTCTGGGGCAAATTTGCATAGCAAGGAGTGATGGCGTCATGGAAAATAAGATGAATAGGATGAGGGAGTTATGGCTGAAACAGGCAGAGAAAGAGACGAGCTCCCAGTCTGTTCCTCAAAGCCAGGACAGTATGAGACTTATCAGCTGACAGATAGTCTGCCGGGTCAACGAATACACGACTACATGATTCATGATAGCCAGGTAGATGATCCGATAAGCCGCGAGGCATCTCCTGGTGAACTCGGCAACCTCGAAATTAATTCACAGCCAGATTAGAACAGAGTTGTATCTGTTACCGCCAGATGAAGTGAGTTTGGCGCCATGTGGTTCTATGAATAGCGACTTGAGAAAAGCCTCTGATTGAAGGGAGCCCTAAGCCGCGGGATAGGCGAAGGGGGGGAAATGCTAGCTATTGCTATCCATTTCCGTACGCAAATTGGACTGGGAGGCTCTGACCCAAGCATTGAAGGTCCAGGTCGTGACGGTACCGACAGGCCTGGCTGGCGGCTGGCTGGCTGGCTGGCTGAAAAGCTATCTTTAGCTACCGGACCCAAATGGTGGCCCGCCTTACCACGCCAATGCTACGATGCCAATCCACAGATATGCGAAAATTCGTGAGTTTGGAAACATGTCTCTATAGATGAATCAGCGGGACTCTGATCTGGAGATGTGTTTCTGCTTGTCCTTGACACGATTGAAGCGTTTCAAGCGAGATGTTTTGTTTTGTTTTGTTTGCTTCGCGATAGCTATGGAAGAAGCCGATGTTTCAGCAACATATTATTCATACATGTGCTCCATGCCCACTTTGGGGTGCTAGATTCACTGAAAGGTATCAAGGATCTGAGTGTTGGTATCTAGCTATCGAGATATTTTGACCCGGGAGACGGGAACTGTTGGTTCACGCGGCCACACCCCGACTGCCAAGATCAGGAGCAGCGATCTTGGTGTCGAGGTTAGTGCAGGGAGGAAACGCAGGAACAGAACGGGGGAATGGTGTTGATGGACAAGGATAAGAGACTGTTTTTAGAACAAGGAAGAATACATAGGTACGGATACAGTACAGTCAGGCTTATTGATATTCTGTCTCCGCTAGATTATGGAGATCTGACCGTTGAGCTTCTCACTATGAACATGATCAATATTAAACTATTGTATGAGTTACCTTATTTAATACAAGTGATAGTCTATACCCTGCTCGATCAAAACCTGCGAGTTCATCGTCACACTCACACGCATACAGCCACTCACATGCCTTGTCAGGCCGCCATCGACCTTCTAAATTAAGTATAAGGCTAGAGTTGGCCAATCACAGTCCGTTTTGTCAACCCCGCTAGCAGCTCAAAATAGTAGCCGAGCTGCCACTAATGCACGTTAGCCGCCGAGATCCCTTGACTAAACCGCATTGGACACTCACAGCGGGGCTGCATTTTGATGTAAACCACCAGAGGTATCCTCTCCGTAAATCACCGCTAATTGATGATCAACTGCGAGTGATTGATGCTGCAATTCCCCTTTTTTCCAACTCACGACAACAGAGCCTTACTCATCTTGGCACGCCTCCGTTTCAAGTTCCCCCCATGTCCACCCACATCCACCGAGGTTATCAGGCGGGCCACTCTGTGGGAGGCCACCAGGGGGAGGGGAAAAGTGACTGGATGGTGAAACATAAACAAGCTGCATTGAGTTCTTTTTTTAGATAGAATATGTCCGGGGAAGAATAAGCTCGGACGCCGTCATCTCTTTTAATACTCTTTTTGTCCACTTGTTTCTCTCTGCTCTTGAAACTTTTCTGACGCAGGATCACGACAACGACGGCGGGTTCACAATACCATCAAGCTTGAGAGGATATCACAGCTGCTGTGCGGCTTTTTGCTCGGTTCGGTCACCTTGTTATATCTTCTTATCTCTTTTCGTTTCTCTCTTCTCAGTGTACCTCGTCACTTGTTGGTTTTCCTCGTTCTTTGCCAGATCAGATCAGGCCAGGTCAAGTCGTCCTCTTTACTGAAGCACGACTTCACAACTTCGAAATGTCGCTCAAGGATAGGATCTCGTCACCTCTCGAGGCTGGTACCTCAATCCTCGATGCTCATCACCTACCACCTCATCTAGCCCCGGCTCTCGAGCATGTATCTTCGCGTCTGGCCCGCAAGTCGCAACATATCACGCTTGTTGTAGCCCGCCGGGATTATCAACTCCCTTCTGTTGTGCCCCCCAAGGGTCTGCTGACTCCGACGACTCCTTCACCACTATCTCCTGGTCTGCGGTTGAACCTCTCTCAAGGTCCTGTCTCCAGGCTCAAATCGCTGGTGAGAACTGGTTCTTCGACATCCCTGCGGTCGATGAATTCTCCGCGGAGTGCTTTGTCTTCACCCGGTCAGGTCCCCCCGCTTGAAGCGTCCAGCCCTCGGTTCAGATGGCCTCTTTCGCCATCCACGCCAATGTCTCCTCCTCCCATGACACCTTGCACCGCATCATCGACGACCACCGATACCATGAGCTCAATGATGAGCGCATCGTCAGGCTTCGGTATGCGACTTATCCACACCAACGAGCTCCACCCTAGGTCCGAAAAGATCCTCAACTCAATTTTGAGCAAGACGGAGAAGAAGTTCGCGATAGGGTAAGACACCTCAGTTCTCCATAGAACCTAACTAACTCATCAAAGCACTGAGTGGTTATCACCTGCTGTCAGAGCTTCCTCATGCGGGCTCACCAACCAGCTCATCCATAGCTCCATCATCCAGAACGAGGTCCTTTTCTGTTCCGAAGGCCTCACAGTTCTATCACTTGATAGATTGTACAGCCTCAAGAGTGCCTTGTCCAGCTATTCCAAAACGAAATCCCACCTCCGTCTCGAAGACGCCGTTGACGAACTCCGACGTATCATCCTGGCAACCAATGGTGCAAAGGTTTCGAAAACCGCCATCCTCCGATCGTATGACTGGCTGAGTGTGTCTAATTGGGCACTTGTGGACCTCGATCGCATGTATAGGCGGGCATATGGAGGACCAGAGCAGTATGGTGGTATCTCAGGTCTTACGAGCTTTGCGGAGCCAGCCATAAAACCAATCAGCGACTCACAAGAGCGATACAAGGAAGAAGACGCTGAGGAGGCTACAATAGGCCTGGCTGTCTCCAAAGGGAAGACGCCCTCGCCCAAGCCTCTGCTTAAACTCCAGACAAATTTCACTCCGGGGCCCATTCTGAAACCGAAGCCCAAGAAGATTCAAGTCCCGGCTCCAGTTTCGGTTCCAGCTCAAGCTCAAGCACCAAGTCAAGCACCAACTCAGACCGAAGTAGAAGAGGAGGAAGACGGGGATCGCACAGCACGACCGACAGATCAATTGTATTTCACAATGCAACAATGGGAGCCACCTTCGACGATAGATCAAATCCTAACCGCCGGTCCCATCAACCGAAGCGCTTTCAGTCCCCTCACGCCAACACCCATCATGAGTCCAGCATCACCAAGATTTGGGCCGTTAACACCACATGACTATGACGATATTTCGCCCACCACGCGAGGAGAATGGGGCTTCATGATGGCAGACAATGCCTTCCAGAGTGGTCGGAAGGCCGGGGTTGAGATCTTTTGATACTGTAGGCTTATTTGTTTTGTTTTGTTTTGCCGGTTGCATGGCGAGCGTTTTGGTTTCAAGACACCCCTTTTGTTCGATTGCACGTATGCTTTGTTATTACCTAGCATATTAGATCTCAGCGTTATAGAGGATGGCGTATGTTTTTGGAGTGAATATGCTGGACAAAATGGGGGACGATAGATAGTACCATTCTTGAATATATTGAATGAATCTGGGTATCATTGTCATCACTACCATCCGTACTTGCTCCCTGCCTCCTTTCGGTTATTCTTCCCCTTGGCAAAACTATCCTCAAGAGCTTCACGCTGGCTTTGTGCATTCTGTACCAACTGGCGCAAGCTGTGCTTTCCACCTCCTTGGATCGCACGCACAGGGTTGTGAGTCTGTTCCTCTCCTGCGGCCCGAATCTCTTCGTTGTGTCTATATTCCTCATCCATATTAAAATTGATAACTTTCTTAGCTGCTTGGTTGCCCAGGCCATTGCGGCCAAAGAGCTCTCTTCGTTGAGCGGCAGTAAGGTTTAGGTCCTCGACTACAGTATCAAGAGACTCGGAGCCTGGCAATGTTGTTGCGGATGGACCTGCTTGCGCATGGCTGGCATAGTCGCCATATGCGCCTGCATCATGGGCCAATGAGCTTTCTGCTGTCGCAAACATTGGTTCGTAAGTGCCTGAAGAACTCTTTTCTGCAGGTTCAGAAGGCTCTTCTGTGTGCAAAGAGAACAGCGACACCTTCTTGGGAACGGGTGGCGTGGCCTCTGGTGTTGCCTCAGCTGGTTTCAACGGAGCCTGTTCATTTGTGGGAGTCGGCGCTGGTTTTGCCAGCCCTGAGTTCAGTTTCTTCTTCTTCTGGGGGTTCCTTGCCACAGACAGAGGCTTGAACATCAATGGCTTGCCCACCAACTTGACCTCGTCCGCTGGTTTTTGTCCTTCAGGTATATGTGGTTGCGCGACAGCCTTCGGTGTCGGTAGGCTCATGCCGTCTGCATTGTCATTTGAATTATTTAGGTCGCCCCCTACTTCTCTACTGAATCCTGGAGCTGCGCTAGTCTTGAACTGAAAGGTTGGTCTCGCTGTCGAGCTGCTCGATGCCACGGGCTTGGGCTTGTTCGCGTTCTTGGGCGCTGGTAGAAACGAGTTGAAACCGGAGAATCTACCACCACCGGCAGTCTTGGTCCGTTTCTCTGGAGGTTCTTCGGCTTTCGGCTTCTCGTTGGCGAGCTGAGGGAGGCTGACAACGATTTTGCCAGGGTTGGATCTATCGACAACCTTTTGGAAAGGCTTCTTGGAAGATGCAGATGATTTAGGAACTGATTTGACAGGAGCTTGAACTTCGGCTTCGGAGCCTGAGCCCTCCGAGTCGGAATAGTCGACAAGGCCCATGGTGGTCGATTATTCGATTAGTTAGTTGGTGTGATAGTGAAAGTACGAAAGAATCGCGAAGCTGAGCATCGCGATATGAAGTTGAAAGGTTCCACTTCTAACATGACGGTGCCGCAATGCAGCCACATCTTGACGAGGCTGTGCTCCACACTCAAGGGTGTCTACCGGTACGGAGTAGGTGCTACCTAAATTACCCCACTGCTCAACTCGTGCTTCTTGCGACTATCTAGAGGTAGCAGTTACAGCGATGGTACAGTCCCTGCTTTAGATTCTCAATTTCTCGACAACTCACGGCTTGGGGCAGTGTTAAACATGTTGAAGCCGTCACTCGGCTCCCGGCAATTTCTTGACTTCACAGGGTGAAGCGATCACGCATAATTAGTCGCGACTATGTCCGTCATACAACTTGAAGAGTGCGACCATGTCTTCGGTAATGGCTTTGCTCAGATTCATAAGCTGACGTCCTGTCCAGACTCGTCTCCTACCAGCTTCGCACAAGCTACCTCGATGAAATTGCAGACGGTGTTGGAGAGCGACTCCTAAACGTCAACGATGGCTTCATAAACTCGGCTCCTTTTAAAGCCGCCGGCTGGCGACCGAATTCGTCCCACCACAAGCGGACACATTCACCTCCAATTCCTACTGCGATTGCCTCCGAGTACTTCCAAGCACCAAAGCAGGCTGGCCTCACACTCGAAGATGGGGAAGAAGACGGCGGTATGCTCACTGCGGGCGGTTCAGATACTATGGGTCCAGGAATGGCTACCAGGCGGCGCAGGCGTCGCGAGCAGATGGAGGAAGAGGACAGTAGTGACTTAAGCGATGAGAGTGACGACGATACGGACCAACGGGCTGCGCAACAGATCAAGTTTGCAAAAATGCCGGTCAGACACAGAGCGGGCTCATCACCACTACAGAACACGAATTTGAGGCAAGTCGGGGCTGTCTCACCAAGGGCGCCTCGCCGAGGCTCACAGTCAGCTTTGATAACAGTGCAGGAGAGGCCCCGGAGAGATACAGTCACCAGCAGTGAGATATCATCCGAAAACGAGACCGATATTCCGACAGTCCAGAGGCATCGAGAAGCTGCTCGCGCTGCGGCAAGGGCTGCGAAGCTACAGGCTAGAATTCTAGAGGAGCCCTCGCCCGGTATTCAACGAGCGGACACATCTCTCTTGCCAGAGGAGGAGGAAGATTCCGACGAGGCTTCCGACTTATCTGATAACTACGCCGAGAGTATAGACTCGGCATCGATTCTTGATGGCGTCGAAAACGCTATCAATGCTTCTCCCACCCGCCAGGTTGTGGGAACACCGCCTAAGAACTTTGTACGTCAGTCGACTATTCGCAAATCCAAACCGCCGGCGCACCCCATTGTCCTCGGAGCATTACCACCTCCCAGGCCGATGAGCATGATCAGACCTTTGAGCGTCGCCCAACCCAAGAGTTTGCTGTCAGCCGCCCTGAAAGCCAAGGATAAGAAATCGTCTATTCCCTTCCAGAATTTCGCCCATTTCAGCGGGCAGGGTACGCAAGGTTCTATTGCTGTGCGTATATATGCACCTTTCTCGAAAACACCCAGCAAGCCATTCCAGGTGCTTATCCGCCCACGTGTTCACGACGGACAAGGTGCCGAGCGGGTGGTGACGGTTGCAGACCTTATCGGCTTGAGTTTATACCGATACAACGAGGAGAAACTCGAACCTCCGCTGCCCAAGGGCAAGCTCAATATTAACTGGTGGACTTTACGTATGGTGGAAGAAGGTGGCGAAGTTGACGACGATTTCCCCCCCTTTGAAAGAACGAAACCGTTGACATCTTTTACTACGGTTAACAATGCTGCTGCGCGCGGCGGAGGCCGCATGCGATCTAATTCAACTGCTTACGACGACTTTGCGTTGGCAGAAGCTTCAGAGGAGGAGTACCTTGAGAATAAGTCACTCACACCACAAGAAGACGAAGAAGAAGAGCCAGCAACATCACAGGATAGCGGTGGCGGGGTTCCTCTCACTCCTACGGAGCCAGATGCGGACGCGACTCCTCGAGCCACTCCAGGGCCGGCTATCAACCCGTTCCTGTCGGAACGTCCGCGGCAAAACCCTATCGTCACAACGACATATCGGTCGAACGCTCCTCCAGCAGACATACCCCAGGCACCTGCTGCAGCTCCCAATACGTCCCGCGGGCAGCAAAAGCTGCTTCGGATTCATATTATGTCATCAGATGTCGCACCGGGTCAAATGGTGACACTAGATGTGCTGACTGATACTTACTTGGCTGAGGTGCTGGACATGGTATGCCGAAAGAGACAGTTAGACAAGGCCAACCATGTTCTTAAGCTTCCTGGATCAGGAGCGGTAGTCATGCTGGACCGGCCAGTTTCGTCCATTGGGAATGTCTCAGACTTGGAATTGTACAGGCGACGATTTGCAACAGATGGTCCGTTGACGATCACCGGCTCGCCGGGCAGTTCGTCCCCGAAAATGCTGCCTTTGGCCGAACAGGCCATGCAGAAACGCAGCAAGAAATCACAAACGCCAATAGTAGGAAGCCATCCATTGGCGCGAGAATCGCTGAAGCAAGATGAGCTCAGCAACGCCAGCTACAAGAAGTACACTGTTTGGCGCAAGCAGCCCATGCGTATCGTTGGTATGAGCGAACGCATTCTAGTAATCGACGGCGAGTACATTCATATCATGCCAGCATCTGGCGGTAAGGCATTGCATGACGGGTCAGGCAAGACAACAACGGTGCACTTTAGTAACGTGGTTGGGTGCAAAGTCCTCCGGAAACATCCCACGAATGTCAAGGTGAGAGGTTACTGTTCCTTTGATATTGGTTTACCATTCTAACAATGCCACCAATAGCTTGTTGTGTATAAAGCAACCGAGAGTAAACGATATGACTTTGAGGCCCGTAGTGCATTGGAAGCGGCTGAGATAGTGGAAGAACTAAAGAAGGGCATGCCTAAATGAGTGGGATCGCAAATCTGAATGCCTTCAGGGTTAGCAAACCGTTGACACACTCTCCAGATTTCAGACTGCATAAGCACTGAAGACACGAAGACGATGGCGCAGGCAATCCACCGGAATTCCTCGTTGTATCCACACCACTTGTATGTCACTTTGTATACATAGAAGCAAATGGACTTAGGCTTGCCTCTTTCGCTTGTGGGCAAAACCTCAATCCCAATGGCAAACGAAACGACCTATTTCGTTTGACCCATGCCATGGTCCATACTTGAACGGACATTGAGCCATACTTTGATCAGTCCACGCGTGTATTGATTGCATTGAATCTCGATGATAAGCGGTGTCGGCTACGGCGTCAGAAGCGAGGCTGAAAAAGCTGCTTGAATTATTGACAGGCCATGCTCGGTATAGTCTTGGCTAACATTGGCCAAGACTGTCGAGCAAGGCAGTAGAATGTCGAAATGGCGATCCAAGGTGCCAAGCCGGGGTTATGGCAACAGGATACATATCATGGAGCACTGAAGATGAGGAGAGATGGAGTTGATGTGGAGACTTGGAGGGGGCGTGTGTGGCGTTGAGCCAAGCCGGCCACGACAGGGGAAGCTCTCAGATTGGATCGATCAGGCCAGTAAAGAAGAGTCAAGCGTGTTGGAGGTATCCGTACGGATAGTTAGGTGCAAACCCCATACATGTTGCGTGTACCAGTCTCCGAGCCTCATGACTGTGCATGTTGCTTGAACAGAACCGATGCTGTCCAAATCGGCCAGCAAAACAGATCATTTCTGCAGTGATACACCACACACTGATTCAAACCCTTGCATCAATTGCTGATTGCTCGGTCTTTGTGTGATGTGACACCAAAATCAGGCGCTGTAGGCTAAAAAACTTATGGCTCTTCTGGCTAGGTGTCTCGTGCCGCGCGTTCAGGTACCTGACTACCTGAGACAAAAGAGCAAAGGCCCAAGCAAAGGGTGTTCAGTATAAGGTACCTCGGGTTTCCCATCTACTTTATTAGTCGGTTTGGATGCGGATAGGGAATCAGGATTGTCGGGCTGATCCTGAGTCGACTCGTTATTCCTGATCGAGTGTATATTATGGACCTTATGTAGCTATCGCTGGTCAATTCTATGATATTGTCAGCAACTAAAAAAGAAAAAAGAGATTAAGACAGCCAAGAGCTATCTTGTCTGATTCTCCCCAGGTCGGGTGTTTCCACTGTCGTATTGGGGATTGACAGTCAGTCGATCCTCTGCACTCCTTTAGACTCCTCTCGGCTTCTCGAACAAACATTAGTGGTTAGCAGATCTCTAAGAGTCAAGTCTCACTCCAAGTCCCCATGCAGACTGCCGTAGGGCTCGTGTTGGCCCTGGTTCAACTGTAACAAGAAGAGCAGCGAGCAAACAAAGTGCGGAGCTTCCAATCCAAAAGGCCCACCGTGACGCAAATAATCACCTAAAATTACGCGATAGAGGTCCATTAGCATCAGCATTGGCATTGGCGTTGGGGAAGGCGAAGACAATGGCAGGATTGACAGCAGGATCATGAGAAAAGGGACAAGGCGATGCCGGCGCAGACAGGACACCAGTGACCAAGCAAACAAACACCCTTTGAAAGTCTAAGTCTGTATGCTAAAATAGTAGTCTTGTCAGTTCCTCCCTGCTTCCTTGGATGTCGTCTTACGTGGGCGTGGCTGTGGTAGAGCCGATGCTGTGGCGACCGTGGCTGACGTATCCGCAACTCAATTCAGTCTCCACTTCTGTTTTTAGTCTATAACGTCAGAACAAGTTTATCCTCAAACTTCACGGGAGTCGGCTTCATCAACTGGAGCTGGCTTTAACAGTTTTCTTGCTTTCGACCAAGGCAACCCAAATTTGTTGCCCCCAATCGCAAATCTTGGCTCAGTCTCGCCTTGGCGCCCCCGAATGCATGTTTGAAGCGTGCAGTCTGTAGCTGCACTAGCCAGGACCTCTTAACGTTATGAACACGCCTGTTACAGCACATGCGCGAGATCGTGATGAAAGATGATGGAGGATTTGCAGTCACTGGGTACTTGCAGTACTCAACAACAGGGTACACCTGGTAGCCAAGAAATACCCGTCCGATGCAGCTGTTGCCTCCCATTTCTTGGTTCTTCATTTCGATATCCATCGCTGCTCATTTTCCGGTTTTTTCTGATACAACTCGGAGAACGGCACTGAAACCCTGGTCACGGAATATTATGCAGGTACTCATGAGCTTGAATGTCGAGAGTCGGTCGTTTCGGTAAATCTTTTATGCATTGGCCTCAAGATTCGAATGGATCGGGTAGCTGTCCAGGCCGCACTCATGACCTGGCCTGAATCCTGCGCTCCTTTCAACATCACTCACTACCTTAGTAGGTACTTAGGTCATTGTACCTAATACCTGAAACCCCAAGACATGCTGCGTGAGCTTGAGGCTCAGCTCTGCGCAAACGGTGTTTGCCAAAGAATGGGTCGACCTCCGTTTGAGCACTTGCTGTATTATTCTCGGCGGTCTGCGTGTAGGGCGAGCTGAGACGTGGGATGCTGTGTTTCCTTTCGCCTTGCATAACGTAAGCTGGGGGGGCAGCTGAGGCCACTACATCTGGAAGCTCTGAGTGCGGTATTCACAAAGCGTCCCAGAGGACAGCTCGGACTGGGCGAGATCTACACTAGTTGCGCAGTGTATGGCGTATGGTACTGGTACAGAGGCAGAGAGGCAGCAGCAGCTTGACTGACATCAATCTGAAGCACGAATATTTGGGTACAGGTCCGTTTCCGGTCCCGTTGACTGCGCTGTTGGCTGTATCGATCGATGACCTAACTACGAAGACGTGCCTCCACCGTTCTCCAAGCATACGAATCGCCAAGGCCCGGAGCTAGGGCGGACAGTCCGGGGTGAAGGGGGTGTGTGAATAGAAGTCATCGTCAAAGTGCCCCAGTGCAATGCAGTCAGCCAAGATTGACGGCATAGCATGGCATGGTTCGTGTCTAACTGTCTCGGTCTGTGTCCATAAAACGTCTTGACTTCCAGGCTTTCTATTCTATCTCTCCTTCCCTCTCATTCATCCTTGCCAACCAGTTCAAGATCAGACTCTCACATCATCAAACAACAACAAGCACTTCTCAGTCCAATCTTCTCATCAACACCAACATCATGAAGTACTCCGCTGTCACTCTTCTCGCTGCCCTGGCTGCCTACTCTCAGGTATGATACTCTGTTCCCCTCAGGTTCGCAGACTTGCCTTGCTAACATGATACAGGCCCAGTCCATCTCCATTCCTGGCGGTGACGAGGTCTCCTCTATCATTGGCGATGTTTCCTCCCGAATTGGTGATGCCTCCTCTATCATTGAGGATGTCTCTACCCGCGTCGGTGACGAGGTCTCTTCTCGCGTCGGCGATATCTCTTCTCGCATCAGCACCGCCACCGAGACTGGTGCTTCTACAACCGTGACAGATACTTCCACCGCCACCGATTCCGCAGAGACCGAGAGCGAGACCGGATCCAGCACTGTCGACACCAGTGCCCTCGGCAGCGTGACCAGCGCTCTTGCCAGTGCCTCTAGCGCCATTGAGGATGAGATTGCTTCTCTCAGCTCTGATCTCGCTACTGCTACTGGTACTGCCAGCGAGGCTATTGAGTCCGAGATCGCTGCGCGCACCTCTCAGATCGGTGCTATCGAGAGCAGTGCTGGTGCTGCCGCCAGCAGTGCCACTGGCGACAACGCTGGTGCCATGCCTACTGCTGCCGTCGCTATGGGTGCTCTTATGGGTGGTGCTGCTCTCTTTGCCAACATGTAAAGTGGCATTTTGCGGAAGATTACATTAATAATGAGATAAACGGTCAAATCTTCAGGCGCCATCATTTTAGCCAATGGAAGTCTTTTGTATACATCCAACTCTGATGAAGCAAGGATATGACAGGGTTCGGGATCTTAATTAACTAGCGTTGCACATCTGCCGTTAGTGTGATGAAAAAAGGAATCTGGAACTGATGGATGCCTATGTCTGGTGCAGCCTTTGTAACAGTGACTTTTGTCAATAGCATTACTCACATACAATGTTCTTGACCTTGGATATCAAAATACAGATTTTTCGTATCATAAGTCGGCCCAGAGGTGAATTTCTGTGTTTATGCTCTTATATGCTCACAATTCCGTGAATAATGCAATGCTATTTATTGCCTGCTCTTCTCTGTGATATGTTGTAGTCTCAGATTTTCCCTTTGGCTTAATCAACTCATTGACACCCTCCATAAGTGGCGTGAGATGTGTACAACGGTTTCGCCCCAGGATTTATGGCTTTGTGAGCTGCTGTCGCGGCTAATTCTACTTGTATCATGTAAGCTAAAACTGAACGTCTGGTAACTGATATTGGACATTCCACTTCTACTTTCAGTCACTCTAACTTGAGGTTGTTCTCGAAGTCAATGACTTGCAGAGTAACCATCCACATGAACGGCACAACTACAAACCCAGTGGGAAGAATTTCTAGCAAGTAACTTTCCTTGTCGATAGTGATCTCCTGGGCTCAAATGGCGGGAATAAGGCGGTGGCTATGTGCTGTGAGATCCGCATTCCAATCATGATAATACAATTATTTCTCATCCCTGGTGGCTGAGATAAAGGAAAGTTCACTCCTTTGTGTTTATCTTAGTATGATTCTATGGTCACTTCCTTGATTCCAACCTCACCTGAGCTTCACCGGTTATCAATGTAGTAGCCCAACTCAGTACATGGCGGCCAGGGCAGACACCTACGAGACAACCAATAACCTCCTATTTTCGGCGAAAGGAAGGTAAAATAAAACTCTATATAGTCGTCTTCATACTTACTGTGCACTGTTTGGGAATGAGCATGTCAGGCATGCCAGTGCTTCAGCGAGCTTGAGAATAATAGGCTCCGTTGTATTCGAGTGCAGTTATAAGAACTTGGCTTGCAAGGTCTATTTGAACCCTCAGAACAGTTACAAGGTTTGCTCTTCTTTTCTCTCGACTATTTACTCGGTGTGGAGTTCAAATCAGAGGGGAAACACACTGAGAACGTAACCTCGTCAATGTCGGTCGTTTGCGTTTCTTGACTCTGAGAACTGAGGAGAAGAACAACATTTCAAGCTTATCTCAGTGCTTTTCATCTCTCATCGTATTCCGAAATGAATATTGGCCAGTGTAGTGGCTTGAGCAAGACTTGAATATGATGGCTATGAACGATGGCTGTCCCGTAAGGGGGCTTTGAAATGCTTCGAGCCTGATTTACCTCGAAGCGTATGAATGAGTGAACATCCCGGTGCCGTGCTGAAATATACATTTGAACCCCATATGTATCTAATACATTATCTCCTTTAGTACTTCCCTACTTGTTGTTACCAGGTGCTTGGTATGACAGTCATATCAAGGATAGGCACTGGGTCGCGCAATCAGGAAATGGAACCAAAAGCTAGCCATCTGTGTTTTCAAGGATGCATAGCTATCCTATCTCGTTACATGGTAGGTAAATGCACTGAGCATAGCGCATTTGATTGTTCATCTCATACAAGCCTACCAAGCCACGCAACTCTGACCCGGGGGGAGCGTCACAGTCAAATCTACTGGCTGTGGCATAACCATGTATTGTATGCTATATTCGGATTATCGTCATGTCTTGGGCCGACTCTCTGTCCATAACTTATCGATAATCTGGAAGACAGCCGTTACGCCCTTCATGGTCTCTTCATCCACCTGCCCACCCAGCTTTTGCTGGATCTTATCTGGATGCCATCGCACACGCTCATCCCTGAGCTTAGTCACAAACGATTTTTCTCCTATCTCTTGTGGATTCAGTCCGTTGACAAAGAACTTGCGCACATTTGGCTCATCCACGTCTTCTACACGACCGCCTTCAACCGGCCATGCAATTTCCCTAAGTGTGCCATCCCAGTTTACCCAAGCTTTCGTGTAGTCTTCCCATCGTTGTTCCAAACGTCGACGTTCTCTGCGCTCCTCTCCACGGCGGATACTATATTCCATGTCCTCTTGGAGATTCTGCGCGCGACGATCCTCGTTGGCTTTGCGCTTCTTCGCCTCTTCACGGCGAGCACGCTCCTCAAGCAGGCCAGCATTTGTTTTTTCCCACATTTTCTGACGTACATAGGAAGCGTACTCTTCATCTGTCATTTGTTCTAGGTGACCTGTAGGCCCTACGCGCTCGTTGGGGTAGACGTGGACGGGTTGGCCATATATACTTTCCCAGTATGCAGCGCCCTCATCATCGGCCATGGCATCGAATAGAGATTCACGAAATGCTGCGTCGGGATCTAGAGGTTCTGGTTCATGAGGGTTATTTGGTGTGGGAGAGCGATGTCGCCGACGGTGTCTGTGTCGGCGGTGACGGACAGGTGAACGCCCGTGCCTGTCGTCATCATCATAATCTCGATGCCTATGTCTGTCTCGCGATCTTCGACGAGATCTATGGTGACCCTTCAGCCGGATGCGTGAGCGCCTAGGCGCTGTGGTATCCCCTTCGCCATCTTTATCGTTGCGCTGGGCGTCGGTGTGCTCTGATGGCGCATCGAATGACGGCTCTCTCTTGACGTCAACTGGTGATCGCGATTCGGGAGATCGACTCCTCCTTCGGCTTTTGGGCTTGTCGGGGTTGATAGAAGAAAGGATATGGCGTCTGCGAGGCGACTGTTCAGTTTTGCCCATCATGTGAGGGCCGTATAGTTCGAAGGCATTGAGTCAGTGACGCTCTTGGCTTTGCAAGTCTGAGAATTTGTAGTTGTAATGGAAGTTTAAGTTTCGATGTGGGGATTGGTTATTGCTGGTGCACAGACCTTACTTTATCTTCATATCAGCATCCTTCGACTTGAATGATGGTGAACCTAATGAATAGTAGGTACGCACCGAAAAGCAAGTATAGGCTCTACTACAAGTCAATAGGTATAAGGAGCCCTTGTAGTGCATGTTGTTTTATTGATTGCAGGTATGATTATGTCTCAGAGAATTAATTGTATTAACTTTAGTGACTGTCAAACTGAATTAGGTACATGATCAGAACTTGAGATAAGGTAAAGTATATATAAAGGCTATTCATTTCACCCAAACAGACGAATGAATCCCTCAGGGAGCACCTTTGGGATATCTGACTGACCATCATGGAAGTTCAATAATGCTTGAAAGGTGCTATGACTTGAGACTGTCCTTGAATACAATGTCGAGTCATCCAGTACAGGGTAAGCAGATTTAACGTGTTAATTAAGAAAGACTAACACCCGCAGCCAGTTACTCGCTATCACTCAGCCCGGTTTCCTGTATCTACTCCAGCTTTGGTGTGGTAAAATGGAAAAAAGGCGATAAGCGCTGAAGGGTACTAGTCGTGGAATTATACCCTGATAGTCCAGCCACTATAGAACATTGACCATTAGTTACGATAAGGAGGCAACTTTGAATGAAACATGGGCCGCCGACCACCACCACCTATTATCCGCATTCACTTCAAGTCGAAAGCTTTACACACCAAGACCCCCCATACTAGAAAACAACGTTGCCCTCTGGGGAAAGTGATACCGATATCTTATCTCACATCGTCAATCAGTTATAGTTGACGCTATTCCAAAAAGTATCCCTCCCCCTGAATTCATTGTCTCCAAGGGTTGGCCCCTAGGGGGAATTTTAAGGGTCTAGATGCCCCGCAGCGGCCAATCGACAGCTAACAAACCGTCGCAGGGCTGGTATTGATGGACCCAATCCATTGCAAACAGTGAGGTGTCCAGGCTAACTGACTCCCACTTCTGAGCGAGGCCAGATAAATTTGTTCGACACCCAATACCAACGCCAACCTCTTTCTTGTCCGCTCCGCCCTTGTGTCTTGTCTTGTCTGTCGTCGATACTGCGCTTCAATCCCTCGATAAGCGCATATTCAGATCGGTACACTTGACGGAAATCAGTGAAGACCGCAACATGCGTGGGTAGTCTTTACGACGGCACCTTTTTTCCTTCTGTTCTGGCATCATTCCTTTGCGCATAACCACCGAAGAGTCAGTCAATTGACATCGCATCAACCATGGGAGGGGTACTATTACTTCTAGGCCTATGCGTAAGTGAACTTCACCCATTCGTCGATAAATCGTTGAGACTGACATTCAATCAAGCTAATCATGGCGTTGGCGTACGTGAGACCGTGATCAAAGACTCATGCCCTTCTCGTCAATTGCTAACATACTTACCCAACAGCTCATTCCTTGCCGGAGCGCTGCCCCTTTCAATGTCGCTTTCGCAATCACAACTTCGATTACTCTCGAGCGTCGGTGTTGGAATTTTGGTCGGGACTTCACTTATAGTCATTATCCCCGAAGGAATCGAGGCTGCAACTGCGCCTGCGGAGGCTGCTCATATGCATCGAGTTCGAAGCCTGGTGCGCCGAACCCCCTTGAGCCACGCCGTCCTTACACGTGGACTCCCCGAGTCAATTGTCACAATAAGCACCGGCTCAATCGAGAAACGAAACGACGACTTGGACACCGAAGCGCTTGTCCGTCGCATTATAAATGCAGCAGCGGGGAATGGCCGAGTCAAGCGCACTGACATTGAGGCCGCTGTTGAAGCAACGGGTGATGATGCTCCAGCCATCCCAGGAGCCGGCGATACCACAAAAGATAGCACTACCGACAACAAGGGAACCAAAAAGGTGGAGACTGGAAAGGAAGGCCAACAGAGCCATGACGGAGACCATGAAGCAGAGCATGATCATGACCATGAGCATGAACAGGAGCATGAGAAAGAGGAAGCGCACGAGCACGAGCACGAACATGCTGTTCCCACATTCGAAATCGGCTTCTCATTGATTCTGGGTTTTCTGTTAATGTTCCTGATTGATCGACTTCCGCGCCATGCGACAGACAGTCTTCATTCTACACCCCAGACCCGCCATATCAGCCTCGATAACCTCAACGGGGATTCCGCCTCCGTTGACGAAGAGGCGGATGGGTTCCTGGGATCCCTGACACCTACTCCGCGACGAGCGCGCAGCCTGGCAACGACCACTGGACTGGTTATCCACGCCGCCGCCGACGGAATTGCAATGGGTGCCTCGTCGACCACTTCAGATATGAAGCTTGGCTTCATTATCTTTGCGGCCATTATGATTCACAAGGCTCCTGCTGCCTTTGGCCTAACTTCACTTCTCCTCAAGCAGGGCCTATCGAAGCGAGCTGCTCGAGGACATCTTATTGTATTCAGTTTGGCCGCACCCTTTGGTGCATTGACAACATGGACATTGATCACTCTGCTAGGTGGTGGTAAGGTTGAGAGTGACCATTGGTGGACCGGCATGCTACTCCTCTTCTCTGGTGGCACGTTTTTGTAAGTCAAGCATGTTTTTCTTGATATTCGTCACTGACACCTCGATAGATATGTTGCTATGCATGCGATGCAAGAGGATACTACCCCCCATACTCATGACCACGGCCTCAACGGCTATGCAGACAGTAGTGCCACAGCACAGCGGAAACCAAAGGGACCGCAAATGCGCGATACACTGGCCACCATGGGTGGGATGCTGGTACCACTCCTTACACAGTTTGGCCACCACCACTAAGTCGCAAGCACTTCATTTGTCTTGTATTCTCCTGCTGCGCATGTTGAGATTTTGGGACGGTATGTGGTGGAATGTAACAGCCATAGACAGAGTATGGGATGACATGGCGCTTTTCAAGGTTTCTTTCTGTTTCGGGGCCGGCGAGCTCACTTTCGCCGCGTGGGAAGGGACCAGAATAGACTCCTGAGCGATTTTCACGGCGACAAAAGTCGGGATGGCGGGAATGAATTTATAGGGATAGCATGGGACATGTACGGTTCCTTGGGTTGCAATAGCCGCACAAATAGTATTCTAGAGATATGTTACAGGCGTTCTTGACTATGGCTGCACAGTATCGCTATCACATCTCAAGGCCAAAGTCTTTATACAGGACTGTATCCTTGTGTCACTTAATCACTGCCAGCAACTCTGGATATATCAGATCGCATCTGGTTTCAACGTAACCCAGCCGTAGCCAAAAGGAGATATGCCAATGGTGGGTTTGGTTGTGGATTCATCTGGTTCAACCTAGGTTTCAAAGAGGAGGTCTATAAAACCAACTGAGCTCTAGGCAGGGATACAAGGACAAAACTGCTTCACCCATAGTCACAGAAGCAACAAAATGGCCTGATGTTTTTGCTTGAATGATACGTAGAGCATTCCAAAGTGAAAATGGGACAGGGAATGCTGAGATAGTTTATTAGTTGCCGTGGAGTGGGTTTGATTATTTAATTCTCCGTGTTTGTAGATTGGACGATCCGATAACTTTGGTTATTTATTATAATCAACATTGTCTTGGTAGGGCGTACGACACGAGAGAACGCACAGAATTTAAAGAGATCGATGACGGTTGAGAATGGACACCTTGACTAACAAGACATTGAAACAATTTAACAGTGCTTAGCATAGGGAAAAGCCAAGATTGGTGTTCGGCCAAGTCCGCTCACACTTTTCTTTACAGCCTCCACAAAAATAGCAAGGGGCTCAGTTCATTCAGCTTCAAGGCCAGGGTCTTGGAGTGCTTGTTAGTCTCGTTACAGCTTTTCCAAGGCATTAGGTATGCGTCGTTAGTGTGTTAGTGTGGTACTACCAAAAGCTAAATCTTCAGGGCGGATCAAGGAAGAAAAAAGGTTGGTTGTTGACGCCATTGGCGCTTCTGGTGAATGTTCCGAGGTCTTCTTTCTTCCATGTACCAAGGTATTCTTTCTGTATTGACAACCGACAACGTCAGAGTGTGAGATACTACAGCATCGTGGCTTGCGTTAGGAGTTTGGATGTTGGCATTTGGTAAACGTTCATCCATGTGATATCTATTTCTTGCCAGTCCCTGCAATAAATCACAGAGCCAAGAATGTGTTATGATATGTGGTGCAGACAAGACCAAGGTAACATGAACCCTCGTATTGATCCCCAAACTCCTTGCACGCACCTGGTCGTCCAAGAAGCCTTAAAGAGGGGTTCGTCAACACACTCGACACAGCATCCAATCCCATCTTGTCGAGAGCCGCCTAAAATGTCACATCTTATCACATGGCTATACTCGACGGGGGAAGGGTAGCGATGTCTTGCAGGAGTTTGCAGTGCGGAGTCCCCCATCTTTGCTCTGAATATATGTACATACCATGGTACATAGAGTACAATCGTAGCTGATCCTCACATGTCATGGACAAGATAGGTACAGCTGCAGATAGTCGAGCTTGTGTGAGGATCGACGTAACATCAGAGGCTGAGGGTTGGTGAAACCATCATGATCAATGGTGCAAAAAGTCAACAGCCACAAACTGCACCTGAGAATGGCGCACGGCTTCAACCACCTCTACTACGCAGGAACCAACAAGAGGTATCCAATCCTTTCGTTGCGTACGGATACAATCTGATGTGGTGAACGGTGGAGATGATCAATTTGATCACAGGTAGTATTGTATTCATTTATTCAGGGTTGACAGAGGCAGACTAGGATCTGTTTCACTGTTCGAAACAGATCAGGTTTGGCATCTCATGTTTCGAAATCAATTTCTCAATGAATTGAGTTGAACCGTTTGCGGGTTTGAGAACAAGATTAAAGAATGTACTTTGTTAATGAAGCGAGATTTATTCCAATGGCGGGAATGTGATTGGAACGTCCCGTCCCTGCATTGAATCAATAATAAATGAGCTGAAGGAAGAAAAAGCAATGAAAAGAGCGGGCTTGCTCAGAGCCTTGAAGTGCTGGGTTGGTTCCTGCGCTTCTCTTCTCTCCTTACCTCAGTGGACCTAGGTATTCCATCCACTTCTAGGCACGGAGTAGGTCTTGGATTTCTTACTTCCGTCTGATAGTAGATGGATGCTGCTTGTACTGCAAAATCCCTTTGACGACACCAGAAAAAAGGAAACGAAATTTGATCAAGTTTCCGTTTTCGTTCACAGACCGTCTTGGGCTTCAAACACTACTTCATCCTATCGTAGTTCTTTCTCCCGTCTCAATCGATCGCCCCTTATTCAGCCAACTTTCCCTTCCTTTGTCTCTTGTCTCGCCTCCACTTCTGCATCTGCTGCATCTGGTCATCAGGTTGATTCACTTCCTCGACGCCTCAGAATCGAGTCGGTCATCTCGTCTTGCCTTACAAAGACGGACAAACCCATTATACATATCATCCCGTATCCTCGGTAAGACAATCTCACACCCTCATTGTGCGCGTTTAAACCTTTTCTCGACACAAACTTCCATACCCGGCCTTGCCAGCTCAACTCATGAGATATCCTTGTGCCGGTCACGGCGACAGCCGACATAATCATTGTCAAAAATATAAAAAAAAAGACAACCCAAACGAAAAGGCAAAGGTAAGGTAATCGCTACAACGAGGCCCTGAACTGTACTGCAACGGATGCCGTTTAGCGCCTCTACGATCCCGCCATCGTCCTTGGCCTGCATCCGACCCACGCGCCAGGTCATCAGCCAGTCCCAGGCTCATTCTGAGAGCCAAGATTGCCATCCCAGAACAAACACAGGCGTTCCCGTCCCTGCCCTGGACGTGTTAGGTACTGTCCCGGTACCGTACCGCCTGTCCGTCGGCTCTCTCCACTATCTCATCCTCTAGTGACTATCGCCATTCACCGTTGGTTTCTGCTTCCCGCACCCTTTCCCTTTTTTCAATATCTGCACCTAATTCTGTTCGAAGCCAACACAACATTCTTATACCGAGTTTTTTGCGCTATTATAAGCGATACGCTCTATTCTACATGTGCTGACATCCTCCTCGAATTGTTGGCAGAGGCCTCGTACGGCTTGCTTTCTGTTTCCCCACCCACGATCCATCGTCGGCCTCCCCTCGATATCAGCTGTTGTCACTCAAGTAATCCACCTCCATCAAGTTGTTGATCCTCCTCACAAACCGTTTCAAAGTCTATATTCCAAAAAACATCGACATCTTGGAGGGCGACGACCCAGGTCATGGCTGGCTACCAACGACCCATGAGTTTTTCCGAAAGACGAGGAAGCGCCCTCAGTGACGACTTGACCCTCGACACATCGACGAACCCCATGGTTAATCACCGCTTGGAAAAGCTGCCTCAGCAGCAACGGCACTTGCGTGGACCTCCTACTCCCAGCATGTCTACACCCGCCGCGGACTTTGATCAACAACTCACTGGCTCACCTCCACCGCCTCCCACACCCGCTGCGTCTCCGGGACCTTCGCATTTCCAACCAGATTGGAGTGATGCGGCTGATGATGAAGACTTCTTTCTCGCCAAAGTCCGGCAACACTTCAAAAACTGTTCTGGTCCTCAGAGGACTCGAGTCCTCGCCGATCTGCTGAATCTCTGTACCAGCCAGCAATTGAGTTTCGTTCACCAATTTGTCAGCCCTTTATTGAAAAAGGATCCATTTACGAGTCTGCCGGATGAACTGTGTCTACGGGTAAGGAAAATTCCTATATCGTTGTTTTCCCCAGATCCGGTGGGCTTACTCACATGTACAGATATTATCTTTCATCGATGACCCAAAAGTTTTAGCACGAGCCTCGCAAGTTTCTAAACGATGGCGAGATCTCCTTAGCGACGACATGACATGGAAGAATCTTTGCGTCAAACACGACTACGGCCGCCGACTATCAGAAGTCTACACACACGCTCCTAATTTCTCATCGAGACCATCAGTACAGGCTTTGCATGGACTCGATGCCGACATGACCAGCAGCAGCAGTTTCCCAGGCGCGCGCCCTTATTCCTACACCTCAGGGACCCGATCGTTTGAGGGCTCGAATACCTCTAGTCGACCCAGGTTACGAACTTACAAGTCTCACTTCAAGCAGAGATATCTAGTTGAAGCTGCTTGGCGATCTGGCGGTACTAGCACAACGCGGAATATTACCCAAGAGGGGGGCGTCGTCACAAGCCTGCATCTGACGCCCAAGTACATCATTGTGGCACTTGATAATGCCAAGATTCATGTATTTGATACTGAGGGAGACTCGCAACGCACCCTGCAGGGACATGTTATGGGTGTCTGGGCCATGGTTCCCTGGGATGATACTCTGGTCAGTGGAGGCTGCGATCGCGACGTGAGAGTATGGAACCTCAAGACTGGGTAAGTTGAGAGCCACCATCAGTCTCGATCATTTGCTGACAGGATATAGTGCCTGTTTACACACCTTGCGAGGTCACACATCGACAGTCAGGTGCTTGAAAATGGCAGATGCAAACACGGCGATTTCTGGATCCCGGGATACCACCCTAAGAATCTGGGATATCCGAACCGGCCTTTGCAAAAATGTTCTTGTTGGGCATCAGTCCAGTGTTCGGTGTCTCGAGATCAAGGGAGACATTGTCGTATCCGGTAGCTATGATACTTTCGCTCGAGTTTGGAGCATTTCCGAGGGCCGTTGTCTTCAAACGTTACAGGGCCATTTTAGTCAAATTTATGCCATTGCGTTTGATGGTAAGCGAGTCGTGACGGGCAGTCTGGATACCAACGTGAGAATTTGGGATCCGACTTCTGGGTATGTGTCTCCTCAAACTACAGATAACAGCTACTAACACTTGGAAGTGAGTGCCTGGCTATTCTCCAGGGTCACACGTCCCTCGTTGGACAGCTTCAGATGCGCGGTGACACCTTGGTTACCGGTGGATCAGATGGATCGGTTAGAGTTTGGTCACTGAAAGAAATGTGTCCGATCCACCGTCTCGCAGCTCACGATAACAGCGTCACCAGTCTGCAATTTGATGATACTCGAGTCGTGAGTGGTGGCAGTGATGGTCGAGTTAAGATCTGGGACCTCAAAACTGGACATCTCGTTCGTGAACTCATCGCGCAAGGTGAAGCTGTCTGGCGTGTTGCCTTCGAAGATGAGAAGTGTGTTGCTTTGGCCTTGAGACACGGCCGTACAGTCATGGAGGTAAGTCGATATTGGACGAGGGCTAATAACGCTCAAGACTGACTTTGATAGGTGTGGTCGTTCTCACCACCCGAAGATATGCTATGTGACCGACCACTCTCACTTCAACAGCGGGTACTGGAGGATGACCCGAATCGCCCACTGAGCGCCATGGCTATCGACTATCGCACTTCACAACAGACTTTGGCCAGTCCTAGCCGAGACGCTTCAACCCAGGATGTCGAGATGAACGACGCTGGCCCTTCAACTGCCCCATTGCAGGGCGGTACGTTTTTTCATGACGACTGAGCTGGGAGTTTGGTGATGTCAACGATGGCCCTGCGTCAACCATCGTGATATGACATCGGCGAGCACCAGCATTTCAAGCGTACCCGATTTTGTGGATTCAACATTTATTATCGAAGACGGATCCGGTCATCCGCACTATACTCTTTCTTCGAATTGTTGTAGAGGCGCCGAGGGATTTTGAAAGCATGTTTTGGGCGTTGCTGCATCACCACCAGTTCACAGAATATGTTAGTTATGGATGGATGATCATGCGAATTTGCATGGGAGTACGACAGCATGAATCAAGGGGTTATGGGAAACTGGGGCCACGGAAATGGAATACGGAGTTGCATCTCAAGGCGGCTCGGACTATATAAGAAGTCGATGTCAACGTTCTAGTTTTTTGACATTGATCGTTATCTTCATCATAATACCACATCGACAGCGTATGTATAGAACGATTAGAGATTAGCCCAGTAATGTTGGGTTCCACCAATAAGACCTGTCAATTCTTTGTCTTTTTATTCCGGAGCTAGGCATGAGTGATAAATTGCCATCATGGCCATGTTTTCGTTCCTGGGAGGTAAAATCGTTGAGCCCGAATATTTCCAGGGACTGAGAGTACCTCAGCAAGAGACTTCCGACCTCCACCAGCAAAACCTCTTGTCGTGGCTCGGAGGTAGAAGGGACGATGTGGATAGAGCCCCACATCGGCGAGAATTATACCGACGAAGTGGTGTGTCACTTGGACGGTCTTGTATGGAGCAGAAAGATGGTCGAGAGGTGGTCTTTTTATGATCAGAAGATGTCAAGGAACATTTAGCAGACCTTATCAATGTATATATGTCCTCGGAGAAGATTACCTCTTCAATTGGACTGTCTGGAGGCATTTAAAGAGAACGCAAACATATACATATCACGTGACTACTAAGCCTATCCAGGACTAGTCCTACCAACAATTGGAGGCCAAGCTCAACGCTCTGCCGCTCAACAGCGACTTTTTCTGAGCTCCATCCAGCCAAGTCGCAGTTATCAACTCGACAACGTCCTGATCCCTCAGTTCAATTCTCCATATCCACGATGTTGTCTCGAGCTCTCCGTCTCCCCAGGGCTGTGCCTATGCGCACCAAGCTCGCCGCTCCCGCTTTCACTGCCATTCGCTCTGTCACCACTGATGCTGCTTCGGCGTCCCTGAGCCACTCAGTCCCCAAGGTGAGAAAATGCGCACTTTCCGTCCCGTAAGGGTCCTTCGGAATAGCCTCGCCCGACACTTCGCCCTCCGCAATGCGCCCACGAACCATCACTGACTCTTCAACTGCTGCAGTCCGATGACGAGCCCTTCTCTGTCAACCTCAGCGATGAGAGCTTCGAGACCTACGAGCTGGACCCCCCTCCTTACACCCTGGAGGTGACCAAGAAGGAGTTGAAGGATATGTACCGCGAGATGGTCATCACCCGGTAGGCAACACCATTCCCTACGATCTCAATACGACTTTTACTGATAATCCCGCAGACAGATGGAGATGGCGGCCGATCGTCTGTACAAGGAGAAGAAGATTCGTGGTTTCTGCCACTTGTCTACCGGACAGGAGGCTGTTGCCGTTGGTATTGAGCATGCCATCACCAAGGAGGACGATATCATCACCGCTTACCGATGCCACGGCTACGCCTTGATGCGTGGTGCTACCGTTCGATCCATCATTGGTGAGCTGCTTGGCCGTCGTGAGGGTATCTCCTATGGCAAGGGTGGTTCCATGCACATGTTCGCCAAGAGCTTCTACGGCGGTAACGGTATCGTCGGTGCTCAGGTTCCCGTTGGTGCCGGCCTTGCCTTTGCTCACAAGTACAATGGCAACAAGAACGCTTCTATCATTCTCTACGGTGATGGTGCTAGCAACCAGGGCCAGGTCTTTGAGGCTTTCAACATGGCCAAGCTCTGGAACCTCCCTGCCCTCTTTGGCTGCGAGAGTAAGTCAATATCATAAGAACGAGCCAGAGCACTACTGACAACTCCACAGACAACAAGTACGGTATGGGTACCGCTGCTGCTCGTTCTTCCGCTTTGACCGACTACTACAAGCGTGGACAGTACATCCCCGGCCTGAAGGTCAACGGTATGGATGTCCTTGCCGTCAAGGCCGCCGTCAAGTACGGCAAGGAGTGGACTGCTGCCGACAAGGGACCTCTCGTCCTCGAGTACGTCACCTACCGATATGGTGGTCACTCCATGTCTGATCCCGGTACCACCTACCGAACCCGTGAGGAGATTCAGCGCATGCGATCCACCAACGATCCTATTGCTGGACTCAAGCAGAAGATCCTGGACTGGGAGATCACAAGTGAGGAGGAGCTCAAGAAGATTGACAAGGAGGCTCGTGCCCACGTCAACGAGGAGGTTGCTGCTGCTGAGGCCATGGCCGCTCCTGAGCCTAAGCCTGAGATTCTGTTTGAGGATATCTACGTTCGTGGATCTGAGCCCGAGTACATCCGTGGCCGTATCCCCGAGGAGAACCACTACTTCCAGTAGAGGAATTGAGCGCGAGGCCGTACCACCATAATGATTTGAGCACTTGTTGCTTGCTGTAATATACATCCATGATCTATCTAGAAAGAGGCCTGGCATGGTCCGAAAATGGAGAAGGGCGAGGACCCAGGATTGCTTTTTTCGTGTTACTCATGGATGTCTCTTTGTCCTACTGTGGTTTTATATCAATGTCTTTCTCAAAGTTAGAGTCAATAACAAAAGAAGTCACCCAGTATCATGATTTTTGGCGAGCCATCTCGGCCTATCTCCCCCGAGACAACAATAGCTTGCAGGGGACCCCTCTAACAAATTAATTAACGCGTGCTAATAAATTTGATCGACGCCTTACCGAACATGGGAATAGCCGGGTGCACGTCCTGCCTTACTAGGCAACCGAGTCACGTGGAGCAGGCATCTCGCGCGTTTTGGTCGCACCTACCCTCGCGAATGGCAGCTAATTAACGCGACAGGTTGCTTAGCGGGCGCGTCATGCTACTCAGTAACAGGTCAACTCGCGGGCTCACAATTGCCCCTCTCTTTCTACAAAACACTTCCAGATTAATATCACGACCTGTAAAGCGTTATTCTTTGTGTTCGTTCCGTTCGTTTTCGACAATAATTCCAGGCATCATGGCCCCAAAACAGGCGACACTCGGGTACGTCAAATCCGGACAGAGCACAATCGGGTGTGTGGAGGGACAACTAAAATTTAAAGGCTTGATCACTGACCAAGGCCAATTGGTAACTACAGGAAGTTCTTTGGGGCAAAAGGTGCGCCTCCTCAACAGACAAAGCTCTCCTTCAGCAGCAAACCCAAAAAAGAAGAAGTGAAGGACGAAGAGGAGGCTGACATGAAGGTCAAATCGGGCTCAGATTCTGAGAAAGGTATTTTGCTACTTCAATGAAATCCTACGGTATTCTAAATATGGATCAGAAACAAAGAAGCGAGCAAGATCAGAAGACAAGCCCGAGCCCGAGCCTACGCCCATTAAGAAAGAGGAAGTCGATGACGAGAGCGATGGACCTGTCACCAAGCGAGCACGCCGAAGTCGAAAGCGAGTTGAGGAAGATGACGATGAGATGATAGAAGAAACTGTGAAGAAAGAGAAGCATGCATCCCCCAAGAAGTTAAATGTCGCAAGCACACCCCCAAAAGTCAAGTCGCCCAAGAGGTCAAAGGCAACCCCCAAAGCCAAGGCAGCCAAAGAACCAACTCCTGAGGAGAACGACGACTCTGCCAAAGAAGAGGCATCGACAGCTTCAGCTTCAGAAGCCGAGCTTGACGACGAGGCGGATGTCGAAGATAAGCCTGAAGTTGCTGCCAAGGCTCGCGAGAAGGTCCAGACACAGTTCAAGTCCAAGACGAAAGACCCCTATCCTGACTGGAAGCCCGGCACTCCTGTTCCGTATGCGGCCCTGTGTACAACTTTCTCTCTTGTGGAAATGACCACCAAAAGATTGATTATTATGGAGCATTGCTCTCTGTTCCTTCGCCAGGTCATGCGCCTGACCCCTGAGGATCTATTGCCTACAGTCTTATTAATGATCAACAAATTGGCTCCTGACTACGCTGGTATCGAGCTTGGTATCGGCGAGTCCTTAATCATGAAGGCTATCGGCGAGACGACTGGACGAAGCCTCCAGGTGATTAAGGCTGATCAGAAAGAAATTGGCGATCTTGGATTGGTGGCTGTAAAGAGTCGATCAACTCAGCGCACCATGTTCAAGCCCAAGGCTTTGACTATCAGGGGTGTGCATCAAGGCCTAATGAACATTGCTACTGTCACTGGCAACGGTGCTCAGGGGCGCAAGGTGGATGGTATCAAGAAGCTTCTTGCTGCAGCTGATGCTAACTCCACCGGTAAAGTCGATATTACTAAGGACAAGGGAGGTCCGAGTGAAGCCAAGTTTATCATTCGATTCCTGGAAGGAAAGTTGAGACTTGGTCTGGCTGAGAGAACCGTTCTTGTTTCTTTGGCTCAAGCTATTGTTGCCCACGAAGCAGATGCCAAGGGTAAGGTCCCTAGCACCTCAGATCTTGAGAAGGGTGAATCAATTCTCAAGACTGTCTACAGGTAAGCCACGTGGACCACTGTCGATGATACATACTTACAAAATACAGTGAACTTCCGAGCTACGACGTGATTATTCCTGCAATGCTAGAACACGGGATCATGAAACTTCGGGAAAATTGCAAGCTCCGACCCGGTGTACCTTTGAAGCCTATGCTGGCCAAGCCAACCAAGGCCATTACTGAGGTACTCGATCGCTTTGAGGGACAAACCTTCACCTGTGAGTATAAGTATGATGGCGAAAGAGCACAAATCCATTATGTGGCAAAGGATGCGCCTCAAGAACTAATCGAAGCGAGTCAAGGCGCCGCCAAGGAGGCTGCTGCTGGTGTTGCTAGCATCTTTTCCAGAAACTCCGAAGATCTCTCCCGAAAGTATCCCGATATCCTTGCCAAACTCCATACCTGGGTCAAGCCGGACACCAAGAGCTTTGTCCTGGATTGTGAGACAGTGGCCTGGGATGTCGATGAGAAGAAAGTGTTGCCCTTCCAGCAACTCATGACACGCAAGAAGAAGGACGTCAAGGTTGAGGATGTAAAGGTCAAAGTTTGCGTATTTGCATTTGATCTGTTGTACCTCAATGGAGAAGCTGTTGTCGAGAAGGCACTGCGTGAACGACGTGAGCTTCTTGAAACCGCGTTCAATCCTGTAGAAGGCGAGTTTTCCTTCGCTACCCACATGAACGGCCAGGAACTGGATGAGATCCAGGTTTTCCTTGACGAAAGTGTCAAGGCATCATGTGAGGGTCTGATGGTAAAAATGCTGGATGGAACTGAGAGTGGATATGAGCCCAGTAAGCGAAGTCGTAACTGGCTCAAGGTAAGAATTCAAAACTGCATTACTAGAATCTGTATGACTGACTGCTATCATAGATCAAGAAGGATTACCTCTCAGGCGTCGGTGATTCCCTGGATCTTGTTGTTTTGGGCGCATACTACGGCAAAGGCAAGCGTACATCTGTTTACGGTGCATTCCTTCTGGCCTGTTACAACCCTAACTCAGAGACATACGAAACTGTTTGCAATATTGGAACTGGCTTCTCAGAGCAGGTCCTGGAGGATCTCCATACCCAACTCTCTGAGATTACCATTGATAGGCCTAAGCCTTTTTACTCCCACTCTTCGGGCGGTCAACACCAACCTGATGTCTGGTTTGAGCCTCGGTATGTCTGGGAAGTCAAGACAGCCGATTTGACCCTCAGTCCACGTTACAAGGCCGGTGCTAAGGAAGGTGTCGACCCGTCAGGAAACAAGGGTATCAGTCTTCGATTCCCTCGCTTCATCCGTGTGCGAGATGATAAGAAGGCCGATGCTGCCACGACAAGTCGCCAGGTTGCTGAAATGTATCGCAAACAGGAGAGCGTGACAAAGAACAAGGGTCCCTCTGTTGATGATGACTTTGAATATTAGAATTAGTGTTTTTCTCTTTGGCTTTCTCAGAGGAGAATTCTATGCATCGGCTGGTATGTTGCTGCTCCGGCGTTGGGTTCATACTATGTCAGGATTACAATCAAGCATAGGAGTTGCACGTTGAAAGAAAAAGTAGGGGCTATTTTGACCTGACCATTACTCCATGATAATTCAAGCGATTTTATGACAAATACTCGGATCTCTAGCGTCTTGTGTCCTGGCGTGTAGTTTTTGGTTGTAAATAAGGTAACACTTCTGGCTAACTGAATTAATGTCTGTTATGCTTTAGAGAATGAGAAAACATCTAGCACAAAGCTTAGCTATAAGTTATTTAAAGATATACTAAGCCTATCTTAAGTATACCTACCTATTCTTGTTATTTGGAATGTAGTCCTTTTTCTTGTGCTCCCCTTGACATACGATATTACAAAAGAAAGGCACATCTTGTAACAAAGCCCAAAGCGTATGATAGCACCTAATAATGGTTTATTTCGGAAACTGGGATGGGAGGTCAGCAATGTTCTAGGACGAATTTGGACGAAGCGTTGGATTGTACATATATATATATATTGATAGCCTATCAAGAATAGCAAACCCGTCTATATGATCAAAATCAATGTACCCACGATCACTCATATATGACCCAGCGTCAAATCTACAGGCTCCTTTTATAACATTGGTTCTTCCCCTTGTATGCTATCCCCATCATCGGCACCATCGCCATGTAATAATCCACTACTTTCACCGCCGCCATTTTCGTCTGCTATCCTGTCTGTCACGCCAGTCTCATGACCAGCACCGCCGGGTGCCAGACCCATGGTGCGGCGTGTCTCTTCGGCACCGTTGAGGACATACCAGACGTCCTTCTTTGTCAACAAGCCCTGCAGAACACCGCGATCGCTGAAGAGAAGATATCTCAGGCCGAGCTTCTGGAAATATGTAGCGACAAGGTGAAGACTTGTATGCGAAGCCCGGGTAAGCGGTGTTTGGTCCATCCAGGGGCGAAGATCCAGGGTCGTGCGTGGATCTGCCATGGGCTGGTGAGAAAAGAAGGCTTCAGTCTCAGGGGGCAGCAAACGAGGTGCTTGTGTTGAGGCTGAGAGATTGTATGCCAGCTCGGCACGAGAGATATATCCAAGAAGAATGGCTTCTCGGGGATCTGATATGACGGGGAAACCGCGGTATGGGTGCATCTCGAGGATAGTGGTGAGAGATGCGATGGTGTGACCCGTGGCAGTAAGGACTACAAGATCCTCGATGCGAGTCATGACCTGAGAAGCTGGAATGTCAGGAATAGATTCGTTGTTCTCACTATTGTCGAGAAAGGGATATTCGTTGAAATGAATCCACGATTCGTAGATACCGCGACGAGAGAAAGCATCGCCCACCCACTTTGATATCATGACAGCGATCATAATGGGAAGAACATAGGTGAGGGCGCCCGTGAGTTCGAACATGATGACGACAATAGAGACGGTCAAGCGGGTTACTCCGGCAAGGGATGCTGCTGCTCCGACGATGGCGTATGTCCCTGGTGTAACGCAGGGTATATCAGGTTCGCATGAGCCAAATAAGAAAAATCCAGGGTGATTGGTAACCCAAATCTCCATGATGATACCTACGGCGCGGCCTGTCAAGGCACCAATGGCCATAGAAGGGAGAATAATTCCGGCGGGAATCTGGAGACCGAATGTGACAGCGGCGAGGAAGAAGCCCAATACAGATGCAAAGACTAGGAGGACAATGGTCCTGGCCGATGCAGCCCCTGTTCTACAGAGGCCGATGGGGTCGTCGAGAACCTGCGAGCATTCTGAAAAGAGGTTGGAGACGAGCTCAGTCGTCTGCACCTTCATGTAGAAGTTGGGGTAGTTGATGAGGGCCGTGAAGAAGGCCACGATGAGAACCTGGACGATAGGGCCTGGGATCCATCGGTTCGACTTCTTCCAGCGAGCAATAGCCATGTTGAGTCTTATGAAGAGACCGCCATGTATGCCCTGGAAAGGAAATACTGTTAGCTACTTGTTCTGTTCGTACTTGATGTTGGACTTACACCCATGACGCCTAGTATGGCGTAGGGGAGCAGCTCAAAGCCATGCCATCCAATGCTGTAGTGAACTTGATACAAGACAAGCTTGCCAGATCGAAAGGGGTCGAAAGCCTGAAGAACAACTGCAGCAGTCATGGCACAGACAAAGCTCTGCCACATCGTCTTGTCTGGAAAGTAATAAGACAAAGTCTATAGAGAATTAGTATTGGTTGGGGGCCTGGGGTTGAGCATAACCAACCTCGAGACTGAACAAGACACCACCGATGGGGGAACCAAAGGCAACTGAGACACCTGAGGCGGCAGCGGCCGAAAGAACCTCACGTTTGCGAGCTAATAGCATTAGCTGATGAAAACTGGCTGCATTATAGGGAACCTCTCTACCTTCATTGTCATTGATGTTGCGGAACAATTTCGTAAATACGTTGGCGCAACAGCAAGCAACATGAATTAGGGGGCCTTCTTTACCCAACCACATGCCTGATGCAACAGCAAGAGCCTGTGATGGCGTCAGTAACGAGCTGGTAAGCAGTATAGACTTGACTGACAAGACCAAGAGACTTGATAATGAGTGTCCAGAGTCCAAGGAACCGTCGAATGACGAAGCCCCCCAGAACAGTCTTGATTTCTGGAATACCACTGTGTTTTGCGTAGATGGCATATTCTTGGACGAGGAGTGCTGCGACATATGCAAACAGCATCTTCCAATGGTTAGCCATATGAGGTAGTAGAAGCTATGGGGCTCCCGTCCAGTGTACATACCGCGAAAGAAATAAAGAAGAAATACTCAATGAACCACTTGCCACCTTTTGAATGGACTCCCAGAGCGTCGCCCCAAGTCTTCCAACCGTCACATTTGGAGCCTTGGTCATAGCCATAACAGCAGAAGGCCTTATTCAGGTAAAAATGGCCCCCTTCTGGTCCACTGGCGCAGTATCCTTCCTTCAAATCTCCAAGCCAATCGGTCGTGACGTTGATGACAGCAGCTACAGTGCCTACAAGCATACCCGTCAAGAGCAGGACGATCCAGACTTGACTGGCATCAATGAGGCGTCGCACATAACCTATAACCCCAGACGCACTCGAGTATAGCATGCGCAATCTCTGGCGCTCTTTTGTGTATTCGAAGATCCAATCGATAGCCGTAAGATCCTCGTAACCGACTCGACGCCCTGGTCCCTCGACATACCAATCATGCGGCACACCATCCTTGGAAGCTTCGTTGAACACGACAGTCTCAGGGCGCGGGGGAGTATTAGAGCTTGGATAAACAGCTGGAGACGGTCCTCTCGAGGAGGCATGCGGTCGTGAACCTGTGATGGCGGAGAGAAGTCGAGAGGGCGCAGACCAGAGCGAGGGACCCTGTCTGCGTTTAAAGGTCATGGGCGCACCCAGATTGCTCTGAAGCGGATCGTCGCCGAGCACATGATCTCGGTCGCGAGACCTACCACGGCCGCTGTCATCGCTGACGTCGTCGTGAAGGAAATCGAGCTCGTCGCGATCGTTAGAATTGGAGTTTGGAGTATGCGACGAGGACGAGGCTGCGGAAGCAGAGGCAGAAGCGGAAGCGGAAGCGGAAGCGAAGGCGTAGGGGTCGTTTTGAGACGCTCCAGACATGATGCGGCTCATGACATTGTGATTATGCGGTGTAAGAGCTCACAGCTGGCCCGGAGTCTTTGGTTTGTGAGAGATTTGAAAGGGAGAGTTGAGATAAAGTTAGATGCGAGGTTGTTGGTGTCCATTTCAAGTGCGCTATTGACTCGGAGAGTTCAGTGGAGGGCACGGAATGGCTACAGTTGGTCTGGTTGGCTGTTGTAGGGCTTGGATTGCCTAAAACGTCGACTCGATCAGCTGAAAACATTGGATGTATCAGTAGATGGCGTCGGGTGGTTGTTTATAGCTGAGACAAGGAAGAGTCTCAAGAAATATTGAAACATTCTAGGCTATTATTGTCTCGAGTTGCATTTTTGAGGCTCAAGTTTAATTACTACCTAAATCAATTTCCTGGTCTCTCGAAGATCTTGGCTCTCATTGTCCTTGTCGCAGCTGGCTTAAAGCACTTATTTATGTCACATTCCTGATAGACTGATCAGTATATGATATCACGGAACGATATGCCTAGATCTTAATAATAATTAGGATTTATTTAGCATTAAAATGAATTCGATGATATCACCCCTTCCATCCAAAATGTTGGAGGTTTCTAGAATTCATCTACGCACGGAGGGGAATTTAAGTATAGAATAGTGGGACCCAACAAAGTTGTTGCAAGTCAAGTCCATCAATACCTTACCTTGCCCTACACATGTGCTCTTCTCATCTTAGTTAACAACTATTCTCACATACAACCAAGTCTTCATCTTCCTCGAGAAACTCAAGTGTTGCAGTCGACGTATGGAAACTACAGCTCGGTCGGTATTTCGAACTCGACTCACTGCTACAACATAGGGACCAAGATGGCTGAAAATACAACAAGTACTGCTTCGCAACCTACAGACGTCAACAAGATACAGTCACTTCTCAAGGCCAAAGACGATACCCAAAGGTTTGTTGGACTGGCTCTCCTAAAATCTCTTCTCGACAGCTCAGAACAACTCCGCCAAGATGAGCAAACAGTTCAAGGTCTATGGTCCAGTCTCTCACCCAAGTTCCTCGACCGACTACTTCGCACAGGCTCAAAGCCTTCAACCCAGAATTCAAAGGAGATGTTGGATTTGGCTGTATCTGTCTTGTACATTTTCTCCATTCTTCTTCCCGATCAGGCCAAGAGTGATGCAAAATTCATCAACAGAATCCCTTTGCTCGTCAATGCAGTTCTCTACAGGTATGTAGCCTCCTCGCCAGGCAAAAGGAACAAACTAATGACTGTTTCAGCTCTGAAGATACCACAAAGTTAATACTTCAACTGCTACATACGCTAGCAAGCTCACAGCAAGGAGCACAAGAGTTTATCAAGGTTGAAGACTTTAGCTCCCTTACTGAGATCGCTCCTAGCCATGCCCAAGTTCTGGATATCTTTTGCTTTGCATGGCTCAATTCCATGACAACCATCGAAGATCCCTCTACGCTGGTGAGTCAGATTGACGACACGATTCAGAGTCTAGTCTCATCATTCACTGGAACTGATGCTGTCACTCTTCTCGAGTTCCTTGGTTACTTTCTTCGGCGTGCCAACTCTTCTGTGCGTTTTCCACACTTTCTCCGAGAAAATCGTCTAACCATATGCTCCAGATCCTTCCTCAGCATCCCAGGTGGCTCAAGGTAGTCGTTACCTACATTCAAAACCTCGTCACAAGTAGGCCAACACCTGAAGCCCGAGCGGCATATATGAATGCCACAGCCTCGATACTCCAAGCCTTCCCGTCCGAGGCTCCGAAGTTGGTGTTTATCGACAACAAAAAGGATGACAAGGCCTTCTCATACCTACTCATCAACATGCTGCTCATTGATATCCGCTCTTCGGCTCCTACTCTTCTGGAACAGCTAAATAAGCCGGAGTACCCCAAAGTCTCAACACGCCTCACATCTGCATTCGACGTCATCTCAATCTTCATTGGATACCTCGTGCAGTGTTTGGAAGACGAGTCCATGGAGACCTTCTTCATGACCCCTGAGAACCTCCTTAAGCTCCGTAAGGGCATTTCAGAGACAATGTCTCTCACAGCCGAGTATCTTCGCGATCGATGGGATGCTTCTGTTGCCGGAGCCATGGGACTACATCCGGACGCTCGAATTAGCACGACAGACACATCAACTGGAGTCCATCATACACTCGCGTGGGACTCGATGAGAGATAACGCTGACGATGATATGTTCATACTTTCAGCTGTGCGAGCGTTGGCGCTATGGCTGCGTGAAGAGGAGAATGATATCCTGCGAAAAGAGGCTACTGGTTTAATGGATATGTTTATGGATCTTTACAAATCCAGCTCTCAACATAAACTCGACTTCCGATCTCCTGTCCTCGTGGCTCTCGAGGGTGTGACTACGCTACCCCAAGGTCGCGAGCTGTTTCTCGCCAACGAAGGATGGACAATTCTCGCTCACGATCTGAACTCTATTCTGCAGCATGCCTCACGGACTTGCGGAGAGCAGGAGGCTGCTCGGGTTACAGACATTGTTCGCATTCTACTTCCCATAGTTGAGCAAGAGTCCAATGGTGTTCCTGAAGCTTGGATGGATCTCATCACTTCGGTAGCAGCATGGGATATCCCTGATTCAGAGTTATCACCCCAGGTACAGGAGGCAGTAATATCCTCTTTGCAACTTTGCTGCTCGGTGCTGGGAGCGGCGAACCAGGGCATGCGGCAGAGATACGAGCACTCTATTGCTGCTATCTATGGGATTGCGTCTCAACTTGCTAAGCAAGTCAATCATGATAACCCTGAGAGGGAAATATTAGAAGATGTTCACGCTACATTGGGTTCGTTAACGCAGGAGTGATGACAACTACGGGATAGCCTTTCAGGTGTTCTAATATTGACACAACTTTCAGAGCTAAATGTTATGTGGAATAGATAGTGCTTATGTCAATACGTCAAGCGGTGAAATAAATCATGGTGCTCTGTCCTACCCCTCACTAGATTGTGGCATCCCCTTTGGCCAACAGTAACTTCATCAATCACGCTGACGAGAGGCGGGCGTTGCGTTGTAAGAGATGAATAAGCCACCCGCTTACATGGCCCTGAACGATGGTGCCTCGTATAAGAGGCTACTATTCACACACTCTATTAAGCTGGTCTTTCAGTCCTGATAGAATCAAATATCAATTGATAACCTCTGTTCATGAATCGTCTCCTTGGTCTATCGCGTCTAACTTCCATCAGTCAGTCTCTTAAGCGCCAGCATCTTCATACAATGACTACGCACTACGACGTTATCGTCCTCGGCTCCGGCCAGAGTGGCAACCCAGTCGCCAAAGCCTTCGCCAATGCTGGTCGCAAAACAGCTGTGATTGAGTGTATGGCTCTAGGTGGAACTTGCGTCAACGTGGGTTGTACGCCTACAAAGACCATGATCGCCTCTGGAAGAGCAGCCTACATAGCCAAACGTGGTGAAGACTATGGCGTACACGGAGGAAATGGTAATGTTGAGATCGACATGGCTCGCGTAAGGCAGCGCAAGCGCGAAATCGTGGAGCAGTGGAACGCCGGCAGTGTCAGAGGTTTGAATGTAGCAGGTGTCGATGTGATCATGGGCGATGGTAGCTTTGCCGGCGAAAAGAAACTCAAAGTTTTGTTGAACAATGGGGGCGAGAAAGAGGTCAGCGCCGACCAAATTTTCATCAACGTCGGTGAGAGGCCATTGAGGCCAGATATCACAGGTCTCGACGATGTTGATCCAGCACGAGTACTCAACTCGACTACTATCATGGAACTGTGTGAGGTTCCACAGCGTCTCGTTGTGTTGGGCGGGGGGTATATCGGCCTTGAGTTTGGACAGCTCTTTCGCCGCTTGGGTTCTGAAGTGACTGTTATCCAAAGGGCCAAGCAGCTTGTGCCCCGAGAAGACACTGACGTGTCGAAGTGTCTCCTGGATATCCTTCAAGAGGATGGAATCACGGTTCATCTTTCGAGCACAGTGAACTCGATCTCAGCTTCCAAGGACACAAAGACACCTTTCGCAGTGAGCATCAAGACTCCAGGAGGGGAGACAGAAGTTTCCGGAACACATCTTCTGCTGGCAACAGGCCGAGTGCCCAACACAGATAGCCTGAACCTCTCCGAAGTTGGCATCAAGACGACTCCTAGAGGTCACATCATTGTCGACGATAAACTCCAGACCACGGCTTCAGATATCTACGCCATAGGAGACTGCCACGGAGGTGCTGCTTTCACACACATGTCCTACGATGATTCCCGCATTATCCGCACCAACCTCATTCCAGAAGCTATGTCATCGACAACTCCAGCTATGCCTACGACAAAGGCGTCGATTTCACGAGTTCTGACTCCTTATGTCATGTACACCGATCCACAGCTTGGCCATGTTGGGCTTCACGCTAGAGACCTCGCCAACAGTTCAAGGGAAGTGAAGACTGCCACGATGCCTATGAGTTATGTTGCAAGGGCGCTGGAGACAGCAGAGCCACGTGGTATGATGAAGGCGACTGTGGATGCAAAAACCGGTGAGATCTTGGGGTTCACATGTTTGGGACTGGAAGGTGGTGAAATCATGTCGATTGTGCAAACTGCTATGATGGGTAATTTGAAGTGGTGGGATCTGGAAGCAGCTGTCTATGCTCATCCGACTCTGGCTGAGAGTCTGAACAACTTGTGGGGGCACTGGGAATAATTGATGTACCCGAGCATGGTCATATATGTATGGCAGATATAGTGTCGATATGAAGATATTCAAACTGCTGTGTTCTGTGGCTGCGTCGCTGCGGCAGTTTGGCTTGTCTTCTTTTCAGCTGCCTCCGCCTTAGCACGTCGTTTCCTCGCTCGTCGCACCTCAATTTCCACGTGTAGCATTTCAGCGTTGACAGAAACAAGCCTTGGGATGATTTCCTCTACTGCTTTCACGGAATGTGTTTGCGCCGTGCGGAGAGGCATAGGCGCGAATAACCCAAACCATTTCAAGGGGTTCTTGTTCTGTTTTCGCTTCTTTTCTGTAGGGCTGGTGGCCTCTTTGGCCTCTATTGTTGATGCATCATCAGACTTCTCAGCTGAGGAGTTTTCTTCCTTATCTACTACATTGTCTTCTTCGGGAGCAGGAAAGATTGAGAATGTTGGGCTTTGGCTGGCATCCTGCTCGATAGCAAGAAGGCGTGTTGCTTGCATTCTTTCATCGTAGTGATCCTGACCGTACCTCATGCCTCTCTCGCCGGCGAAATTAGCGCGGGCGATATTGTGAAAGACATCAGATTGAATCCGAGATAGACTCTTGCGGAGTTGGCTGTATTCGTCTAGCAGGCTGAGATAGCGTTCGAGGAGCTCATCAATGTGTTGCTGCTCCTCCATGATTGGATGTGTGGTGATATATAAAGAGTGCTTGTTTCTGGGAAACGCACAAGAATTCGGGATAATGTAAGCGGATTAATGACGATAAACGGGCTTTACGTTTTGCAAAAGTGAATCACAGAATTTCGATGCAAGTATATCATCGAGTAAAATGAGTTGTAGATACTGTTGTTGAGAGAAAATTGATTAAAGTATGAGCCTGGCTGTGCAATATTGAAGCTGCCTGCCAACCTAAATGAACAGCTGTTCCCTTTAGGCTTAGCTTGATATGGCCGGCGGTGTCCGAGACATCCAATTCGGGCAGTGAAGGACTACGTATACTTTCATATGTTAGGCACTTATGTAAATAACCTCAATCTTGAACCTACAATAATTGTATTTTGTTTGTGTATTATTTAGGCTTCCGCTGAATTCTGTCTCCCCCAAACTCTAATCTTGACCTTCAGTGGCCCACCCGTATACAAAACGGTTGGAATAGCGGACACGAACACTACTATACCCAGACTCCATCCGACGGTTGCCCAACCAGCGCTATCCTTGACCATTCCGCCCATTATAGGTCCTACCAGAGACCCCCCCGAGTATGCCATGTTGTAGAGGCCATATGCTTGAGCAATCTGCCCCGCACCTTCAGTGCCGTCCTCGCCCTGGACGGACCAAGTGATCTCAGCCATCAAGGGCCCGAAGATGCACGCGGTTGTGATGCCAACACCAGCCAAGAGCCCGCAAAGAAGGATTTTGTCTTGAATCGTATTCTCGTCGACGAACCTCAGACATACGACAAAGGGTGTCGCGAAGAGGAAGCCGAATGAAGCGAGCCACTTAGGCCCGTATCGATCGCCAACCATGCCAACCACAGGTCCCAGAAATGATGGCAGAATGACCGGGAGGAATATTAGTCCCGCTCCAATGGAGTCCCAGCCAAATATCTCGTGTGTGAGAAGAGGAAGAGTACTTTCGAGCGCCGTGTTGATAAGTGCCTGAACGAAAGTTCCCCACAGAGCAGCCAGGAATCGAGGCTGTCGCAGGAGCTTGACGAGTGTCTTGATAGGTGATCGTGATGGGTCTGATACTTCCTTGGTCTGCCCACCTGTTTGCTGAGCGATGTTGTCTTTGTTCTTCTCAATTTGCGGTTCCTCCGTCACGACATGTTCTGGATCTACCACGGCTATAGGTTCCGCCTGATCAAGCCACCTTTTGGCGTCCTTGACCTCGATGATGATGAGACGCAGGGCAATGTCAACGGCGAGAAGGCCAAAGCACATGGCGAAAACGGAGTAGTAACCTCCCTTTCCATATACGAGACCTCCTAATAGAGGTGCAACCAAGATGCCTAGACTGCAAGCTGTGCTGATCCAACCCATGGCTTTGCCGATATGCTCCTTATCGACAGTATCGACAACAAGCGCAAGGCCAACAGTCCATGTTAGTGCGGCCGATATTCCTTGCAGAGCACGGCCGATCATGAAGAGAGCAAGCGTGCGACCTACACATAGAAAAACAGTAGCACCACACAGTACAATAAGTCCTATAAGCATAGGCATCCGGCGGTTGTGGATTCTGTCGGCCAGATAACCCCAGACAGCTGATATAGTCACCGTGAGTTATATACTACCACTTCAAGTGAGGACTGTGGACATACGAGAGCCAGCCAAGAGTGCAGCACCAAACACGGCCAATGCTATGGAGACCCAGTACTGCACCCGGTTTGTGCTGATACCAATTCGATCCTGAAGAGAGAATGGAAGTATAGGAACGATAACACCATACAGAAAGATGTCCTGAGGCCATATTATTCAACTGGCTTTTCAAAGTTGAAGAGCGACAGGCGACTTACAGTGAAGATTGCAAAGGAACATGTGGTGACGATGAGACCAGCCGAGGACCGCACCTTGAGCAGAACCGGTGGCTTGTCCTTTTGAGGCCATCTTAGCAACCCCATGGCCAGCAATTGACAGTCAGTGCTTTGTTTAGCGAGCTTCTCAGGCTCGAGTGCTCATCATTTCAAGAGAGGTCAAAGTCTGGGAAGATGGATCTAAACCGACTCTTTTTCAACACCTTCGTACCCACTTACGGCCCCCCGGATTGCGGACATCTCGCGCCCCGATGATGGACGGATGTCAGGTCCGTACTCTCCATTTGGGTTTAGCGCCATCTCGAGACTGTGATGTGATGAATGTGATGACTCTGAAGGTGAGATGTTTGCCGAAAATGCGGAGTATCTACAAGCTATTGATTACCAAGGTTTAGCTGCAGGAAGAAACTAGTTATAGATCTAACAGAAGAAAGATGTGGGAGGCAGACCGAGATGCAGGGTCAAATTATGCTTCAACGGCTTCTTAGTTAATGCTTAGCTTGGCCAAGACCCAACTGTTACACGAAGAAGGAAGGAATTACAATAGAACCTAGCTAGATCTGTATATATAATCGGACGCGGATTCCTTGACGATCGTTCTGATGGTCTGTGGAAAACGGTAGTTGATGGTACAAAGTTGTCGAAGTCCTTAACTCCCCAAGTAGACATATCTTGAGGGTTTATAAACAGGCTTTCCTTGAATCTATAATGCCATAGTTTTCTTTAATCATCGAGAACACTTAATGTTGAAGAAGGGAGACAACTAATTGGCTGTGGCGTTATAGTGTGGCATACTACATATACATTTCACAGCTGTTCTCCGTTGAGGTTCCCGAATGCTACGCCGGCGATAGCTTGGCAATGCAGGAAGATTGGTTCTTCCATATATATATATATATAGAAATGGGCGATCCGATCCTAATGAAGGTTCATGAAAATTCCACGCTTATCGATACTATTCAGAGATGGGAATCACAAAGCATCACCTGAAGCGAACTCAGCAAAAGGATATAATTGGGCTGGATAAACCTCTTCAAGCCACGAGATCCTGCAGATCGACGGATAACATGCTAATCGCAGCTCATGTCTCAGTTTGAATCACGTATGATGAGAATATGCAATTTAACGAAAGCGCCTCCGTGCAGGTGAGACAAGCAGATAAGCTGCATATTCCCCTCGTCCCATGTTGATAAAGTTGGAGCCCCAAACATGCGATTGCGACAGGAGCATTGTCAAGCTGAAATTGACAGGCGTGACAGAGCCTACAGAGCTGCAGCTGGATGTCTGTTGCGGGTATGAATATGTGACAAGTTCACGAGGATGATCTCCACTGCATAAACTTGAGCAGGGAGCCCTTGATCAAAGTAATATCCCTGGGCTGAAGCTTCAGTGTTGATGTCGGTAAGTTCCTATACTAGCGAGCGGGTGCTGGGATGAGTGATTCCGAGATTTGTGTCCGCGCATGTCTCCCCAGTCACCATTTATCACAAGGCTGTTGTGTTGTTTATCAGAGGGTAATGTTGGACTAATGATATTGTCGCAGTGCAACAGGGACTCGAGAGACTCGGCAAATGCCAGCAGGCATGTTTTGTTCTTGTTCCTGTTCTTCCTCTTCCTGATGTTTCCCTTTGTTACCCTGCTTCGGGACGTCACACTCAGCACTCGAAGTGGTCGGTAGTCTTGTTGGGTGAAGGGGGTATGTTTCTTTATTCGGATCTCCGAGCCAAAGGAGGTTGAAACACATAACACAAAGATCCTCGTCAATCCGCAGTGGCCAGTAGTCACGCGTGCATCACAATTTGCATTGGCATCAAAGCACTCGACACTTGTAAAGCAGATCCCCTTGTTAAGCGAGAGCTTTGAATACCTTAGGGGACCAAGGGCATGGACCAGAGAGAGCTACTTGCAACAAGCCCCCCGACCCCTTCTGGATCACCAGATGGATATGCTCTTAATGCGCTGCAACTTGCAAGGCGAGGCAATCAAGACCAGGCTGGAACAGAATGAGTCCAATCGGACATGTCACGATCTGATATACGACACCACCAGTGAAGCGAAGTCAAAGGACAAGCATACCCTTACAACAAAGCAACGCACGCACTGAGAACAATCGGATCTGACGAGCGGATCGTCGTCCCATTCTCTGACCCCTATTCCCCTACTTGCTTTCCCACGTTTTTCGTTGGTTTGGTTCTCGTACTTTATGCAAGCACTTGGTGCCAGATGGCTCAATCCTCGTGTCGTCATCAATTATCGCATTCGTCCTCTGCTACTAACAAAGTAGCTGGTCTAAGTCAGCGTGAACAACAAAGGGTCCGTCCTTGTTTGCGCCATTCAGCATGGTTCTCGCGCAGTGCGTCAAGGTCAAGGTCAAGGTTAAGTATTTGTTATGGTTAATAAAGGACTGACTGATAGGCCTTTGTCCTAAATTTCCAAGTCAAAGACCAGAAAATTTTGCCCCTGAGTTAGAAGGTTTCATATTTGCAACTGAGGGATACTCCGGATGGTTGTTATACGGGATAAGGCTGTCATAGAAGGAATGGCCCTGATGAACCAGATATCCGCTTGATAAAGAGCTACTTTACCCTATGACATCGACATGTGTGGTTGGAAGTATCTGGGTATTGATGACTAACAGTGGGCCCTCCCTGCACGCAGGCCTGGGCTACCTCCTATGGTCCCGTATCTTTGGGATGATGACGCTAAATAGGCCCTGAAAAGTTCCAGTATCGCCGTTGCACCTGGCCACCTGCCATCCATTGATCGACGGACGCTCCAAAGTCCAGGCCTTGCCTCATTTCCATTCCATATTACTCCGTCCTTACGGCTTCTTGTGTCTGACATTGATTTTGTGTTATCATATCACTCCCTTGGCTTCACTTGTCAACAACTGCAATCTAATCATCGACCTCGACTCGACTCGACTCACTCTACTTCTTCTTGGTCAGGTATCTTGGACTTGCATCAAGAAGTTGGTAAACGTTACCGACCAGACAGCGCACAGCATTGCTACAGTACCTTTACCTTAGTACCTAATCACTAACAGGTTGGTCCATTTCTTCATGGGTATCAGAGTTGTGACCACATTCACCACCAACTTGACCATTTCGATTATAATCAGAAAGAACCTCTTGGAGTCTGCCTGATAACTCTATCCCCTTTCTGCTTTGTTTTCTTCTCTTCTGCCTATAAACTCACTCACATCGTGCATTTCTTTTGCCCTTCGTTGTACCTTGCTTGTCCCCTCCACTCAGACTGGTAACGCATCCACCTCCCCAATCCACATTGGCCTGGCCTGGCCTGGCCTCCTTTACTTGGTGCTTGCTTGTTTAGCCCATCACAAGTAGAGGCAGTACTTTGCTGTACTGCTAAGCTGGCGGTTCTCACAGGTGTACTTGGCTGTACGTAAAGTACCTACCATTGGATGCAAGCTTGCCTGTCTAGGCTAAGCCTGGAACTGGGAGAGGTGTTGGCAGCTGGCCTGGCTTTGAGCGTTCCAACCTCCCCCTCTCTTCTCTCTCCCCGTCCCCGTATTAATACCATTTCCTATCCCCTGCTCTGCTCTACCTGCCCCATGCTAGGCTAGGCTGCCTTCCTTGTGCTGGTACCTCCAGGCTAATGCTACTGGTGTTGGTCCCTTTGCTTTGCCTTGCCTTACCTCACCTCACCTCAACTTTGCTTTGCCTTGGTTTCCTGCCTGGCTTGGTTTTCTGCGGCGGTATCTGTGCTGCTGCTTTGCTTCATCGAGGCCCACTACCACTGTACAAGGCCTGTGCCTCTCTTTTTAACTCTTGCCAGCGCCTGTGCCTCTTCTCTTTTTGCTTGGACGGGACCCTTTACTAGCTGGTAGTCGCACGTCAATCAATCGTGTCTGTCTTCCACTCCCGCTCACCTCCTCTTGTTGCAGGTTTCAAATTTCCGTCGACCATAGGTAGCCTCCTCAGTTACTCCCAGGCTCCCCACCTCCACCCATTCGCTGGCCTAGATCCAGAATCCAAACCAAACCAGACCAGACCGAACCAAACCAAAGCGCACCTCAACGCAACTCCATACCAATCCGCTACCTAGACCTACCGAAAGCCGCATCCACCGCAATCTTGACTTGTCTTCAACCACCTCAATCCGCCATCAAACAATACAGCCCCAACATATTCGCCTTCCTTCGACTTATCATCCTTATTTCGACATATTCTCCCCGACACCTATTTGGATTCGACTTTCTCCGCTCCGCAGCCCCCCCGCTCTCTTGCCGTAGTCGCGCGCATCCGTCCGCCAATAGAGCTTTACCACTCGACCGCTTGCATTTCACTTTAACATAGACGAGCTCCTGCCGAGGAGCTTTCGTGAGGAACAATGGCTGTTGTCGCAACTATTAAGTATGTTTTTATCCCTTGGGTTTGTGCTGCCGCAATACTATGCGATGGCTTGCTTCCCTTTACTTGCTTTATCTCTACACCGAGATTGTCCTACGGCAAAGTACCCTTACCATACCTGCGCATCTACTCTGCATGCTCGTTATCTTGTCCGCCATTCGCACAATCGTTCTTGAGGCTAATCCGGTTTACCCCTTTTCTAGGTGCGTCGTCGTCGGTGACGGTGCTGTTGGAAAGACCTGTCTTCTCATCAGCTACACAACAAACAAGTTTCCCTCCGAATATGTCCCTACAGTCTTCGACAACTACGCAGTTACGGTTATGTGAGTCTACCTGCATGCCTATCGATCGACACCAGCCCCCCACAGGGTATCTCCACCTGCAATGGACGTCTTCAGTCGTGAAAGCCATCACCGACTTCTGGCTTGAGCAGTGTGATGGATTCTGTGACAAGAGGGGAGATCTGCGGATATGTTTGATGGACGGCGACTTGGCCAGTCGAAGAATGGTTGCTGATTACTTACAGGATAGGAGATGAGCCGTACACTCTCGGGTTGTTTGATACCGCTGGTCAAGAAGATTATGACAGACTGCGACCTCTTTCATATCCTCAGACCGATGTCTTCCTCGTCTGCTTTTCCGTCACCTCGCCTGCTTCCTTCGAAAACGTCCGCGAGAAGTGGTTCCCCGAAGTCCGCCACCACTGTCCTGGAGTTCCCTGTTTGATTGTCGGTACTCAGGTGGATTTGAGGGACGACCCTAGTGTTCGAGAGAAGCTGTCAAAGCAAAAGATGCAACCAGTACGACGAGAGGATGGTGAACGAATGGCGAAGGACCTGGGTGCTGTCAAGTACGTTGAGTGCAGTGCTCTCACCCAGTATAAGCTTAAGGATGTATTTGATGAGGTATGTCTTTACTGTTTGAAAACTCCGCCATCTATAAACATTGCTTGAAACATGTTCTGATGATTGCACTATACAGGCTATCGTTGCAGCACTTGAGCCCCCTGCTCCTAAAAAGAAGTCACACAAGTGCCTCGTCCTATAAACGGAAATGGGATAGCCGCAGCCGAGCTATGACACCACCTTCTCCTACTTCCCCTGGGAATTTTTGGTTGAGTTAGGAACATGCCCAGTAGACATGCACGAATAGAGTTCTTTGGCGAAGGCACGGCAAGACGACATTGGGATGACCTGCGCTGGTGGAACGGAATGATATGGGTTTCAAAGGGAGTGATCGTTCTTTGCATGAGGTGAACTAAGAGACGGAACAAAACTCGGGGAGCAGGCGTCCTGTCCCGCAACGAGAAGAGGAAGAAGGGTTTGAAAGGGTGACACCGATCGAGAGCTGCCGGGTGCCAGGTGCCGCTGTGCGTAGCCCTCAGCCGGAACTTCCACCGAAAAGCCTCTTCTATCCCAGTGGTCTCCCCGAGTTTCTTTAGGCTGGAATCCAATGCATCTTGTTCTCTGGCCTTCGCGAGATGGATCAAGTGGCAAGAGAGAGGACTGGTAGCGGACGAAGACAACGATTCACACATCTAGGCGGGAATGCTTTGATAGGAAAGTTTGGCGATTGGGGTGATTTACATCAATGTCTTGTCTTGATTCATACTAAGTTATAGAAAATTTTGTATTTCATGTTTGAATCTTTCAATGGATCATGTTGACTGGTACCAGTGAACTTGCCCTGATATATGTTTCGGCGGATGAAGAAGCATAGTGGCATGAAGTATGGTCTTCGCTTTCAACTCCGTCAGCAAGTATGCTTGATCTTACCGGGCTTCGAAACTACCATACTCGGTAAAGCTCTTCATACGTACTTGACCTGGGGAAATGCACTTGGTAGGCAAACCCTTGCCTGCCAACTCGGTAGATGGATCGGGCTCGAACTGTCCTTGGGACCGGCAAACTGCCGGTGTATATTGTAGATCAACATGATAGTTGATGTTGAAAGGAACATATTACTTGTCTAGGATGATATCCTGTTTGAGACAATGACAGACTATTCTCCTTGAGTGCTGTAAGGTGTGGTGAATGACGGAGGGTACTACGCCCTATGCAATGTGTATTAATCATGATGCATAATGGAACAAAGATGTGTTGTCCGTAAAACGGTCCTGGAGAATATGATACCTTAAAGATGCCTCTTCCTCAACAGCACTTAAAATATGTCTGTAAGAGTCACACTTGATATGAAGGGGAACTTGATATTGCAGAGTCATAGAATATTAGAGGATGCCCCCGTTTATAACTGTTTGACAAACATTTCAGCGGCTGAAGATGATTTGACTTTGTTTAACAATACATACCCAAACGCTGCCGGTAAATATGAGGTGCCGTCGCCCCAACTTTCCTATCTCAACCTAGTTCCGCACCAAAGACCCATTTTCTGGTCACTATCTCTCAACCCAAAAGTGAAATCATAGGGCTTCTACGTGCGATTCTATGCCTGAATCAGGCAATTCGCTCCCCAAACCTCAAGAGGGCTCGAGGCGGGGAAGAAAGACAACTGCGGGGAGATCGTTATCCGGTCAGAGTTGCCTCGATTGACCAATCGGCGATCATCATATCTCTCTTTGAGGCTTTCATTAAGTTGAGGGATGCTTGATCTGATGGATCTTGACTCGTGGGGCCGGATGCCCGCCCGGTGGAGGGTGAAGCATAGATAGTGACTATATAGACCTCACTGGTAGTCTCTCTTTTCTTCTTCTGCTTCTTTCTCTCTTTCTTGTGATTCTTAAGTTCAAATATTTGCAAGTTGACTTCATTGGTGAATTACAACTGCCACTCATCATGAAGCTCCTGAACGTTCTCGCTTTGGCGGGCCTGGCCACAGCTTGCTCTCATGATCATGATGATAAGGAGTGGACGAAGGAGGAACTTGATGAGCTTGAGCAGAAATGGGGTTATGAGGTATGTGATAGGCTCCTGGTAGAGAAGGCTCCAAGTGTCCCATTAAACACCATGAACTATCCCGAGAGGTCTAGATACTGACTCCTCGCAGTGGCCCTTTGCTGGCATCAACACATTTGCCCATCTCAATCATGTAAAGTGTCTCACTGAACCCACTGAGCCTTTCGATATTGCTATTGTCGGTGCCCCTTTCGACACAGCCGTGAGCTACCGCCCAGGAGCTCGTTTTGGCCCACGAGCGATTCGCTCTGCATCTGCCCGTCAGACATCCATGCGTGGATTCAACCCTCGAGCTGGTATCAACCCTTACCAGAACTGGGCTAAGATTGTGGACTGTGGTGATATTTCTATCACCCCCATCGACAACAACATTGCTCGCGAGCAGATGACCCAGGCTTTCAAGCAGCTTGGTCGCCGCAAGACGGTTTCAGCACTTGCGCCCAAGGCTCGACTGGTGACTTTGGGTGGTGATCACTCTTTGGCTCTCCCTGCTTTGAGAGCGTTGAACGAGATTCATGGGAAGCCTATCCAGGTCTTGCATTTCGATGGTAAGTTGATTGTGCCCTTTGATAACTAGTGAAGAACCCCATTAACACGTTCATCACAGCTCATCTCGATACCTGGAACCCAGCTGCCTATCCTTCCTGGTGGGGAGCCACTCAGTTTACCCACGGCTCCATGTTTTGGATGGCCAACCAGGAAGGTCTCCTTTCAAACTCATCCTCTGAGCGCTCCGTTCATGCCGGTCTACGCACCAGGCTCTCAGGTAACGACTTTGCCGACAACGAGGATGACACCTCCCAAGGCTGGGTCCGCTTCACAGCCGACGATATTGATGACCTCGGTACCAAGGGAATAATCGATGGTATCCTTAAAGTACTTGGTACCGAAAACCCTGTGTATCTCTCTGTCGACATCGATGTTCTGGATCCCGCCTTTGCACCCGGCACCGGAACCCCTGAGCCCGGCGGTTGGTCCACCCGCGAGTTCATCCGCATTCTTCGCGGTCTTGAGGGACTGAACCTAGTTGGTGCTGATGTTGTTGAGGTGTCTCCTGCTTACCAGAATGGTGGTGAGGAGACCGCTCTGGCTGCTGCTCAGGTTGTGTATGAGATCATTAGTTCTATGGTCAAGAGAGGCCTTCAGGATGGTGGAAAGGAAGGCAATGGCGGTAATGCTGCTGCTGCTAAGGATGAGTTGTGAGTGACATCGAAAGGGGATGGCGTTATGCGTTATGATTGATAATGAGGACTTGCATGGGTTTGGTCGAAACGTCAAAAGAATGTACATAAAACGGAGAGGATGCATATTATAGCAGAAGAAATCATCATTGAAATCATTGAACTGCTCTAACTCGTTCTTTCAGTCAAGTTTCCTGGTAAATACTGCCACTGATTTTGAGAATGTCAACTGACAGAGAGGATCATAAGATGAACTTGTTAAAGTCAACAAAAGGGTCGGGAGGAACTACCTCAACAGCTTCGCCTACAAGGATTCCTTTGTTGGTGACATTTTGCAAGTCTGGCTTGGGATGCTATAATACTTGTGTGGCTAGTTGGACCAACTCCCCGCAGTAGCAAACAAGCTATGAAGCCTCGCCGTGCAACCCCATTTAGTATCAAAGGAACGTGTCTGTGCTACAGGTAACGGTTTGAGGGAACATTCGAAAGCCTTCGAGTCCTACGGCTCTCAGACCTATAGAAGGCTTGTGAGCAGCCTGGGAGAACTTAGATGTGGCACGGAAACGGTCGAGCTTTGGTGCCCGCAGTTGGACACCCATTACTCTATATCAGTACGAACCATTATTGGTGGACGAATCATGGTTTTACATCGAGTTCGGTGCAGATACTCGCTAATGGTTAACCACGAGTTTCGCTTGGCAGATGCGGTTGAAGATCTAATAGATATGATGAATGAATCCCTGATGTGGTCATGTTCTCTCAAGGATACATAGGATGTAAGATGAAGTACTTGACACTGACAGCACAAAGGGGGTATGGCACTCTCAGGGATGATAGGCGAGGTCTGGAGTTCGCCAAGATGGGATAGTAGTAGCTGGTCAAGGCGCAGTATCCGTAGCATCGCGGGACGTGGGATCAGAAATGGGACCACTAACAGTAGTAGCATTAAAAGAAATGCCACTTTCAGACCGACGTTTCTGTTCAACTCAGTTGGGCGAGAGTTGGTGAACATCATGCGCAACCAGGAGAACAAGACTCTCAGCGTCAACCTAGAACCATTGAAAGCGGGTGGCGCGTCTGCGAAGCGCCTGAGACGCTTCCGAAAATAGAATTGATTTCCATGTTCTGAAGGCGATTGTGTTTGGGAGTGAAATGCTTCAAGACTAGGGCCCGTGTTGATGTTTCACGGCGACTGGGGACCATGTAACAAGGGGAAGAATACGAATCGAATCGTCTTCTCCGTCTTCTTGCTTGTACGACTTGTGCTTGTACAGAACTTTGAAGTACAAACAAAGATTGGGTGTTGTAGCCGCCAGAGGGGCTTGTTCTGCATGTCTTATACGAGCGGCTGTTTAGACCGAGCTACGACGAACTGATTGATATTGGAGGCTCTGTTGGATCTGCAAGAGTCTCTCTAATGATACAGCTGTCAAACTGGCTTCACGCTGAGGGCATTTGAGCGTTTCAAGTGACGCCGGTGAAGTTACTCTTTGAGCTCTGAGCAAGTTTAGCGCGAAGAAACGGGCGGACCGTCAGACCCATTAATAAATAACCCATCCTAGCCATCCATGCCTTACGGAGTACGGATACATAATCATGAGTTAGGGGTCCAGTTTGTGCCAGGGGTGAGGAGGAGAGGTTGAACTGTGGAATATGGATAATAATGGATGTGTAATCACAGGTTGGTTAAAAATTGGATACGTATGAGCTGTAATGGTCATAGATCTTTGGTAGAGACACAGTTGAGGAATGTTTCCACTGATGGTGGCTTTTGAATTGAGTACATAGATTCTCGTATATGCTGCATCCAAAGTCTATTCAGCATTGCTTTGCTCTCAATTTCATCATCATGCTGTTTTATCCCGAAACAAAACCGACCTAGCTCAGAATGGACAAGTCATATCTGCTTTCATCAGGGCCTACCTGAAAACTAATTATCTACACAGCAATTACATACAGTGAGTAATAGTAATAGCAAAACTGGCTACCCCTATCTGATCCTGAGCCCAGAATCGATCGCGTGGTATGGATGGATGTTCACCGGCAGATCCAAGAAAGCCAAGCCGAGACAAACAGTCCAGTCTCCCAGTCCCAGATGGACGGACGGGATTGGATTTCATGTTTCGCAAGGGAAGCTTGCCTGTATGTAACATTGCAGTGCATATAATATTATATATGTATGTACATACATCTCCAACACTGGACATCTTCAAACGACGGAACCGGTCGATGAAGGGCTGCTATTGATGGAAACTCATTATCCAGGACTAGCCTTTTGCCGTAGTCTATATGTTCTGATACACTTGCTTTACTTCAGGCTGTTTCTATTGTCATTCTCAACTGGTATTGACTGACGATCAACGACTTCGGTTCAGTCCGTCACCGACCTTTAGTGACAACTAATCGGCATAATCCCTGTCAGGGTCATTAAACTATCGGAGCAGCCAATTCCAACCTTGACCCCCTTTAGGCAATGGTCCCCTTGTCCAATGTCCCCTCACGGGCCCCCTGAAGTC
>JAADJF010000038.1:0-120197 GCA_012932015.1 Fusarium acutatum
CTCTCAGCTTGTCTTAGTGGCTGTATTATTGTAGTAACTAATATTTATATTTTATCAGTTTGTTAGTATTATATCCTTAGAAACCAGCATGTTTGCTGAAATTTGCTTTTCACCAATACTCTATAATAAAATGAAATTACAGCATATAGTCAGTTTATCTTATCCTCCCTCCCTAGAACGATTGTATTTGTCTCGAGAGTTTAGAGCCTGTTATTTGGTTTATAGAACACGAACCATAGGTTTTCTCTATATGAATTAGGGTAGGTCGTGCACCCGTTATGTCTACCGTTTAAGCATATACCTATGCTTCTGCAACAACCTACTCACAAGATCTCGTAATTCCTTAAAAGCCTTTAGGCTGACCTAGTTTCACATGGAAAAGATCGTTTGAACGGCATCTAATGTTAGACGCCTCGGTGGAAGGAGACTCGTCGGAAGAACCCATGCTCAGCCCTTCACAGCAGGGGGATATGTAAAGTTCACTAGATCCAACAAGTCTTCGCTGACGCGTTCCCCATTTGCCCTTGGTTCAGAGGGCCAAAGAGCTTAATTGCCGCCAAGGCAGTTGGTGTGACAAATGCATGATATGATTTGCTTCAGCTCCATAACTCTGATCAGGAAATCCCCAGCTTCCAGTTCCCCGGGATGTCCAGACCCAAAGCAGCAGGGCTGAAAGAACCAGAAAGTCTAGAAATGCGATATCTTCCACATGGCATGCTGCACGGCCAAGCCAGAAGTTTTTCAACCCCTGAACCTCAAGAGATTCGCTTAACAAAGAAGCATTCGGAGGGTAGCTCGCATACCAAACGCTCTCGGCGACTAGAAGCGCCCCAAAAAGCTTGATTGTAGGTAGATACGACGAAAGCGTGGAAAGTTTGATGCCGGAAACTACGAGAGGACCAATCGTGGCTTGCGCTGTGTGGGGGGCTAGAACCGTTGGTCTTTGTTGATTGTCGTGTTTATTGCTGTTTGCGTAACCTGATAGTTTGGCCCTGCATTCCAAACGCGCGGGCCCCGTTGACCAGCCCAGGTCCCAGGTACGATACCGACAATCACTGCCAAGATCAAGGGTCCAATCGTCTCTCTCAACGATGAATATTGTGACATTGAACGTTGCATTACCTCGTCTTGGCATTGTTGGTTATATTTGAGCTGGTTGAACAGCTGTTGTAAGACACGTCAAGGGATGACGAGGGACCAAGAAATCCCGCGATAAGGGCGACACTTATTTTAGCGCCTTCCTTGTGCCCTGAAGGTAAAAGACAGTTTTAGCCTCTTTTACTACCTCGTAGTGGCTGTAGCGTATAGACTCAGGGTCTTCTTAGTCGAATGGAAAGGTCGAATTCGGCAACTCGGATCTGGTGGAGCCGAACCAACTGAACTTGGCAACTTCGGATGGTGAGGCCGCTGTAAGCAAGCCTCGATCATTCCACACTAACAAAACCACTCGGAATCTAGGCCCTGCTCTCCACTTCAGCTGTGATAATGGGCTCTTGAAATAAAGATGCAGCTGTTCCCCTGCTCGCTCTGGAGATCTCCCTTGGTAGAGTCGCATCATTTAGTGTTACGCTGTACGCTTGTCTTGTAAGTCAAGTCTGCACACAAAACAGGCTCAGTCGTGTTGCACGACTCAACTTGTAACATGGCAAACATACAGTACTGACTTATTCCTCCAGGTATTAAGGGCCAGATCGTACCCAGGCAGTCACCCGACGGTCACCTCGTCTCCTCCCGACGACAAGATGTCGATGTTTGGTCGGTTTCAAGAGAGCAAGAAACAATGGCGTAACTGCATAGTGGCCTGTTTCGCAATCTATGCTCTCGGCTTTCTCTTTTTCTACTACAGCTTCCCAGCCTTTGGTGACTTTCATCGTCCCCACCATCACCATGCCGTCTCTGTCACGAAGCAGTCAAAACATGTCAAGCCGGACAACATCACCGTCAGCGGACTGGTATTCTACGGTCGACAAAGCCGAGTTGAGATAATGAAGTGCTACATCGAGCGCAACCTGGTCGAAAACGGGGGATGGCTCGATGAAGTCCTCTGGGTCGTCAACACTGAGCAAAAAGGTGATCTCCGATATCTCGAAGAGATCCTTGCTTCCAATCCGCAGCGATACAAGAAGATTTACTCCGACGAGATTGCTGGGACGTACACATACAAAAACATCTGGAAGAAATTGGACCGTGGAAAGTATTACGTCAAGATTGACGACGATGTCGTACGTGTAATATCAATGTCTTGATTCGCTAAACACTAATCATTTGTCTCGCAGGTTTGGATTGACGACGAGGCTATCCCCAGTCTTGTCACACGTAAAGTCCAAAACCCTAAGGACTTTGTTGTCTCCGGCAATATTATCAACAACCCCCCTCTTGGCTTCTTCCATATGCGCATGGGTGCCATTCATCCATACTTTCCAGAGGCTTTTGAGCCTTTCAGCGTTACAAACGCCACTGATTACTGGAGACCGTCCCGACATCCTTCGTGGGATGGACCCAAGAAGTACAAGTGGGAACTCAAGAATGAACCTCCTTCGTGGCCCAATCATCGATGGCTGAGAGTCCCTGACGATTTGATGCTTGATCAGACTCCTGCTGCTGAACTCAAGTACGACATTTGGGGCGATAGCTACCGCAACTGGGCCATCGCTTCCCAAATGCACATGTCTCTATTTGAGAACATCGAGAAGAAACAATTAGATCTATACAGGTTCGAGAAAACTTGGACCATGTACGAAGATCGAATCCGGATCAACTTCATGTGCATCTATAGCGATGACATCCTCGACACGGATCCTGAAAACTGGCCCCAAGGCCGGGGTGACGAGGACATGATTGTTCTTGATCTCCCCAAGAAGCTCCGACGTCGTAAGTCCTCCTTCAAAAACCCACCATGCTTCATAACTAACACTCTACCAGCTGTTGTAATTCAAGGCGACGCTTTAGCCGCTCACTACCAGTACATGGACCAGAAGCAATTGGAATCAACCGATATCCTAAGACGATACCATTCCATCGCAAAGGATAAATACTGCCTGAACTTAGATGCAGCGCAGGGCGTCGCGGAAGCAGATCTGAAACAAAGGTCGATTCGAGGTCTCTTTTCCACCCCAAGTGGGTATGATGTTTGATGTCTATAATACGGAGTTATATATCCTGGGATGGGAGCGTGTCGGTTATTATGCTAGAAATTGCACCAGTCGTTTTTTCACCGCTTCATCTCATGCCTTGTAGTTTGTCCACCTTCGTGAAACTTGTAAATATAACTTGGTTTACGGGTTGTTTTATCTCGGTTGTTTGTTACCGTTGAGGTTACATGGCATAAGATGGTCCTAGTCTGTGCCGGGAAAGGGGCCAGTGTTGTCGAGACCCTCTTTTGGGAGCAATCGTACTGTTGCCACAGTACTAACCGTCATTTCTATTGGGATCTTCATTCATTATCGGCTGATGAGGTCTAGAAGTGCAAGACGAGAAGAGATCCTGGCTTGGACGAGAAAAGTACCCGGCCACAGAGCGCGCCAAGTTCATCATGAGTTATTCTGAACAAGCCTATTCGGGTCGAGTTCAAGCTGATTGACATGCTTCACGGAAGGTAAACCGATTTACGACTGAAAGGTATCCTCTCACAGCAGAGCTTTGGCCTGATACCTGGAGTGATTGGAGATTCGTGTATCCAGTTGGTTGTAAAAGATATTATCTTCAAGACAGTTACAGAATTTTGCCTGCTATATACACTAATATGATATGATTACTCTACTTTCGAGAGTGAGTGACTGTCCAGCGGGTCTCAACACTGATCTCATTGTTCTTCATCTCGGAAGATCCAACAGTCAAGTTCTTCTCCGACCCTGACTCATCAGGGAATCCTGCAACGGCATAGCCATGTTGAAGCTTATCATTCGGCCTGTAATCGTCCATCTCCCAAGTCGACAAGTTTGGGTCTCGAGCAATCTCGGGCTGAGTGCTGACGGCACCTGATCGGCTGGCATCTCTGAATCCCGTTGAACGCTCGGTAGAGTATTCATCCAATCGAGATCCCCCCATTCGCTTCTTGTACTTGGCGTAGAAAGGTCGGAGCATGGGAATGCTGACGCAGAGGATGGCCAGGTTGGGCTCGAGGATGAAGAGGAAGATGGTGGTAGGCATGGTTCCTGTGACGTTGTTGTTAAGATCGACGGTTGAGATGTAGATGAGTCGGAAGACGGCGCAGACAACGCAACTGTTCAAGTCAGTATATATTTCTTCACCAAGAGCCAAGAGACCTACGCAAGGCCCAATGCGAAACAAGAGGTAATACCGATCTTCTCCGCACGGCGTGTCTTCAAGTTCCAAACGCTATGCATAGGAAGCGCCATGATGATCAAGTCTCCAATAGCGTTTGTAGCGATCAAGGACTGAATCATGGGGATATACGCTCCACACTTTCCTAGGCCTGTCCACTGAGCAGAGACTGGGTTGCACAGGAAGATACAAGAGCAGAGATAGGCGATGAGCCACATGGCGACAAAGACAAGGGCGGCCTTGGATGACTTTTGCATGAAGCTTGTTGGGAAGACGCGGATGAAGAAGGCCAACATGCTCGCTTTGACGGAGGCGAGAAGGGTGACATAAATGGCTTGCATGCAGAATGTCAACTTGAGAATGAAAGGAATATTCGCGGCGACTGGATCGAGGAGTCAGTAAACCGCACTAGCACAGAGGCAGATGATAGTCGACTGCTGGTGAGGGAACGCACGCTCAGGGTATTTCGCTAACTGGTATCCATTTCCAACAGGTGCAAAAAGCCCTTGACAACACAACATTGCCACGCCCAGCGGCTGTAATAACAGTCAGTAATGGCCAACCTCTGCCAGAGATAGTCACCAACCGTTGCGAAAATAACGAATCCATCATCCCATCCAAGCCCAGGTCCCATAAGTCTCCCAATGACCCGCAGGGTGACGACGATCAGAACCAACAGCACAATCAAGCAATTGATGACAAGTTCGGCTTTGACATAACCCAATATGGGCATGGAAACCTGCGGTGTCGATATCACCTCTACTGCTTCCGCCGACATGATGGGAAGCAAGCACTCAAAGCGAAACAAATACGCCGAACAAGAGAAATTTCACAATGCAGGGAGGAGCAAAAAGGAACCCATTCTTCCTTATATGTACAGGAACCATAAGCAGGTCATGTCGATCACTTCACTCCAAGCGAACGGCTTGGGAAAAAAGGACCTGCATTAGCTGGGGGTTCTTTAACGGAAACTTGGCCCAAATGAGGATGGTTTGTTACAGATGACTGAGACAAGACATACGAATGTGCACTTGGCTGTGATCTCTTTGCCTATTCGAGTGCAGAGGCTCCGCTGGGCATGAGGGTAACCCTGGGCTCCTTGGGGGCAACTGCCTTGGAAAGATGCAGTGATGAGGCAAGGAGATCCTTGACAGGGTCCTTTAACCAGCGCGGATGACGGATTCGTGGCGAACGGGACTTGGCGCGGCAATGGGGAGCCTCAACGCTGGGTCTTGATACACTCAGGGGGGAGGGATTGGATGCTTCGGTTGGTGCTGTATATCCGAACCTCACGTGAGAGGCTCACATACGATCCAATGGAAGAAAAAGACGATACGTAAAATAACATCTTGGCATCCAGAATATTGGTGCAGGAACAGGCGAACCAACCGAAGTTGCCGCATGAAACATTTTGATTACAGACTGATCCACTATCAAAGACACTTTCTTGACTCGACTTCCGCAGCCGTAACATCGTAAACGGGTCGAATGAAAAGCCGGGAAAGTGCCGGGTTTCTAGTGCTTCCAGAGCAAAAGAGTGTCAGGGCTGAAGAACAAGCTCACCGTCTTGTCTCAGCAGCTGACCTAAAGATTATAAAACAAAGTCATATAGGGCTAAGATCATCCGAGGGCTTGAGAACAGACAATGCGGAGAAAAGCAAAAAACGGCCCTCCCGAGATAGTGAGAGAGTCTAGAGAGAAAGACTGAAGAAATGGTCGGCTGAAATTACTCGCCAAGAATTAGAAACAACGGAGTATTTCTGGGGCCCGTCCCGTCTCGTTCCTTGACCACTTGGTGAACAATCCGCCATAAAGCGTCTCCATCATTCCCCATATATAGCCCACATAAGAACAGAAAACGAGATTTTAGCGTGCGGCCCTGAAAATATCCCTTTCGGAGAACGTTAGCCTACTGTAGAAAATAATCTGCTGACTGTCCAAACGGATCATGTTTTGTCCCCTGGGTTGGGTGACGATCTTGCACAAGAAGAGCGCAGTTCGCCGACAATGAGAGAGAAAAAACCGCACTGACGCGACACTAGGGGAAACAAGAAACTGGACTGCAAGATATGCTTCCCGTGCTGCCCGTCGATGGTTTGGCACAAGTCTAACGGTCGCAAAACGCCTTTTTCACATGTTTTGAGTTAATAATCAATTTTGAGTTTCGGAAATATCGATCGAAACGTTGACGTGCTTCTGGATGATACCGTAAACCCTTCTGTCACATCACATCACATCCCTTCCATGTCCCCCCCCAATTTTTACCTTGCCACGCCACGTTATGGCTGCTGCCCACAATCCAGGTTGTCGGTGTCCTTACTCAATGTGCCCGTCGCATGGACGCTGCTGCATGAAAGGAGGTCTCAAGGGTCCCTCCCTGTTAGAACGCTTCGTCGGAAATGCAACCCTCATGCCCCCCGGAGACCGCCACCGTAAAGGTTTAGGCCAAGACGGCACGGCGACGTTGCTTTTTTAATCACGGCAAACTCGCGTCGTCCTTATAAAGTATGGTTTGGCTGTATTTGACTGGACGGAACTAGGTTTAAAAAGCAACGTTTTTCGTAAAAAGCCATAGCAGCATATTAACTATCTCCACCAAACCGTCAGCAGAAACAAAACATTTCTTTTTCCCTTTTTAACCCTTTTCATACTCCATACATCATCATGACATCTTCTTACACCACCAAGCAATGGGTCCTCGCCAACAAGCCTACAGGGGAGCCTGTCCTGTCTGGCCCAGACGCTACCTGGAAGCTGCAGACCGTCACACTGCCTGAGCTGAAGGATGGCCAGATCCTCGCCAAAGTCCAGTATTTCTCCAACGACACTGGCCTAAGGAACTTTATCCAGAGCACCGTCGCGCCTGAGCGCTTCTACGTGCCTACAGTGCCCCTCGGCTCCCCCATGCGCTCCGGCATCATCGCAGAGGTGGTCGAGTCCAAGTCGGACAAGTTCAAGGTCGGTGATCTCTGCATGGATTTCCACCTGGGCACCTGGAGCGAATATGTCATCCTGGAAGCCGAAAACTCCCAGGCCCTCGCGCCCCTGCCCAACGGCCTGCCCACCACTCACTTCCTTGGTGCGTTTGGCGCCTCTGGTCTCGCCGCGTATACCGGCTTGTACTATGCCGGCGAGGCTAAGCCCGAGCACACTATTGTCATCTCAGCCGCTGCTGGCGCTACTGGCTCTATGGCTGTCCAGATCGCCTCTAAGATCCTCGGCGCTAAGCGAGTCATTGGCATCACTGGCTCTGACGAGAAGTGCGAGTGGGTGAAGAGCATCGGTGCCCATGAGTGCCTCAACTACAAGAGCCCTACATTCCTTGAGGACCTCAAGGCTGCTACCCCCGACGAGGTCGATGTGTACTTTGACAACGTCGGTGGTAGCATCCTCGACGCCATGCTGACCCGCGTTAAGAAGCACGGTCACATCGCTGTCTGCGGTGCCGTCAGCGGATATAACTCTGACGAGCCCATGGCCCTGAAGAACTGGTTCGAGCTTATTTCCTGCAGGATCAACATTCGCGGATTTATCATGCTCGATTATATGGACAAGGTGCCTGCCATTCTTGGCGAGCTTATTGGCGCCACTGCTGATGGACGCATCAAGCTCGAGGCTGCTGAGACAGTTATCGAGGCGCCTATTGAGCAGCAGCCTGAGGTTTGGATGAAGCTGTTCAGCGGTGTCAACCAGGGCAAGCTCCTCACCAAGCTCATCATCTAAGAAGCTTGGGTGGATAAAAATAAATAGTTGATGAATTTCGGTGGGCATTTGCATACTAGCGTTGCCATTAAATATAAATTGGCTTACAATACTTGATCATTTCTGAATTCTACTGTGCTATTAATTGTAAAAATGCTCCTTCATTTGACAGAAGCGCTTGGCGGCTCAAAGGGTGTCATGGTCGTCGAGCTTTAGGCTTCCAATGTTCACCTCAAATTTCGCTGCCTCGGGGCGACGGGCGACAAGGTGCTATAATACAGCGGTTTCATCAGCAGGGGATTGCTAGCCATGCACTGCACCCCAGCTTTGTCTATTGACAGAAGGATTCAACTCTGTGTTATTGTGGACCATCCCCGCCGGTTCACCCAATCTGGAAAAGGATTCAACCCCTTGCGTTTTGTACCTGGATTAGGAAGGTCAGATTGTCTGGCGGATTTGTTACCTTAGATCGTCGAAAGTTGAGTTTTCTGGGGGATCGTGAAGCCTGCCGCCACTTACCCTGAAGAGGGGCTTTGACAATCACAGGATTTTGGTACTTGCGTGGGCGATGCAGGGCAGAAGACAATAATTCTATCTTCTTCTCTTGAGTGTAATCCTCGTATGTTGCTATTGACATGTTGCCATCCAATTGAAGCTTTGGTGCACAAAGGAACTGCTCATCAACTGACATTGAAGTGATTCATACCCCGCCCTTTGACAAGAAATTGACAAGATTGACCACAAAGGCGTGCCAAGACTTATGATCATTGACCAATGACGTGTGACAATTGACCCCTCTGCCTTGCATCGCTCATCGATAAGATACGGGCAGTGTCAGCAAAGTTTTGCCCATCTTACTCCTTAATCAAGCCCTATCAAGCGACAATCATGACAATCCCAGAGTCGGGCATCACCATTGAGCCAGGATATCGTCCTGGCTTGCTTGCCAGATGTCTCGAGATGCACATAACCTACTATCACCCGCTTAATTCCTGGGGTCGCGCGTTCGAAACCTCCGTCGCCAAAAGCTGGGCCGACCTCATCCAAAGACTCACCAATCCTCGCAACCAAATCTTCGCAGCAGTTCAGTCAGCACCCTCTGAGAATTCCGCCGACTTTACTCAAAAGATCGTGGGGACTATCTTGGTTGATGCAGAGAATCTTGAACAGCTGAACACGGCGCAAATACGCGGCTTCATCGTTGATGAGCGAGCTCGTGGCCTTGGAGTAGGGAAGCGCTTGATGGCGGCGGCGATGGAGTTTATCGAGCAGCAGAAGTTTGATAAGGTGACGCTTTTCACATCGAGTACACAGGAAACTTCCTTGTATCTCTATAAGAAGGCAGGTTTTGTGGTGGTGAAGGATGAGCAAAAGATTCTGTGGGATGTGCCGCTGAATGAGTTACAGCTTGATTGGACGCGACCAGTTGTTGCAACCCAAGGAGTTGATGAAAAAGGCGCAAATGGAGTTACGAAAAGTGATATATAGAGGAAAGAAATTATATCGAGAAAAACAGAAACCCGCACTAAGTTAGCTACTAGACGATGCCAATATTGACATTTCTTTTGCGAGCTTGAACCCAATTGCCTGGATGGGACATGTACAATTGAACCTTGTCCCAATGCTGAACTAGCCGAGCAACCAAAGAAATAAGAAGGATCAGCATGGGCGTCAATAAAAAAAACGAGAGATTGGTAGGTCCCAGAAAGTCAGGGATGACTTCCTCCTGCATAGAGAGTATTGCCGCCGCGAGGGCAATGGGCAACACAACCTGTCAAGTCAAATCAGTAGATCTACACGCTCACGATCTCCACGGAAACACACGTAGAGTAGAAAGCAGCTAAGAACTTGTGTACTTCCAGTAACCTGCGCCTGTATGCGGGAAATCCGGTATTGTTCGTCGATGTTGTGAAGATTTAGCTGCATTGGTGTGAGTGTCGTCCAGTGTCATTAGGGACTGCCTTACTGTTCTTTCGTGCTCGTCACAAAGTGTACGGATGTTGTATAGCTCTTTCAAGCAATTCCTCACCTCCGCGAAAGTCTGCTCAATAGACACCATTGATTGACGTCCATAGCGTGTTTGCATGTGGTCCGGATAAGTCAAGTTATCCCAACAGTCTATGGTTGTCTCTAAGCACACCACCAGCTCGGTCAACTTGCGTCTTGCATGCCGAAGCCATGCCAGAGGCTGTTTTAATTCTTTGCTAGCCAATGTAAAGTCAAATTCATTGACCTGCGCAAGAATTAGTTGTGTTCAATCGAAATTCGCAGCATCAAAGTTATCACATATGTTTCCACTCTCTGTTTGAACATTTGTGCTGTGTTCATCCATTCGTCTTTGAAAACGAGTAGTTGGCATTCCACAGAAGTCAGGAAGTAGTCGTCGGGATCTAGAATCGGAAGATCCGCATCGTGTTTACCGGTGGTAAAGGGATCAAGCTGAACCCCTCTATCACAATAATCCTCCACGCATTGCCTCTCGTCTTCAGATTGCAAGTATGTATCGACAAAGCAGTAGCCGGTCCAAACCCCTTCACCTATTTGTGTAATGCACACTGCAATTTGCGCTTGACTAAGGTAATCCATCGCGGGGATTATCGGAGAGTTGCCTCGAAGACAGCTCATATCCTGAACCATTCTCAGGGGACTACCGTCTGGTCTGAGCCGTATGTCTCGAGGCGCGCGTTGGGTTAATTTCCATGAGTAAAAAGGCAGATGGAATGAGAGCTCATATGCAACAAGGCCTTGAGGCTATGTGTGAAGAGTTTTGTATGAGCAGAAGCCATCACAGTGTGCGTCAAGCTTAGCTTGGATAAGACTCCTATATAAGGCTGAGAAGCAATTTAGGAGTAGAGAAAGTGTATCAAGGCATTCTTTTGATACCTAGGAGCCGTGGCCATCACAGTAACCAAGACATGGCTATCTGGGTTCATGATAAACCTAGACACGTATCAACACAGATGTCTCAAACCCCATGGTAGTTTCTGAAAGTTCTTACACCAGTCTGCGGTCCACGTTGAGCATTTGAGGATCCACGTTGGATGGTGGCTCGTGGAATCTCTGACAGCTCGATTAACATCGATGCTCAATAACGGAGAGGAAAGCCTTACCTTTTCCACGAGCCTAGTATACATTTCGTGGGGTGTCAGAGACTTCCGTTGGCCAAGTCTGGCTGAAAATGTACCTTCCCTGGTTCTGTCGTCGACAAGGCAAGATTTTATTAACGAGAGATTGGCGCTGTTAGACTGCAGTTCTCGAAGCTCGCCTGAGTGACAGAAACGGTTGACCACTTCGGCTTGATATCTGCGTCTCGGCTCCCTACCACCATTGGTCATGAACCAATCAACCAAGTCTCTGGCCCCGACTTTTGCAGGATTGGCGTATATATCGTTCAAAATCTCAAGCATTCCCATCGTGAGCTCTGAACTTTTCCCAGTGCTTATATGGTCTTTGGCTCCCTCAGAATCAGCGGAGCTTTTTGCAAGAAGCTGGTTGTTGATAAAGTCAACCAGCTGCACTAGCTTTTCGTTTTTTCCCGGCTTTCCTGGTAAGTGGCCGCGCCTGTATCTCTTTGGAGTCATTCTGTTGCCCATAGAACTCCCTGATAGCTGTACTCAAAGATTGTCAGCAATTTGTTTGCGTTGACACAGATTCACAAATGATTGTCCAAATACTAGTAAAAAGTCGATGGCGCAATAATCTTCAATTTAAATCCCGTAAGCTCGGATATGTGTTGGGGTTTGGGGTGGACGCAACTCTTATATGGTGAACTACGTTACGACAAAGGCGATACAGCATATTAGGCAGAAATAGGTTTTGCGCTCACTTGTACCACATTACAAGTGCACAAGTTTCACATGGACCTTTCCTTTAATGGTCATATTAGGCGGCAGAGATTGCCACAAGATGTAGAGCAATATATCATTTGATATCTACACTCATTTTTATAATAGGATTAAAGAAATTTAGAATTTAAGACAATGATGGAAGTTAGATATATATTAATACCTCACTTGACCACTATTGTGTAATGTTTGCGACATAGCCTCCAGAGCTTCTTTCACCAAAGATGGTCTTCACGGACCCGGGTGCCTGTACACAACAAATCTGGGCACGTCAATTGGTACTCGCCATTTTAATTCCACGCAAGTATTGGTCACGAGACAGTCCTCCCCGGAGATGGTAGTAGATGTCATGTCTTTGGTTCCTGATTGGTTATATTGCCCATGATCTTAAGATAGTTCTTTAAGTGGCTTGCTCTTCTAGCTTGCAACTTTGGCACCTAGACTTGTTGCATTTAGTGCAGTCGGGACTAGAATATGGAATGCCGGACATTTGATAACTGCAACATGTCCAAACCCAGATCGCCTGTCCTTTTTTCCGTCCTTGCACTTGTGAAGTCCCATTCATCGCCATGAAGGCGTTTCGCTGGTCTGGCCAGCTCCCAAATAAGGTGTCACAACGTGAAATATAATCGGACATGGTTGTTATAAGTTCAATAGTAGGGAGAGATGTGTAAATGAATTGTTCAGTTTGTTCCAGTCGTCAAGGAGCGAGGTCGCGAAACGAGCTTTTATAATGCAACAATGTTGTTCTGAGCATCACTGAAGTCATCGAGTGACTGATGCCCCTGTTCTATTGAGAAACCACCTACGGTAAGATCCAGATGTGTTATTTACTGTTTCAGCTTAGACATATCGCCGAGGGCTCATATTCACTACGCAGAACTTGGTGTTGCTCGCTGTTAAGTGATAGTTGGAGTTTGGTAGTGTTCACTGTGGACATGCACTGACATGGATGTGTGTAGACACGAGAAAACGAGAAACGGGCCCTGGTGGCTCAGATCAATGTGAGTTTAATACATCCCCACAGTATTGGTGTACATCAAGCCATAGGTCAATTGCTAATGTCTTTCAGGAACTCGATAAGAAGATCCAGGTTAGTATTTCCCTCGTGTATGCAATCCGAGGACACCCACTGACATTCTGCATAGACAGACATCGAGAACGCTGCCGTAAGTGTATCCTATTGACAAGAGATGTGGCTGGCAGCGCTTCTGTGTCAGACTTAGCAGTTGAAAGCGGAGCTAAGTTATTGCAGCTATGTTCTATCGTGAGTCGACTAATATGTGACAACAGAAGCTCGCCAATAAGGAGGCGGGGTCCTCATTGGGAGATGCGTACGAACAAGGTGGGCGTTTCGCAGCAGCCCTTGTACGTCATCCCTCTCAAAACATCCAAGAACAAGTTGAGCTAACAGACTTGTAGAAGAAGACGGAGGAGGAAGAAGAAGAGGCGAAAGTCGGCGGCCTCGGATGCGTGCTCGCAGGTCTGCAAAGTTATGTGATCAAGAATACACAGTAATGGCGTATGAGGGAGGGTTCACAAGGTCCATGAGGGATGCGAAGACCGACATTTAGGATGAGAAGAAATAAACTCCTCAAACTTTAGGGTTTGTTCATACTAAAGTCTCCTAAAGTTGTCTAAGCTGATGCTGCTCTTACCTAAAGCTGGCCTAAGACTTGTGCAACCAACTGAAAGATCGAGGTGAGGCCTCGTGTTCTTTCATGCGCCGAGCGTCATAATGTAGGATAATTTGACATACTAAAGCGCCAATTAAAGTCAAACTCTGCATGCACTGTAGGTACCTGGAAGTGGTGCTTGTTTCCATTTGATGTCATCCGTCTCTACGTAAGGCAGTTTCCTCGTCTGCCACTTGCCTTGGTTCTGCCGCGGAAGACCACCTTCTTCTGCCTGTTCTTACATTGTGTTTCCCTCTTCTCGCCACTCAACTCCCACATCTCCCGCATTCCGCATTCCGCTGCAAACCATCGCGCAGCGAATCCAAGCAACTTCAAACTGCAAGCCTACGGTTTCAATCCGCGCGGTAAATCCCGCTTGTCCTTGATGTTCCTGGCCGAGCACAGGTTCTGTTGAGACTGTTTCTGACTAATTGTTGATCGCAGCTCCCGTACGTTTCCCACATCCCCGCCATTCCTGGTCTTGTCGCTAACACGCAGTTCGCACAGTGCCTTTAAAGCCAACGGTTGTCAGTTCAACATGTACTCCATCCCATCTTTGACACTTCTAACATGTCTGTTTTCCTGTAGTCCAACAAAAACTTCAACTTGTAAGTTTCCCCTACGTGGCTTGGTCCATCCCCAATTCTAAGCACTCTCAGCTGACCAGTCATGCAGCAAACACATCAACAACAGTAAGATCAACTTATCACCTGAGCAATGGCACGTCTAGCTGTGCACAGGATTTCTGACAGTCCTTCCAGATGGCACCCAAGAACACCGTAAGTGTAAACATCCCTTCCACCCTCCCAACAATCGATTCATAACATGCGACTGCGATCATCATTTCATGGGCGCGATTGCTGACTAATTTCTTAGAACCTCGAGTCCGGCCTGGCCGGCAGAGCGGTAAGTCATTAACAGTCGACGATTACAGGAATCAGTAGCTAATATTTGTCTAGAAGCGCGATGTCTCTTCGGAAACAAAGGTAAGCACATATCCCTTGCCCCAAGACATTGGGTTTCATGGAACATCCTCGTCACATTCGTTGATTTTCTTCAATGTCGTACACATGCTGATAACCTTTCCACAGTCCCGCAACACAGTACGTACCACTCCATTATCGACCGAACAGATCAAGATCTTGGAGGGCATGGGTTTCTAACAGGGAGGTGATTAGTCCGTCACATCTATTGCGTCCACGACCGCAACCGCGAGCCCAAGTCTGCAAAGGGCGGTGATCAGCATTTAACAACAATGGGGTATATAATTGGGGGAAACACTGTTCAAAGGGGGAGATGGACATGGCACAAACCAAGAAGACGGCTGCGAGGATCAGGATTCGGGATAAAAGAGGAATAAACTCGTCAAACTTTAGGTTCTGCGCATACGAAACTCCTCTGAAGCTGGTCTAAACTACTGCGGTGCTCCCCTAAGGCTGGTCTAAAATTTGGTGAGGTCTCGCGTTGTTCCATGCGGAATAATGTCCAAGTTGGGAGCTAGATGTGTTATTTGCAGTTGAGACACGTGGCTGATAGCTCCAATCAGTACAGAGAAACTTTGCTTCTTGCATGCATCAAGCGTGACTTGTTAGGAGGACCAAATGAACAGTTTAACTTGTATATTCAGGCTTTGCCGTACCGCCCCCTTCCTCGTAGATCTATATCCAATTACATTCTCTATTTATACACCCGACTCCCATGTATTGATCTCCAAACTGTAGACATGGGGGATTGAAACGCCGATCGACACTGTAAAGCACAAAACTCCAGCACTAAAATAAAGGAACCGTCTACCAAGGCATACCGTTTTGCTTGATCAGGTCATCCTCGGAAGTCTTGAAGCTCTCCGACTCCTTGAGGAACTGTTTGTGGAAGGTCTCGAGGAGAACACCAGGGAAGACAGCACCGACGGCCTGGACGAGACGATCCTCCTTGCCGATCCAGACGTGCTTGATGAACTTTCCGTTGCAGCCTGAGTTGCTCTCGGGAAAGCCATTGGCCTCGGTACAAGGCAGGGACAGAATGTCGTCAGGATACTCGTAGCGGATGAACGTGCCGAAACCGCCCTGGTCGGTTGGTTGCCAGCCCTTTCGGTTGCGGAACTCAGTGCAGCCGGGGAACTTGCCGCCGTCGTTGGCACAGTCATCCCACTCCTTGAAGATCTCGTACGTCTTGTTCTTGTTCTGCATGATCATGAAGCCAGTGTTCAGGAACAGGTTTCCTCGTCGGTCACGGTTATGCTGGGTGTCGGGATCGTAGGGCAGGGCGAGGGAGTTGTTCTGGGGAGAAATGCTCCAGTAGTTCATGAGCCACTCGAGGGGAAGGTCGAGACGATTGAAGAGAGCGTCGGAGTCGATGAAAACACAGACGTCGTGCTTCTTCAGAACCTGCGAGAGGACGGAGGGCTTCTTCCATGAATCGCGACGGTCGGGGTAGCCATTGATCTTGATGTGGTAGTACTGGTATCCGTGGATCTTGGCTATTCAGACATTAGTACACGGCGAGCGCTGGGGAGGGGAATAAGCGAAGGACGTACAGTAGACCCAGTGGTTCAGTGTGCCACCGGATGGGCCGTGGACTTCTCGGCTCTTGTTCCACGTCATTTCGTCGGACCAGATCTGGCCGGGCTTGTCGAAGCGACGACTCTCGAGGTCGACAATGCAGAGCTTCTTGCCGAGGGGCTTGGTCCAGATGGGCTTGTCGGAGGGAAGCTTGGAAGGCCAGTGACCGTAGGGGTAGTATTCGGGGTCGTTGACCTTTACGGCGGGCTTGATCCATTGTTCGGGTGTGAATGCGTCGAGGTTAGGACCGGTGGGCGCTTCGGGAATGGCGGGAGCTTCAGGTGTTTCCTCGACTTCGGTTTCGGGGATGAACTCTTCTTCATTCTCGTGGTCGTGGTCATGTTCGTGGTCGTGCGCTTCCTCGTGCTCGTGGTCGTGGTCATGCTCCTGCTCTTTCTCCTGCTCAGCGGCGGGCGAAGCAGCAGCGGGGGTAGGAGAAGCATTCGCAGCCTGCTCCTCAGCCTCAGCAATCTCCTCAGGATCGCTAGGCTCCTCCGCAGGATCAGCCTCAGGCTTATCGGGCGTAACAGCATGATGATGCTCCTCAGGCTTCGGCGTCTCAGCTACGACCTCAACAGCGGGCGTCGCGCCGATCTCTTCATCTTCGCCGGGTACGAAAGTCGGGGCAGCAGCGGCGGCTTCTTTCTCGGGGACAAAAGGCGCGGGCTCGTCGCTGTTCAATTGTCAGATAAAGTTTATCGCTGCGAAACAGAGGGGGGGATCTTACACTCCGCTCTTTACGGCTGCTGTCGACTCGGAGGGAGTCTTGAGATGGAAATGCGCCAGACCGAGAAATATGGTGACGAAAACGACGGCGGCCAAGAGCACGGCTCTGTTTGACCTTGGAACGGTCATTTTCTGGCGATTAAATCTGCTGTGTGACGGGATGATAAAAAAGAATGTAAGAAAAACGAATGTCGGAAAGCAAGAAAAATAAAAAATAAAGCAAGACAAGAAAAGTGACAGACAGCTGAGCTGAGAGAGGGGGGAATAAAGCAATTGACAACAGACCCCTGACTCTCTTTTTTAAACCAATCCAGGGGGTTCTTACTTTTAGATACAGTACCATTTTGCTCTCCCTACCGTAGCAATTCTTGCTGGTGGCTTGTCTCAGTACAGGTAGCGCTTCATAACGGTTGGTCAAGGCTTGACGCCTCGTTGATCCACTGTAATCAATCTGCGACGAGGCCTGAGAAAAGGGGACCATGAGGCCACGGTAGTTGGGAATTTAACCTTGCTGTGTTGTTTCTGATGCAAGTGTTGTTCCGCCGATGATATTGATGGAATAGAATTGAAGATTGTCTTCATAAGGTTATTATTAGAATCTTAACTGATGGTGATACTGTACTAGGCACTGTAGGTTGCACGCGATGCGGGGGTGCTTACGCTTACTTTGCTTTTTGGTGTTGGTCCCCTTAACGGATCCTGTTCCGCCAAGCAATTTCTTACCCAGATCTCGTCACTCTTCCAGCGTCTTTCTCGAAGCGCATCACCAGAACTGTTCTTCCAAGGGCTCTGCCATCAATTGCAGCATCTTTTAGGCTTAAGGAGTCAGCAGGTACTCGCGGTCTCACATTATCGCCATCCATTCAGTGCTTGATCACGTTTCGCTCCATAAACTTTGAGTGTTGCAGGGCTGTAACTCTGTTTTTCTCCTCCCGAAACTGCCGTCGCTAGCACCAGACTCAACGGTCGGGCGCCACGGTTTGAGCCAACCCAACTTCTTTCTGCCTCAACAACGCCCCCTCGAATGTCCACTGCCGTCGCAAAATGAAGCTCTCAATATTCAATAACTGAATAGGAGAAACATTCTCCTCTCTCGATTACTTCCATCTTCATTTGAACTGTAAAAGAGGGGGGTCTTTGTTACAGCACGATTCCTCAGCTGAAGCTAAAGACGCCACTTGAAACGGGTTTTAATTGGATGGCTGCTGAGCTCCGCCCGCCCCCTTGCTTTGGCGATGATGCCCATGACCGGTAATCATTCCTGGAGATAGGAATACATACCCCATACTCTGGGCCTTGATCATTTCGGCACTGTCAGTTCGCGTTGATATGCTTCAGGCGCAAAGCAACTGCTGCAGTACTCTGCTTCTTTCAATGACCATCGCGATAAGCTGCTCCGATAGCCAAGTCCTGATAAACCCCTGGGCTAGCCCTGTCTTTCTTTGTCCCTGATCAGATTCTAATCCCTGTCACCTGAAAACGCGTTCTGTCAATAGCGCGCCCAACCACCAATCAGCGTTCATCTATCTGTTCCACCCTAAACTAACGATGTTTTGAGCCATGGTCCCTTCACGCTATCGATTTGTTTCAACTCCTTTTGCCACGCTATTGAAGCTATCGTCAGTTTTTGCATCGTTGGTTCAGGGGCAGTTAATTTTTGGACAAATTTTGTGGCTCGTTAGGTTCAGGTACTAGCATCTGTCAGTCGTCAATATCCGTTATGCCGGCACCTCGATTAGACAGCTATAGGGTATGGCAAATTCGTCACTTTATTTCTCACTAACTCTCTTCATTATGGTCAATACGCGTACCAACTTAGCCATGACTGGGATCACGGGTGTTCTCCTAGAAATGGTCTACTCCCGAGGGCATTTAATTATGGCTTTCATGTTTGTTGTCCAGGTCATTATAGGAACTGTATAAGATAACTCATTTTCCTCAAAAACAGAAAGTCTTTAGAAGCCTACTATATATACGGGAAACGCATCAGTTCCCTCATCTTCAATGAATGCCTAGTGTCCCTAGGATTTGACGTTTGAAGAGTTTGCAATCTTGAAAGGCCCATTTCCTGTTCTTCCGGGGGAGAGATTATCATCAGATGCACAAGAATATGAACAGGCTTACAATACGTCGGTAAAGTAAGCATCAAATACTTGTTTATATAATTAGCTGGTAAATTTTAAACGGCATTGCGAAAGAATTTAATAATAAATAAAAAGTTTTCAAAACATACTACAAAGCTACCTACTTACGTAGTTCATGCCATAGATCTGGTAGTAAATCCTCATCAGCAAGCTGAGGTGCTTAACGTTCGCAAGTCATCATGCAGATAATCCAAGCCTCTTCTAAAGGCAACCTTGATACCGACCTGAGCCCAACTCCTTCACGCAGGGCTCAAACATCACTCTGGCTAACCGACTCAATTTCAGTCACTCGGCAATAGTGTCAGAGACGACCAACTTGAATGCCAGCAATGTCGGAGAGCTCGAGAGCTGTCACATCGTATTCTCGGAAACAAAGAGTGAACGTCTACCACTAACTTCAATACAAACCTATATACGCTCGCGAGGTAGGGGGATAATAATCATCACCATGGTCATCGAGGATTTCATATCGATGGCAGTTATGGCCAAGTTTATATGGTATTCGACGACGGATGGACCTCGATGACTGTCTTTACTTAAAATAGTCTCTAATTCCCATTCCACGATATCGAGCTGAGTGACAAGAAAACTCCATAGGTTTTCATGAGCTATGCAAGATGTAGAAATGAAAGAAGCTAGAAGCTCCCTTCTGAATTTGTCTTGATGCTCCGGACAAAGAACTTCTAAAACTTCATGGTCCAAAGAAATGAATGTCCACTCTCATTGGGCCTCAAGATCCGTGATTAGGAGTCTCTGCATTGCCCATGGGTTTGCTCTTGAGAGTGAAAAGAATCTTTGCGCCTCGTCCGCAAGGTAGATATAACACCTAGGCTTCTGATTCTTGAAACCGACGTCTATCTCCTCTTGAAACTCTGTTACAGACACAATGACATCAACCTTCCAAGTTGTTCCAACACAGAAACAAATAACCAGGATTGTTCTTCCGCTGACTTGGGCTTTTGTTCAAGAGGCAGCGTATACTCAAATTTACAAGGAATTGAGATCGGGCCACGAAACACCGAGTTGGGCCATCAGTCAATCACATGAGCGATCGAGGTCTTCGAGAATAATATTCACGACAAATAAAGCTGGGCCTCTGCACAACCTTTCATGATGCTAGAAAGCAACTTACCTACCAGAATATCAATTTGACGACGAGAAGCCTCTAAAGGCGAAGGAGGAGAAAAGGTCGGAAGGTAAAGGGAAATGATCCTCCATGACAGCATCCCAGCCCAAAATCCGGGAAGTGTAATACGAGAATATTCTTGTTAAAATACAAGTTGATCATTCATTTGGGGTATGGTCTGATTACTCTGATCCCTCCTTGCCCTCATACAGAGTCTAACTGGCCATAACCACTTTTGAACGGTCTGAAACAGGAGCTTATTCAAGGCTTCGTTTCGCATCGCCATCCTTATCATTTAAAGCTTGTGTTTCCTATATAAACAAAACATGCTATGGATGTACGCCCCATTTACAGGCCCGAGCTTTTGCACGCTCGGCAAACTCAATAATTATCTGGCATATAAACTGGGATAGACGTCCAAAATGCCGTGAAAACTCTCCATACTCAGCCGTAATTCGCAATGCTGTTCAAGGTGTCTTTATTGTCGGCATTATTGCCTTCGGCGATAGCAGCTGCAATGACATGCAAACTGCCAAGAACTGATGCCCACTTTAGTGTTGGACATGGGTTTCAGGACGATTGTATTTCTGGAACTGGTACGATCCAGGGTTACATGATCTTTGTCGATTTTTCCGACGCTCAATCACCAGCTTCTGAATCCGTCAAAGAGCTTCGCGACCTTCTTGTGCCGGATGCAGCAAAATGGTACCAGACGGCCAGTTACGGCCAGCTTGAACTTAACATCACGGCCGACACGTCCAAGTTCTACCGCATGCCCAAATCTGCAGCATCCTATAAATGGGAAGATAGCTTTAGCGCTGGACAGCATCTGTCTTATATCCAAGATGCTCTCGACGCGTATACAAACAACGGTGTGAGAGCACCACCCGCCGAGACGGACATTCTCTACATCGCGACAACACGCAACAACGACAAGATGACCCGATCACTCGGATCCAGCTTCAGCGTCTCTACACGCAATGGGAAACTCGTCTCCAGAAGAGCTGTCACTTTCGGCGCCGATCCCTACATCTCGTGGGGCTATAAGGCGGTCAATCACGAGACAGGACACTCGATGTGTTTGCCCGACTACTACCCTAATACGCCGGATCTGCCGACTGGCTACTACACAGGAGGATGGAGTATCATGGGAAATGTGGGAGGAGTAGCGCCTGATTTCTTTGCTTGGGATAAATGGAGACTTGGATGGTTGGCCGATAAGGCAATCGACTGTGTTCTTGAACGTGGTACGACAAAGCACACGTTGACTCCTGTTGAGGTTGAGGGCGGTGTCAAGGCTGTTGTCGTTGCTAAGAGCGACACTTCTGCTTTGGTTGTCGAAGCTCGTGTTGCGAAGGGCGTTGATGGGAATATTTGCGCACCGGGAGTTCTTCTGTATACCGTTGATACAACGCTAGCCACGTCGGAGGGTTCGATCAAGGTCTTGGATGCAACGCCCGGATCGAACGGCTGCGGGGATAACAATGGCGCGGAACCATTGAACGACGGGACTTTGTCGATGAATGGGAAGAAGTCGTTTGAGGCCTCAGGATGGGGAGTCAAGGTCACGTTGATTGATGACAAAAATGACCAGTTCAATATCGAGGTTCAGTACTCTTAGAACCGTTTAGCTGGGGTTACATTGCAGACGAGAATTTGGGGAGAAATACACATCATTTATTGGCTGCGCCATCTTGACCTGCAGAATAGATGACATTCACTTTACCCACGAGTCGTGAACACCGACGGGATTTACGATCATGACTGGTTATAATCATGACGAAGGTAGTATCGGCCAAGTCCCCCCTCGGCCAATTCCAGTTCCATGGTTCCATCACTAGTGGTCCAGCTGCCAATTACGGTCCGATCACAAGAACCTTAACGGCCCGTTTGTGGTTCCCCATCGATATATCCGGGGTTTCAAGTCTCCCGATGTTTTGCCATCCAAATTTCCAAAAGGTCCCCCCCCGCATGATGTTTATTTGCGATTCCCCATGGGGAATACTCTTGCGTGCATCATTCGACTGCGATTCAGCAAAGAACGGACGGCAGTTGACCTCGGCAAGCGTGAATATTCGGAATTGTGGTCAAAATAGGGAATGGCATGGCTGTAGCGTGGTATCCCTGGTTGATAATATACGTGATGCATTGAGGATTTTGATGGATTTTATGGGAATTGTTCCGCATGACGTTTCTGTTCTCCGCTCAATGACACTCTAGCCGGAGCTTTGGTCAATAGGTTGACCAAGACCTTGATTTTTCCAAGACTGTCGGAATAATAAATAATGTCGAGTTCCACTAGCAAGATGGTTCCTAGACTCGAGAAGTGTCACGCCAAGCCTTCTTTTCACTATGCCTTCTCTCCTGAAACTGGCCACTGCGGTCGCCCTTCTCACCGAAGGCGTTCTTGGACGACAAGCACCTGCTGTGCGAGTTAAGAACGGTACCCTTGAAGGCAAATATGTCGCTGGATTAGATCAAGATCTCTTCCTCGGTGTTCCCTTTGCTCAACCTCCCGTCGGCCAACTTCGTCTTCAAAACCCCCAGCCTTTGAACGAGACTTTCAAGGTCAAGAAGGTCACCAAGTATGCTGATTCTTGTGTCGGTTATGGAGTAAGTCTTTCTCCTCATGTCCGTGTGAAGTCCTTCTGACATCGTGTAGAACAGCGCTGATCAAGGTCCTGCGACCTTCAGCGAGGACTGCCTGACTCTAAACATCGTCAGGCCTGCTATGTCCAAGGGCAGCAAGAAGGAGAAACTCCCAGTTGGTGTCTTTATCCACGGTGGAGGCTGGACCATGGACTTTAGCGCCAACGGTGTTTACAACATGAGCTTCATGGTAGAGGAGTCTGTCAAGATGGGCAAGCCCTTCATCGGAGTCTCTGTCGACTGTGAGCCGACTGCAATATACCAACTAGACCTGTGACTAACGATCAACAGACAGACTTTCTTTCTGGGGATTTATGGCTAGCAAGGACATCTTCGATGCCGGAGTAGCTAACCTCGGCTTGAAGGACCAGCGCATTGCTCTGCACTGGGTCAAGGAGAACATCGCTGCCTTTGGCGGTGACCCATCAAAGGTCACCATCTTTGGTGAGAGTGCCGGCGGTGGTAACGTCGGCTACCAAGCTATGGCGTACGGAGGCGTTGACGAGGGGCTATTCCGAGGTATCATCGCTGAATCTGGAGCTGATGGCACTGACATGAAGAACTACACCGGACCCCAGCAGCGCTACGACACTATTGTCAAGGCAGTTGGCTGCGACAAGGAATCCGATAAGCTTGCTTGTCTCCGCCAAGTCCCCTTCGAGAAACTCAACGCCACAAGTACCAAGATCCAGGGCAGCTTCTACCCTGTCGTCGACGATGACTTTGTGCCCGACTATCCCTCCAAACTTCTCGCCAACGGAAACTTCACCAAGGTGCCTCTCATGGCTGGAACTAATGCTGATGAAGGTAGCTTCTTCGGCCTGCCTGGTGTCGACTCCACTGAAGAGGCTGTTTCTAACCTTAGAGCCGCTGGACTTGACGCTGATACCATTGATACACTGTTGGCTCTGTATCCCAACATTGACGCTCTTGGAATTCCATCGGGGTACCGTTACAAGTCAAGTGATCCTGTCAAGAAGCAGTACAAGAGATGGGCTGCTCTGCAGGGTGACCAACTCTTCATGTCGTGGAGACGTGCGCGAACTGATGCTTGGTCTAAGCACAACGTGACTTCATATGCGTACCTGTTCGAGTCCCCCAATACCAACATGCGTAAGTATATCCCTCATGCGCTTGAGATGATTTGTTTTTACTGATATGGACTGCAGCCGATTACATCGGAACTCCTCACTTTGTCGAAATCGCTTACGTCTTCTACAACATGCTCGGCCAAGGCTACAGCAAGGGTCAAGGCCCTCTGGTCAACGCCTCAAAGGAGGTTCTCGACCTCGCTAAGCTTGTGAGTCATATGTGGATCAGCTTCATCACTGAGCTCAACCCCAACGAACACGGAAGTAAGTTTTTCATGTCCCCTACATGTACGGGATCAAACTAACCATTGTAGTTTCCGGTGTTCCCGAGTGGCCTGTTTTCAACAACGGCGGTGGTTATGGCGAGCACTTCTACTTTAACCCCAATGGGTCGATGGCTCAGCCTGATACTCTCCGACTGGCTGGTACTACGTTCATGAACTCGGTGTCTGCTGACCAGTATGGAAGATAAACCCGAAAAGAATTCCCTCATACTTTCTTCAGTTACATAGTTGTTGATCATCTATGGATGAGTTGGGGTACAAATCTTGACATAGTCTCAATATCAGAATATCTTCACAAGCGCTCTATCCGCAGTGACATTACATCGCGGCAAGATCTTATCGGCAAAGGCACGGTTCAGAGAGAGGTCGTTTTCATTTATTTAAGGTTCAAGGCTGCATTAATGGATGTTACATTGAAGACTATCGAAAGCATGTCCAAAAGTCAATCAACATACGCGGACAAAGATACCCTGGGCCTTTTAGTGCATCAACCAATGACGAATTGAGTTTATACCAGGGGCTCGCCACGAGCTATTGCTACCTAGTCGCGGCGTGGCGCTGATTAAGACGATGAGATGCGGGAGGATCACCCTAGCCTGGAGCATAAATCGTACGACTCTGCATGGGCAAATGTAGTAACTGCGCGCGACTTGCGCAGTTTCTAGTGTTGGTCCATAGGCATTTAGTTAGTCAATTCATATCGTGGCTTCGAGACTGCGCGTGGCCACAAGAATTGTGGTTGGTTAACAGCGGACAGGTTAGTATTTGTGCCAACAGGGTATTGATGCACGCTTTGACAAGATCCTTGCCATGACAGCAAATCAAAGAACCTTGTCAAGATTGTTGGTCGAGACTGAACCAAGTACGTCGTTTTTGCTCGAACGACGTTCCATCTCGATTATACATGCCGTGCCGGGCCATGTGTTGGCATGCAGCTAGTTTTCTTCAACAGATCCGGTCCAACCCTAGACCCCTGCATCACCTTTTCTCTGCAGTCAAGACCCACCGTTGCATGAGGCTTGAAAAATGCTGTATGATCTGTGGAATGACTTCCGAGCTTGACTTGCGTATGTCGTCCACCGAGGCGAGACGGGATGGCGTTTAGTAGCGCATGATATACGTTGACATGAACATGTAATCACCTGATATTCATGAGGGGTTTAGAAAATAGGAGTGGATGTACCAATGCCAAAGTTCGACGTCCAAGGAAGAATGGGTGACTAGTGCGAGAACGCTGGCTGTGTACACATATGTTGGGAGGTTGACAACATCAGTGCCGAGCCTAAAGAGTGTGAGAACAGAGCAATGAAATTCGACTGAGGCCAACCAAGCTGAACGGTTGATAATCAATGATCGACAGTATTATCAACTGACAGCAAAGCTTGGTAGCGCGGGGTCGTCCAAGAGAATACAGACAGATGCCGCGCGCCAATGATATCCCTCAACAGAAGCATACACTTTGAACGTTAACTATCATCACCGCGTCATGCATATACTGCCACTTTACAAAGGGACCAACGCGTATAGTTACCTAGGCCCCCATTCTGGCTTCCTCTTCTCCAAGAACGCCTTGACACCCTCTCGCTTATCCCCCGTCCCAAACGCAAAGTAATACAAACTCCTCTCAAACTCATGATCGGCTCCTAAACTATCAGCTAAGATGAATATGTTAGTCAACGACGTGGCACAGGAACTACATGATAACTACTTACATCTACAAATGGCCTCTTTAGCCAAGCCCAGCGCCGTGGGGCTCAGGGCCGCAAGCGTCGATGCATGATCCTTCACAACGTGCTCGAGGACTTTGCCGCTCTCATACAGCTGCGCGACAAGGCCCACGGACCGGGCCTCTTCCGCTGATATGGGCTGGCCAAGGAGGATCATCTGCATGGCCTGTATCACGCATGTCAGCACAAGGTAACACGAGGTTTGGGGGGAGGGAAATACCTTGTACTTTCCCACGGCGTTGGTCAGACGTTGTGTACCACCAGCGCCAGGGATGAGACCAATCTTGACTTCTGGAAGACCGAAGCGGCTTCCGTCCGCGGAAAAGATCAGGTCACACTGTGAGACGTCAGCAACTCCACGGGTTCCGTCCACGGAAAGGAAAAAAAGCTCAACTCACCATGAGAGCAAGCTCAAAGCCCCCTCCGAGCTGTCAATCCCCAGCAAAACCATGGTCAGTCTAGGGTACTGTAGTCAAAAAACTAAACTCACCGCCATTCCCTCAACAGCAGCTATCAAGGGCTTGCGCACGGCCTGCATCCCCGAGCAAAGGTCCGCCAGATAGCGGCAGCCCCGCGCGTCTTCCGCATCGAGCCGCGAGATCTCCCCGATATCAGCTCCCGCTAAAAAATTATTGGCACGTCAGTTCCAGTTCAGCTTAGCCCTGCCACTAACTTAGGGCGCAACAAGTGCCGGGAGGAGCTATACCCCTGTGGCGTGTGGATTCACCCATGGGTATGGAGGACAGGGTACAGTACCGCAGAAGAAAGAAGAGCTGCCGGTGATGACAATGACTCGCACGCCATCGTCCCTGGACGCCGTGTTCAGCTGTTCCAGAAACACGGTAATGAGCTCCTGCGAGAGGGCGTTTCGTTTGGAGGGTCTGTTTAACGCGAGGACGCGTACGCCGTCTGCAGGCGTCGACGCAAGGACCAATTGCTGCTCATCCATGACCAGATCGATATCGATGACAAAATCGTAAGATAGAAAAAAAAGGTGCAGCTGAAAGCACTGCACTTGGTAAGATTGACCGTCTTGTCGGGTTGCGTTGGATCAAATAGTTCGGGTACGTCAACAACGCGAGCTTAGCCGCGTCGATCACTCAATCGATAGTGGGGAGTGTCTTTGATTCAACTGAGACACGGCTGGGATCAACCCAGCAGAAAGAGCTGCAGCCTGCACCGCGCTGCAGAGAGTGAGACACTGCAGATTTTTGGTGTTGGCTGAGGCATTTTGAAAGGGCGGTGGTTGGGGACTAATTCCACGTCGGGAAGTATTGCTGAAAATCTCGTAGTTTGCTGTCTCCCATGTCGATCTTGGTGTCTGTCATTCCGTTGGCTTGGTCCAAGTGTCGAGCCGTTCGCATGCTTAGCTCTTGAACCCGATGATCCTTTTGTTGAGTAAGATTTGACTGATAGATTTCGGTGAGTCTTCTGAAAAAACCTGTTCCGCAAGTTCAAATTACTTGTTTTTTTTCTTTATATTTTATACGATATAGGTGATGAGTAAGCTATCTGTCATTTAGGCTTATCTTGGATAACCTCATTCGAAAAAGCGGCACAGCTTACAGCCCAACTCCACCTCATATCATCTCGGCTCATGTGAGATTTTGCAGATGCCGAACTCAGATCCTGCAGCTCCCGCAGAACCCGCGTGCTAGAGATGTCTTGGCCAACCCTTGTATCCACAGCCACGGAACCATGACCATAGCCAGGGCAGATCGCTCTCTACATGCGGGCCTGCGGGCCTACGGTACGTACGTAGGTATTTCTTCTGTACCTACCTACAGGGGTACGCACGCAGACCACATCACACGCCTCGTTGTTCTTTTCGGTCAAAGACCTCGATGAGTTCAGGTACATTACCATCTTACCCAACTGGGACCAACGGACCAAAGCAAAATCAGATTCTTGCCCCATCTGTCATGTGGTTTACCTGTTGAGCTGGCCCTCTTTTCGACGCTATCTGGGAACTACATGCCTTAGCTTGGCAGATGGTTTCTTGTTTATCAACAGATTTTTACCGTATTTGGTCGACTCCGGAGTTTCAAGGCGGATCCTTCTTGTATCTCGATAGAGGAAAAAAGACGCATTCTGGGGGCGGTTGGGGGGGCGTACTCCTCCGAGGTGCAACTTGAAAGGGCAGCTGACTGGTTGACGATCCATCGGTTGCTGGTGTTGGGCCTATCCTGCCAAGCATGACGAGAAGGCTGGGTAGGATTAGGAAAAAAGCGGGAGAAGGGCTTTGGCTTTATTTAAGAACAGACCTTCTTTTTGTGTGTGGAGAGATGTTTCTTATGCAACTCCTTAATTTCAAATCTTTGATGCACAATCTCCCGCCATCCCCGACTCAATCTATTTGAGTTTATTTCTATTTGGAATTGTACGACGATCCTCATCTTATCTTTCACACGCCTCAGATCTTAGCATGGCATCATCTGTGCTTGACGTTTCATCCCCACGGGGAGCTGCCGTGCCAATCTCGTTTACACGAGGTACATGCAGTCGACCTAGCTTCTCAACCGTCACAGAAGCATTCTTCCACTATGCCTCCTCACAGCCTTCGGCAACTGCGGCACGAGATCTCTCTGTCGAGCCAGCTGTTGAGATAAGCTATGGTGAGCTTGCTGAACAAAGCATCCGCTTGGCGCAACGGTTACAAAGTCTGGGCGTCATGCCGGGACATCGTGTGCCGCTTGTTGTCAAGCGTGGTGTTGGTATGTTGGTTGGTATACTTTCTATCTTGTCTTGTGGAGCTCAATATGTTCCTCTCGATGGAGGCGTAGTGGCAGATGAGACCTTGCGGTTTGTGTTACAACAGACCGGAGGAAGGATAGCTTTATCTTCAAAGGCTACAGCACATCGTATCTCGAATAGAGATGGGACACATGCTGTCATTATTGAGGATGAAAGCATCAGTGAGCAAAGTGTCGAAGACTTTACTCCAGTGAGTAGGTCTGAGGATGGCTGCTATGTGATATATACATCAGGTATGTGAATATATCTTCACTACTATTCGTAACACTAACAAGTTCTAGGCACAACAGGTACACCAAAAGGAGTCGACATCACTCACAACAATGTGACAAACTTGTTATGCCAAGCACCAGGCAATCTGGGTATTGGACCAGGAACATATGTTGGTCAAGTGCTGAACGTCAGCTTCGATATGGGTAAGCAAACCAAGTATTCAAAGACAAAGGACCGTGCTGACATACAACTTGAAGCTGCTTGGGAGACTCTTGGTTGTCTGTCAAATGGCGGGACCTTAGTCATGCGTGGCTCTGACTGGTCAAAGGCCCTCAAGCAAGTGAGTTTACTATGTCCAAGTGTTGAGCTGGTCACTGACTATTACAGATTGACGTCCTAATCTGCACTCCAAGCATCCTCTCAAAGTATAACCCACAGGACTTCCCAAGACTGAAAACCGTTGCTACAGCAGGAGAGCCTAGTTCTCAGCAGTAAGTTTATATCTGTCACTTTCTTTCTGATTTTAACTAACCTCTCTAGACTCGCTGACCTATGGGCATCTCATGTCTCATACTTCAACTGCTATGGCCCAACAGAAACCACCATCGTCAACACCATGCACCAGCACCAAACAGGCCAGCCTCTCTCCATCGGCAAGCCAACACCAGGAAATAATGTTTATATCCTAGACGAGTTTCTTGTTCCAGTACCTGTTGGAGAAGTCGGCAATGTTTGGGCTGGTGGTGCAGGCGTAGCTCGTGGCTATGTCGACTTGCCAGACAAGACAACTGAGAGGTTCAGACCTGACCCTTTCACTCAAGACGGGTAAGTTTCTAAGGCATGAGATATTTGAAAAAGATACTGACCTTGAACTCAGATCAAATATGTACAACACTGGTGATCTCTGCCAATGGAACCCCAACGGCACCCTCCATATTCTTGGCCGGATAGACGACCAAGTCAAAGTCAAAGGCTTCCGCGTCGAACTTGACGGCGTAACAGCCTGCATGAAATCCTGCCCCTCCGTCCAATCCGCCACAGCTCTGCTCATCAACAATGAGATCCACGCCTTCATCACCCCCAACCACTGCCCCATCACCGTTGTGGAAGCCCATCTCAAGACCCTTCAGCCCTACTACGCCATGCCAACGCACTACCACCAACTGGACAGTCTTCCTATGACTGCAAACGGAAAGATTGACAAGAGAGCTCTCAGGATGAAAGAGATGGTGGACGTTGGGAAACCTCAGCCTGCTGTTCTGCATGCGCGTATGGATTCGAATGCCTCGAGTGCTACGCAGCTTAGTTCTTTCTCTGATGCGAGTGATACGACGCTTATTAATGAGCATCAGTATGATCTTGAGAAGGCTCTTCCTGAGAAGAATATGCCTAAGCATGCGAGAGGGTTACGACACAGATTGCTCATTGTTTATCGTCGGCTTTTTTCCCTTGTTGGACTCTTCAACATCGGTGCTGCTATCGCTCTCCTCTTGACTGGTATCACAAGAGAGTGGATGGGTATTATCACAGCCATCAATCTGGCCACAGCCGTCCTCGTTCGTCAAGAATTCGTCATCAACGCTTTATACACTATCACATGTAGCGTCCCCAAGACCTGGCCTCTTGCTATCAGGACCCGATGCGCTAAGATCTATCACCTTGGTGGTGTTCACTCCGGCGCAGCTGTCAGCGCAGGAGCATGGCTTCTTGCAACAAACATCGCCGACATTGCTTGCTCCTTCGGAAGCTGTGCCAACTGGGGCAGCTTATCCATCGCTTCTAAAGTAATTTCTTGGATCCTGTCTGCCATGTTCGTTGGCATGATCGGAATGGCTTGGCCTTCAGTCCGCAAGCGGTATCACGATCTTTTCGAGAGAACCCATCGTTTTGCTGGGTGGACTATGCTCGCTCTCTTCTGGGTTCAAACCGTACTCTCAGCCCACGACAACACCTCTTCTGGCACTACACTTGGAGAATCCTGCGTCAAGTCGCCTGCCTTTTGGTTACTGGCTGTAGCCACAGCCAGTGTTGCTTCATCCTGGTGCTTCCTCCGAAAAGTCCCCGTTGAAGCTGAGAAACTCTCAGACCACGCTATCAGGCTTCACTTTGATTATACTGTCCCCGTCAACGGTTCCTTCACCCGCCTTTCTCACAAACCTCTCACGGAGTGGCATTCCTTCGCTACCATCCCGGCTCCCGAAGCCATCAACGGCCGATCAAAGGGCTACTCTCTGGTCGTCTCTAACGCCGGCGACTGGACAAAGTCCACCATCCAAGACGGCCCCTCTCATATATGGACACGCGGTGTCCCAACCTGCGGCGTGATGCGCATCGCAACCCTCTTCAACCGCGTCGTCCTCATCGCTACAGGCTCCGGCATCGGTCCTGTTCTCGGACATATCCAAAACCCAACATGTCCAACACAACTCATCTGGTCAACCAAGAACCCTGAAGAAACTTTTGGGGAAGAAATCTGCCAAACTATCATCGAGCGCATTCCTAACGCGGTCATCCACGATACTAAGAAGCTCGGGAGACCTGACTTGGTGAAGATGGGCTACAATCTGGTAAAGGGCTTCAAGGCTGAGGCAGTTATCATCATTGCGAATGAGAAGATTACGAAAAAGGTGGTCTATGGTTTGGAAACGCGTGGTGTTCCAGCTTATGGTGCTATTTGGGATAGTTAAGTTTATGATTTGATTTTGGAGTTTTGAGTTGTGGCGTTTGTCTTTATGTTTTGGGACTTTCGATTGGGATGAGTTGTACGCCGGAAACGATTTGATACGATGAATGATTACATGTTATGATCTGGAACAATATTCGTCAATATTCGCGCGTTGGAATGTAGTTGTGCTTGGCATCGGAGGCTGAGATTAAGTTTGGGGCTGGATTGACTTTGAGGTTGACCTGGGGTTCCCGTTACAATCCGATTGAGTTCTGAGATCGACAATGACCGAAGCGAACGAGAAATGCACGGAGAGGGTGAAGATAACAGGCTGTTCCATCGTTGCAGATCATGTTGCTGGGGATCCCAGTCCGGATCTTGTTTGACTCAGTGACGCAGATCATCATGCTCGGCTATTTACAGAATACCAGAAACTCTCATCTCTGACTAGACAACATATGTGTAATATTTCAAGGCAAGCATCGCTTTAAAGATATGGCTGTACGCGCCGCGAGGCACTCTAATGGTCTGAAATGATCGAAACGAAATAAATCCCCCCTACACCTGATTGAACGGGGATCCAAAGGCCAACCAATCAGCCTCCGGGTCAGGAACTCCGTTGTTTCTGGTTGGTTCCCGCATCGGCTGTAACTGCAGCTGTGACTGGCTGCTTGAGCTTGCTGACACTCGAGGACAATTGAAGAACTCAAAGACGTCGATACTATCAAGCTCGCTGAGAGACGTAGCTTGTGTTGATGTTGGCTCAAGGCCAGAGTGTCGTGCCGTCGATGTGAGGGTCACTAGGTCATATGCACTCCTGTGATCGTTAGCTGAGATGCCACATGCAGTACCTAGATGTTTGGACTTACCTTCGCATAGCTGAAAAGTTCATGTCACCCTGTCGGGCTCTCTGAACAACACGATGCAGAATCTTGGAGTAATTATTCGCAACTTCCCAATGCTGTCCAACATCGCGCAACGTCTCAATAAAGAAGTCAATCTGCGAGTCAACAGGACATCCAACCGTCGCAGCATGTACAAAAAGTAATCTCGCAGCAACCCAAAGAGAGAAGGCAAACGAGGGACCCAAGAGATTCAGACCATCTGCTTCAAGAACATCTTTAGTGATATCTCCCAAACTCTGCACGGCAGATAAACATCTCTGCATAGCGTAGTGCGATGGAACAAAGATGTGAGAACGAACTGTTGGATATGCCGCTGAGGAATGCAGTCTCACCGCAGCCGTTACATACGCGCTGTGCAGCATGAACCAGTTCGCCACGCGACTTGCAGGGTCAGAATGGCAAAGAGCCGAGATTTTGCTATATTCACTCGGTAAGCTCTGCAACCAACCATCCAGCGTCCTGTCTAGATTGCGATATGTGTTGCGCCATTCAGCCATGTCGCTTGACGAAGTGACATCAACCGGCATTTTGAGAAACTCGTGGATTCTGCTGACGATAACAAGAATCTCACAGTGATACGCAAAACTCCCGAGGTTCTCGGGTTTGTTGACAAGATATGTCATTATTGGTGATTGTTTTTCGTTGTACAGACTTAACGAGCGTGTTTCGACTGGCACGTTCTTTGAGAAGAGGTCGTATGAGCAGGGGAGGAAGCGGTTGATCTTTGTGTCGTTGAGGATGAAGTCAAATGTTGGAGTTGCGATTGTTGCGTATCGATCTAGAACGTAGATCATCCAGTACAATCGCCTTCGTCCCTCGTCTTCGATCCAAGATTCGGGTTTGCCAGCGGTGACTCTGTGAGATGAAGCGGTACGCGTAACCTCGGAAGCATCCGCGGATAGAAAGACGCTGCTTTCCTCGCTAAGGCCTAGCTGCCTGACGTTTTGCGCCAGTAAAGACAGTAGATTCCAGCCACGAGGGCCATTGGAGGTTCCCAGCTCATCCAGAGTGATTATGACGAGAGCTCTCATCGCGGGTATGGTGGTATGCTCCATGGCGTATAGCTGGACTGTGTGCTTAGCGACCTTGTGATAATATGAGCTCATCTCTGGCGATAATCTCGGATCCTTGAGGAAGCGCAACGTAGTAGCCACAATCGCGTAGAGCAATATCCGATCCGCTTCCTCCATGGAAGTTGAGCCAAAGAAGGTGGCAAATATGGTCTTGCGCTCAAGAATAGGACACCATGTGTTGCAATGCTTGAAGTAGAGATCTACCAGACTGTAAATGATGTCGTGCGGCGGTAGATCAATCGTGTACGACTGAAACGATGGATTTCGCCTTACGCCAGTTGGATTTGGCGCAGTACTCGACTGACTTGGCGTTGGTGCACTGGCGCCTTGCTGAGTCTGCATCGGCGACTGAGTAGTGTTCTGGTTGTTTATAGGCTGCCATGGACTGGTGATGCCAGGCGATCTCGCCTGCGAGAAAGAAGACTGTCTTGGAAGACTTGTGTTCGGCGTTGGTCTCCCATCCACTTGCGGTGGTCCATATCCGTTGTTTATTGACGGCGATACACCTGGTGAACCGACTGAGGAGTGATCTTGAACGATATGTTCCTCCACTCGCCTTCCCAACGCTTGAAGCAACGCATCAATCCTGTTGACCTTTGCCTCAAGCTCAATGCTAAAGCCATTACGCCCAGCACCTGGTTTCTGCCTCTCAAGGTAAACGCAAGCTCTGTTATGTCTCGCGCACCACGAGCACGCAGGTTCAGCACGATCGCATTTCACCTTACGCGCCTTGCACATCTCACAGCTATCACGCGATTCAGCCTCAATTACTCAAATCATTACAGAGCGTACATACGATATCTTCTGATGCTTCTCCCTCCTGCGCTTCTTGTTAGGTCCGGCGCTGGTCATTCTCGACTCGTCGCCGCTGGACCCATCGTCGTTGCTCAGCGTCGAATTTGCCTCTTCCTCAGCGATTGAGGGTCCGCTCATTGACGTGGATGGCATGTCGATCTCTGTCTCTCTCCGCAGTCTGGGGAAACAAACTACTGGGGAATGGAATAAGCAGAAACCTTGCACGGCCTGTTATCGGTTTTTAGTGGAGGTGAGAAACGTGTTGTTGGGTATTATGAGATGCGACGGACGGAGTAAGGCCGAGCCGCGGGAAGGGGAAGGGAAAATCTGGAGGTGTCACAGAGTGGAGCAATCTAATCGCTCTAGTTGACTAATACTGGGTCTAGTGAAGTCAATGGCCAAGCAGAAGCACTAAATCCATCCAGTAATAAGGGAGAAGCACTGAACACACACCAAGCAAAAAATCACTGCATCAATTCCATTGCAACCATTCAATTCAAGTGCCAATGCAATGGAACTACAACACTGCAAAAACAGTCGCGGTCCAGTAGAAATGCATGTGGCCAAGGTTGCAGGCGATATCCCTGTCTAGCCAAAAGCCAAGTACCTTACGTGCTGCTGTTGGTTGACAAGGAACGATATCCATGTCGTGGTTTCAACAAAGACCTTCTATCTATGGTTAACCTTGCATTGCCGTTACGCATGTGACATGTGCATCTTCGGACCACAAACACCGGCATATGTAATGTATGAGGGAAATATCTTTTTTTGCCGGATCACTCGGGCGTTTGACGACAAACATCCCGATCCTTGACTTGTCCTGTGAAGGATGCCACACCAGCAGATGGTCTACAGATCCCCCCTCCCCCGGAAATAACAATAAAAGTGCGGAGCCGCTTATGATACGATCACGAAAGAGTCTAGTGGTTGTTCCAGAACAAGTCAAGTTCCATATTTATTTACCTGCCCCTTGGCGAGTGGTAGACGCTACTGTACGTCGGGCTTATATTTGGTTACCTTCTTCGTTTAGTTGGTGCATATGGTGTTCCATCAGGCAGCAGTATTTCAGACCATCCATGTAAAACATACTAGTACAGAATCAGACCTAATCAAGCTAATGTAACTACAGAGCTAACTAACAAACAAAAAAGCAAATCAACTACTCGTTGGCCCATCCCTTGGACATCTCAACCGCTTTGGTCCAACGACTGAACCGCTTCGTCGCTTCTTCCTCGGCGATCTGCGGTTTAAAGATGGTACGACCCTGGGTATTCACTTCCTTCAATTCATCAAAGCTCTTCCAGATGCCGACGGCGAAGCCGGCCGCGATAGCTGCACCTAGTGCAGTTGTCTCACGCATGCCGGGTCTGTTGACAGGGATCCCAATAAGGTCAGACTGGGTCTGAGAAAAAGTGTTAGCAACATCTAAGCCACTGCCACGGATCAAGAACAAGGGTTCCCAGAGCAATTCCTTTACGTACCTGCATGATGAGATCCGAGTTGCACATGCCACCGTCGACGGCCAGCTCGGTCAGCGCATGTCCGCTGTCCTTCTCCATCGAGTCGAGAATGGCCTTTGTCTGAAAACACGTCGCCTCCAGCGTCGCTCTCGCAACGTGCCCGCGCTGCGTGTACGCCGTGATACCAAAGATCGTACCTCGCGCATCGTCAATCCAGTACGGCGCAAACAGGCCGCTAAAGGCCGTCACAAAGGTGCACCCACCATTATCTTCCACCGTCTCGGCGAGGGCGCTGAGCTTGGCCGACGACTCGATGAAGCCAAAGTTGTCAACGAGGAACTTGACGCTTGAGCCCGCGACGGCGATGCTGCCTTCGAGGGCGTACATGGTGTTGCCCTCGCCAAAGTCAAAGGCCACCGTTGTGAGAAGTCCGTGTGATGAAATCACGGGCTTAGAACCAACGTTGTAGAGCAGAAAGCAGCCTGTGCCATATGTGTTCTTGGCGAGACCGGGGGTGAAGCCCTTCTGTCCAACAAGAGCTGCAGACTGGTCGCCCAGACATCCAGTGATCTTGACGCCCTTGAGCGAGGTCTTAGCAAGTGTGCCGTATGCCTTGCTATCAGACGACCGCACGATTCTTGGCAGCGTAATCTTCTTGTCATCGATTCTGAACCAGTCCAGAATATCCTCGTCATACTGCAGAGACTCGAGATTCATAAACATGGTTCTCGACGCATTTGACGGATCAGAAACGTAGACATCTCGGTCCGTTCCGCCGTTGAGCTTGTACGTAAGCCAAGTGTCTACCGTTCCAAAAGCAAGAACACCGCGCTCATAAGCATCTTTGACTTCGGGAATGTTTTCAAGAAGCCAGAGAAGTTTGCTGACGGAGGGATATGTGGAGAGAGGAATTCCGCATCGCGAAATCAACTCGCTCGCGCCAAGACGACGCTTCAAACGACGGACAAGATCTTTCGATCGTGTGTCTGTCCAGACGATGGCGTTGTGCAGAGCATTGCCGGTGGTCTTGTCCCAGACAACAGTAGTCTCACGCTGGTTTGTGATACCAACGGCCTTGATCTGCTCACGAGAGTGACCTTGACCTTCAAAGGCTTCTACAGCGCCATCAATGCATTGCTCAACAGAGCTGATGAGCTCTTCAGGATCATGCTCATGCCATCTAAACCAAACATCAATAATCATTCACGTATCATGCAGTGGACGAACTTACCCAGGATGAGGATAGTATTGCTTGAATTCAAGCTGATGAGTAGCTACGACCTCGCCACTGGTGTCAAAGATCAGGAAGCGAGAACTTGTCGTACCCTGATCAATGGCACCAATAAAGGTAGGATTCGGTTTTCCGTTGAGCATAGGCATAGTGAGAGATGCAGTGAAAATTGCGGGGAAAGGTGCCAGATCCGGGGAGAGCGAATGCAACAGTGACTAAGAGGTAGCAGCAGAAACGAAGCGACAACAGCAAAATTGATTGGGGACTGCAGGATCAAAAGCGTATCATATTGGGGTGTTTAAGTATCTCCCATCTCGGGTTCACTGAAGGTAACAAACACCGAGATTTCAGATGTAAAGTGCATCTCGGGGAAGTATTTCCCACCACCCTGGGATGCAATCTGCGGGGTATTGAAATCCTTCACAGCATTGGCATTTCGTCTCACGCACACCCCTTGTCATACCAACAAACCAACGTCACTTTCCTGATGTAGCTTGTAAGCCTCGGCTTGGTGATACCGAAATACAGACCCCATGTCACAAGACAAAACCATCGGGGATCTAACAAGCGAAACTGCCAACAACACCTACCGATGCATGTACGTCTGATAGAGAGGGGTTCGTTCATGTTACGTTTCCCCGCAGTCTTGTTCCAGAAGCTCGACTGAGCGGGTCTGGGATAAACATACCTTGACCATACCTTAATTCCTAGCCAAGCCAACCTCGGTCAAGCGGATGTGCAAATCCTTTTCTCTTTTCGCACGACGATCCGGGGTTTGGCTCAGACTGTGGAGTACAATATGCAAACACAAGTCTCGAACGTGCAACCCCCTCTATTTCCATCCCACACGGCCTTCGGTGTAAGCAACCTGATCAGAGCAGATTCTTCGGTGATGATATCCACGTCTGAACGCCCGTTTCTTTTCTCTCGTTCTCGGTGTGTGCCGCCGAGCGGCATTTCGCTGGTACTCTTGCACCGCCGCCGTCCAAGCTTTCGTATCGCGGCCGCACCATGGTTCGATTCATCGGGTGTAGTCGCTGCGTCTCCCCGTGCTCCATTTCCCTCTTTCCTAACGCAGTGGCGGATCGACATGCTTGCAAAGCCCACCTCGTTGGTGATGTCTGATAACCTCGCGGGCTTCGGTATGCTCTGCATGTAGAGGGTGGTGTTTGCAAATACCGAGGCCGAGAGCAAGAAAGAGGATCCAGATGAGATGAGGGGCAAAAAGACACCCAGGCTTCATCGTTTGCTGACCATAAATTATAACGTGATCCCCAGAGATGCTTGATGACGCCAATCCTCTCAGTGTAACCTGTCTCTCTTGCATCCCGCCAACCTTTCTCCTCTTTCTGTCTCAAAAGATCAAACTTCACAGGCATGCCTATCCCTACCATGAACGACTCCATCTCTGAATCTTCTGTGCACAAATCTTCCATCCCCACTAAAGTCGAGATGAGCCAGAATGAAAAGTACAGCGAGGCTCCGAGTGAGCCGCCCACTATTCCTCCCCCGCCTGAGCAGTATGCCTGGAGTCGAGTGAGGGAGTACTGCCAAGATGCCTTTTCAGAATTCTTTGGTACTTTCATTCTTCTCCTCTTTGGTGACGGCGTCGTAGCTCAGGTTGTCCTCAGTCGGGGAACTAAGGGTGATTACCAGAGTATCTCATGGGGATGGGGGTAAGTCGCTATTGCCGCGGCCAATTGAGCTCATACTGACATGAATCAGACTCGGTGTCATGCTTGGAGTATACGTTGGCGGTAAATCAGGTGGTCACTTGAACCCAGCCGTGACTCTCGCCAACTGTATATTCAGAGGTCATCCATGGAGAAAGTTCCCTGTGTATGCCGTTGCCCAAGTCCTTGGAGCCATGTGTGCTGCTGCCGTTGTGTACGGCAACTACAAGTCTGCCTTTGATGCTTATGAAGGCGGACCAGGAATTCGAACAGTGATTGGCGAGAATGCAACCGCTGGTGTATTCTGCACGTATCCCGCGGAATTCATGACACGCACTGGCATGTTCTTCTCTGAATTCATCGCCAGCACTATTCTGCAGTTTGTCATCTTCGCTATGGCTGATAGCGCTAACATCGGTGCTGGTCCTTTGATGCCGCTTGGCTTGTTCTTCCTGATCTTTGGAATTGGTGCTTGCTTCGGTTGGGAGACTGGTTATGCCATCAATCTCGCTCGTGATTTTGGACCTCGTTTGGTTTCGTACATGATCGGATATGGAAGTGAGGTCTGGTCTGCTGGCGGGTACTACTTCTGGGTGAGTCCAATGCCAATTCTTTTCATTTGAATATCAACTGAAAGTGGAATCCAGATCCCCATGGTGGCGCCCTTTATGGGATGTGCTTTCGGTGGTCTTCTGTATGATGTCTTTATCTATACAGGACCCAGTCCGATCAACACGCCAGGCATGGGTCTCCCACGTCTTTTGAGCCCTCGTCGCTCAACGTGGTCCAACACTTACAGTGCTTCCTCTCCGGTATAGTCGCTGATCCTTGAAAGTCCGGGTACTTTCGTGGTGAGGGCGAAGGGTGCGAGACTGTAGACGATAGTTGAAATTCGCGTCGTGAGATGCAGAGACATGGCCTAAACAGTGGCGCTAAAATGGCAGATTCTTCGTTCGGGGAGCAGCGAGCCTAGCATACGAGAATGGCGTTCGAGTTCATCTTTTTTTTTGCTCGTTGCTTGTTTGCGGCGGCGGTGTTGAGTGTTCGTTGATAGCGTAGATAATATGCTCATGCTATAATTCAAAAGTCTCAAATGATCGTGATCGATGGACGACAATGACATAATACAATCGTGTTTGTCTAAACCTGCAAGCTGTCAGAATTTCGTGATAGCAAAAGCGATTTTCTTTGTTGAAGAAGGGGTGTATGTGATGGATCTGTATTGCATCGTTTGTGTTATCGAAGCTCGGGTCACGTACCTTCCGATAGGTCGTGGTGCAGGAAGCGCATGACCTCGATCGAAGATGATAAAGTCTTGTATCGGTCATGGAAGCATAGTGTAATGGGAGCGACCTTTGAACGGACTTTTCGTATCTTGATCAGAAGTTGTCAGTCTCTATGCAACCCGCCCGCGGGCGCCGTGCCCGTTGTGAGGTACTCACCAATTAGGTGGTTGTCGCCGCTCATGGTCAGCCACCAACCCTAGACCTCAAACTCTCAACTTCTCGCTCCATCTGCGTTGGCACAACAGCACTGTGAACCTCGTAATGAACACAAAAACTCATCGTCAATTTCTAGCACTCATAAGTACAGAAGTTGCAAACAAACGTATGCTTCTTTGCAATAGTCTTGGAGCTGGATTCGTTGTCAGTTGTATGTCTTTCAGCCCTCAAGCCATCAAGTCACAACATCCACCAGTCAAATCACAGTATGACTGTGTTTCGCCTTCTGATTAGTGGAACAATTCGCCGGACACAGAACAGCACATACAGAGCAGCCGTTGAGCAAATGAATAGGCATAGTTTATTTCCCGCATCGTCTTTAGCCAGAAAACTCATGACCTTCTTGAACCTTTTGACTCTCACCCCAAAGTCTAGAACCTCGGGCTTCCCCTCCCCGACAGTGGGGGCAGCACATGTAACTCTCCGCACATCGGCGCGGCACATCATTGTTCCAGAGATCGGCTATCCCATTATCGATCACGTTCGGGCTTTAGCTTCGGGATTTGTACACCGAGATGCATAAGACCAGGGGTAAAACTCTCATGACGACGTCAGCTCCTCGGTGTTCTGAGCCCGACGTGCATTAATGGGCTTGAGGCTCAGGACCTCCCGGAATTCCTCTTTGAGCCATGCGACCCAGCTCGCGACGTCTATTGCACCGTTTCTGCATTCATTGCATCTCGCTTGCGGGTCAGATGCTTTGAGTAATTCGGGCATTCTTGGAATCAAGCAGAGACGGATGATGCATTGCATAGCCTAATTCTGGGTCTGAACCCCCAAACTTCGCTTCTCATGTGCTCCCGACGCCTTCGTAAAAACTTGTTAAAACTCAAGCAATCCATGATATCAGAATCAACCTTTGCAGACCCATTTCCAACTCCGCTAATTTATGGAAACTCTCATTCTCATTCTCCACGATCATCGCGCTTCGATTTACTTCTTATAAACCCCAAAGTCTAACTTTCTTTCTTCATTCTATCTGTATCTTTATTCCCCAGACCCAGACTCTCCATCTTTTTCTCCAATCTCCTTCCCCCAAGCTTTTTTACACATAAAAAAAAAAAAGCTTCCCGCGCAAAACAGTTCCTCCCGGCGCAACAGCACCCCCAAACACCACACACATACACAAAATGCAGCAAAGATTACGGTCGCTCAAGCGCCCTCTGCTCCTCGCAGCAGCAGCCACAACAACAGTCACCCTCGGAGGGGCATACTACGCCTCCCGCAGCAAGACACACATCGTCGACAAGCCCCTCGTCCCCCTTAAGCGCGATGACAAGAACCGCATCGTGCCCCCTACATTCAGCGCCACAAAGACCCGCGCATCACAACTCGCTGAACTTCGTCGCAGCGGCGAAGATACAGAATACGATCTCCTCATCATCGGAGGCGGCGCTACAGGAACAGGCATCGCTGTTGACGCCATCACCCGCGGTCTCAAAGTCGCTCTTGTAGAGCGCGATGACTTTTCCTCTGGCACAAGCTCAAAGAGCACAAAGCTTGTCCACGGTGGAGTGCGATATCTGGAAAAGGCTGTTTGGAACCTTGACTATGGCCAATTGCAGCTTGTTATGGAAGCTCTTCGTGAGCGCAAGACATTCCTCAACATTGCGCCTCACTTGTCCAGCTCATTGCCGATTCTACTACCCCTCCAGAAATGGTGGGAGGCGCCCTACTTCTGGGCTGGTACCAAGGCCTACGATCTCCTCGCTGGCTCGCAGGGTCTTGAGAGCTCGTACTACATGAGCAAGAACAAGGCCCTCGAGGCATTCCCTCTCTTGCGACGGGAGAACATGGTTGGCGCGCTGGTGTACTACGATGGCCAGCACAATGACTCTCGAATGAACGTCGCCCTCGCTCTTACTGCTTCTCACTACGGCGCTACTGTTCTCAACCACGTTGAAGTAACTGGTCTTGAGAAGGATGCGAACGGCAAGATCATGGGCGCTCAAGTCCGCGATGTCCTCGCCTCCAAGGACGGCGATGCCGCTGCCGCTCAGCCCTTCAAGGTCCGCGCCAAGGGTGTTGTCAACGCAACCGGTCCCTTCACTGATGCCATCCACCAAATGGACGATCCCTCTCGCAAGCCCATTGTCGCTCCCGCTTCGGGTGTGCACATCATGCTTCCCAAGGAGATCTGCCCCAACGGTCTTGGTCTTCTTGACGCTGCTACCTCAGATGGTCGCGTCATCTTTGTTCTTCCCTGGCAGGGCTACACTCTCGCTGGTACTACCGACAACCCATGCGAAGTTGAGGCTGCGCCTGTTGCGCAACAGCAGGATGTTGACTTTATCCTCAAGGAAGTCAGCAAGCTTCTAACACCCGAGTCTGTTCTTTCGCGCAAGGATGTCCTCGCTGCTTGGTCTGGTAAGTCGTATCATCTCAATTGACCTGACCCGAACACTTCTAACAATTCACAGGCATTCGACCTCTTGTCAAGAACCCCAACGCCAAGAACACCGAGTCCCTCGTCCGAAGCCATCTCATCACAACCTCTCCCTCCGGTCTCCTCACCTGCGCCGGTGGCAAGTGGACTACCTACCGTGAAATGGCCGAGGACACCGTTAACGAGGCCATCAAGCTCTTCGACCTCAAGCCCCAGGCCGTGGCTCTTCCCGACATCAGCGGCGCCGGCGCTTCCGGCTTCACCACCCGCGGCGTCTGCTGCACGCGCAACGTTCCTCTCATCGGCGCCCACGGATACTCCACATCTCTCGCCTCTCAATTGATGGAGGTCTACAACATCGACGCTGACATCGCTGACCATCTCGCTCACAACTACGGTGATCGCGCCTGGACTCTTCTCTCCATCTCCCCCTCCCTCAACACCCGTCTCGTCTCCTCTCTTCCCTTCATTGAGGCTGAGGTCTCTCACGGCATTCGCTCCGAAGCCGCCTGCACAATCCCCGACATCATCGCCCGCCGCACCCGTCTCTCATTCCTCGACTCCCACAAGGCTCTTGAGGCTCTTCCCCGCGTTCTCGATATCGCCTCCACTGAACTCCAATGGAGCGCTGCCCGCAAGGAGCAGGAGAAGGCTGATGCTATCAAGTTCCTCGCCTCTATGGGTCTTGAGCAGCAGACCGATGCGCCCGTGCAGGCCTCCCAGGAGGAGAAGATGCCCGCGCGCAGCATTGAGCACGCGCCCCGACCTACCCGCGTCGGTGGTCTTGATGTCGACCTAAACGGCCTTGGTGGTACCGGCTCTTACAGCAAGTCGCGCGACGACTAGATGAGCATTTCATTTTTAGAGATAGCATGTAGCATATAGAGATTCCGGGCATTGGTTGTGTTATACTTATACTAAAAGCATGGCGCATAGATGAAGGATTGGGCTGGGACTGGACAAGGCGTCACGGATTTCCTTGATAACTATATATTTTAATGAACCCTTATGATCATCTTCACCTCCCCAAGCTAAATGTCTTTGGTGGTGTAGTCTCTTCATCCACATGCTGACCACATCGACACTCGAGTTAATTCCTCCATGTCCGCTGATCAATTGGAGATCATCCCCACAATCAAATCCTGTTTAAAGAATCCTCATCGGATCGACGATGATTTCCTGCATCTCCATAAAATGAGGCTCCATTACATCAGGACCCATCTGGAGCCCCAGACTAAACATGCATCGTGACCTGGAGATGAATGACGTAGCAGTTCCGTAACTGCGGGCCTTGTACGTAAAGTGCGCGATCCTATTGAGTGACCCGAGACCGAACAACTGGCTTCGTCACGGGATCAAATGGCAGCAGCTGGAAGAGGCGGTATGCTGAACTGGAATTTCCTTGACCATCTTGGCCGCCTGAGCTGTGGCGTACAGGACATCAATGGGACCATTTTGGAATCGACCAGACAACAAGGTTGAACATGAGCTCACGAGCATTTCAGACGACGAGGTTCCTACTGCGCTGTCACTGATAGTCGTAATCAGTCTGCAAAGGTTCGTGATGCATGGTTCACACGCGTTTGATGTATTGTTGGTATAGTCTATATCGAACTGTATATCCAAGGCCTGACCATTGTTTTGTTCATTCATCTCGATAGGTACCACTTCGGTCGCTTTAGGGTGTAGCTGACTCTTGCTGCTGTTAAAAGATCAGTCTATCGAAGGGCGCGAGGGCATCTTTTCTCGACTTACCACTGGTGGGCTCGGCCCTGGAAGGTCCAGCAATAGCACCAATAAATAATGAACTTGATGTCGTGATGCGGGTTTTGTTGTCAACCGTCCCAGGCTGCAACTGCGATCACGAGCCACTTTGGCCAGAGATTTGTTGTCCGAAATGCTGAATGGAGGCACAGGCCTATTCTGAGGGTCTTGCCGTCCATTAAGGACATGCGGCTCGTGCGTAAACTCATCAGGGAGTTGCTATTCGCGTTGTCGCCCTGGGATATGGCTGACGGAGCCGATGCATCAGCCATCCGCGCAAGGTAATTGCTCTGGGTGGCCCCAAAGTCACACCATAACGGCTAGCAGTAGCTCTCGGGTTTAATGACAAGGCCAAGAATGGATCGTATTGCTTTCTGGGTCGACGCCGCGAGGCAATCTTCAAGATGGTCTCAAGCTAACCTGTCAAACAGGAGGCTGACACCTGGGCTCAATCCCCTGATAATCGGGTCGTGATATCCAGCAGTACAGCGTCTTTTATCTTGGCAACAGATTCATCGCTAACTTGTCCCTCTTGAATGAAAGAAAGTTGCCGGTCTAATTGACTTATATCCTCACGCAGCTCTGCCAGTTCATTGCCAACGCTCTCTTCAAATTCTTGTGTGTTCTTCTCGACCGTTGTCTCGAGGGCTCCAAAGCTATGGTGTATATCTTGTTGTGACTTGTCGAAAGCTTTATATTGCTCTTCGAGCTTGGCTACGGTTTCCCGCAGTTGCTGGTTCTCCTTCTCCAAGAATGCAATGCGCTTCCCATCTGCGTCCTTCGCTTGCTTCAGCATCTGGAGCTCAGCCCAAATCAGAGCGATTTCTTCAGCATGTTCGGTCGCTGTATCTTGTCGCGGACGCTTTCTGTCAGGCTTGGGGTCGATCGGAGGTGGCGGCGGTGGGGGTTCGGTTTCTTCGTAAGATGGCGGCGCAAGCGTGTCATCTGCACCAAGCTGCACAATCTTTGCTCCAAGACCAGCATACATGCTAGCCAGTTGAAAGCGGCTGCTGCAAGATGTCTTGAAAAGACCCTGGCTGACTGCATCGCTAACTGACTGGAGCTTCGGAGATGCGTTGCGCGACTCGATGTAGACGGTGAAAACAGTTGCCCGAGAAAACTCGCGAATGGCATCGAGCACAACACCTGACCGTGCTCGGCCTGCTGGACGTATTGGCTCGAGAGCAGGAGCCGGGAGGATGATGTCAAGACGGCGGCTTAGCTGGAAACGAAGCCCAAGAGTTGGGGACTTGAACTCTTGCTCAACCTCGCTAAGGACGATCGGGGTTTTAATGACATCGAAAGAGATGACGGAGGAAGCGCAGGCTCGAAGTGTAATGTCGGATGTGCTGTCAAGGCCTTTGAGCTTGAGGGGAATGTGTATGTCGAAGAAAGAACCTTTCGAATCAAATCTGGTCGTCAACGTAATAGAGCTAACTTTGGGATCGGGTTTGGCCAGAATACGTGTCGTGCAATCTGACTGCCGAATGTGTTATTAGGGATTCAATCGGGCTGAGGTGACGCTGAGCCTTACCTCGTCGTCAGACTGCCACTCGATGACAGCACGGGTAGTGAAATGGACGTCAAGGCATGGTGAAGTCGACATTCCTGCAACCAGTCAGTTCTACAAAGTGATGGAACTTGCCTGCGTAAGCTCTGCACCGCGTGCCAAAACGTGCGCGACCAGAAGAGGGTGAGCTTCGCTGCACAGGCAATCTCCGAATCTCCAGCGCGCTGCGAGACCAGAGACCCCTTCTACAGACCCCGGTTGTTCCAGCAAAGGAGGCGCGAAACGCACTCGTTTGAAGGGTACAAGTCGGAATTTTATGACGGTCTGTAGTGCGATTTACCGCCTCTTCTTGGACGCGACGAGTTGGCAAAGCGTAGTTGGAGAGAGTTGGATGATGGGAGAAGAAAACATTGCGACGCTGCTGGGTTGAACATACGTGCGTGATGGAGCGAGCGTGAATGAACAGTTGATTGTGGATGCTGTCGGTGAATGGAAACGAAGTGGGGCTGTTCACTATGGAGAAATGGTTTATCCGTTCAGCCGATGAACATGGTGGGTCTTGCGACAAATGCCCTGTAATTGCGCCTGCTCCTCAGGTTAATAACACTGCTCTTGCGACAACTACTTGCCAGGTCAGTAGCCCTCACTACAAGGTTGATTGGCTGTGGGTCAACATACTGCAGACACCTGTGAACCTTGTGATGCTTGCAAGAAGTGCCCGGACTGAAGTTCTACTGTTGGCCAGAATACCGGATAAAAGTTATGCGGAAACCGCTCAAACTCGAGCGTCCTTGTCTTAACGTTTCTAGCGTCTTCCGCAAATGTCATAGTAGAAGTATACACACGACTTTCCTTTTCAGTCTCATGCTAATTTTGAAGGTCTAATATATTAATTTAATACATCTTGGCGACATTTTATAATCTTGAACTGTTGATACAATCTGCTTGCAAAGAAGATTCGTGTTTTACAAGGTCCTGTATCGAGCACTGTTATCTTGAGTTGACAAACTTGCTTCCATCGGGCATCTTACCTTGGGTGTGTTTCGTGTGCTTTGAGCTGGATCATCCTCACGGAAGAGCGGCAGGCAGCCACTTATTCATACACCTTTAGAATCAGTTATCAGGATATCTAGCTTTTTAGCTAAAAGCAAGATCCTAAGGTAGGTAATAGTAAGGGCAATAAGTATATTGCCCGCATGTGTTCATTGGCGTTCTTTCGCTGAAGCCTCTTTTAACCTCTCAACCTTATCACAGTATCGATCACATCCTCTACCCTTAGGGCACCAGTTACAATCACACGACCGACCTCTTTGTACCGTCTGTCAAGTGCAGAGAGACAACCCGTCTCACTACCGACAGCATATCAATGGACCCAGACACAAGGAGAAGCTTCTGCCTCTGCGCCGAGCACCTCTTAGCTCTCAATCGTCAATTTTCTTATGTTTTGGTCTGCCGCGTATTTGTCGACTTCTGCAGTGAATCACTATTCCTGAAGCCACCTGCGGGATGGAATCTGAAATCTGGAAGCTTTGGAATGAAGGTCTTCGGACCGCTAGATAGTCGGGGGCTAAAGAAGAGCCTATCTATGTTTTGAATGGCGTGAAAAGCCGCTTTCACAGAATCAGGTAGAGTGAACACATGCTGACCACAGTTGAGATTGCCACTCTTGATTATCACTAGTCTATTGCCTTACCGGCAAGACGTACAAGACTTCGACTTGAGATATAGATGAAGGCGACTTTGAAAACTCTTCTTGCAATACGGAAAAACCAGTTTCAGCGTGTGTATGTAGGTATGTCTTTTGCAGCGCGTGGCAATGGAGATGTTCTCGTCGCATGGCGAATAATGAACGACCAAGAAACAGCAGGTTACGAAGGTAATGGTGGAACGAGACAAGAAATACTGATATTGTAGGTATTTGGGGATTTTAAATGTCAAACAAAGGTTTAACAAAGGTTTATCTAATTTTGTTTGCGCCAGTTGTCGGATAGTGTTCCAAGACGCCCATTCTCGCTGCAAGAGAATGTTGACATTCAGATCTTTCCCCTTCTTTGGGTTGAGTCTTTGAGCTGCACCGGAAGATGAGCCGATGGGTCAAAAGAGTCGAGGCCTCGGTAGTGATGGTACAAAGTTGAATTCCTGGCAAGCCTGGAGGTGGTGTAAAGAGCAATCCCATCAACGACGGGGCATGCAGGGCGATAATTAGGTATTTTGGAGACCCAAGAATGGATACTGTGTTCACAGAGGACAAGAGACCTGACGATGTGACCAATGACGAGTAGAAAATGATAAGAGGTGGTTCCCATTAGCGACGGATCTGAGTTGTGGAAGTTCTCACGATGGAGGACTGGCCTGAGGAGGACATAAGACCTTGAAAGTTCTCACAATCTTGACGGGCTCCGTGCTGCCCAGTGACATAAACCTTTCTGGCATTGCCCATATGACTAATTCGAAGTTGAGTTGACGAGCGGCTATCTGGTCGCCATGGTGAAGTCCCTCTCCATCGTTGTCAATCTGCAATATGGCCGTGATGCACGGCCGAGAAGCCTTCGTTTCATTCTCGGTATCTTCGATCTCAAAACGAACATCGAGGGCTTCGCTGTTGGTTCGGTTTTCGATTTTGATAGGTGACATATTGAGGGCTTGGGTGCGAGGGAGCATACAGTTATCATCTCTACCTAGGGCATCGCCGGTGCGTCAGCATCGATAGAGCTTCATATGATTTCTTGTGAACTCACCCTTTATATCACAGGAACCAGAGACCTTGAGGTTAGCACCCAAAGTCACTGAGGTTGCGTTGTCATGAATCGTTACCCACGTCCGAGACTAGGAACTGTTCGATAGAGTTGTCTGGCGGAGACACTCGAGACCGACTCAGACCATATCGTAAAGGGTTGCATATCGCCGCCGATTAGCTCTTCGACCTCGCCCACTGGACTGGAATTTCTGTCGCTCCCTCTATCGATGATCGCGTCCGCCCAAGGATCTGGACCCTCAGTTGGTACTTCTTCCTGTAGACCGCGAAGGGTTACACGATAGAGCTTGATCGGCGTACTCGATACTAAAGAAAGTCTTGTATTTCAGAAAATGAGCTCCGGTGTCGCAGAATTGGACTGAATTGCTCACCTGCCTTGTATGGGCCATGATTTAGCAGCACATCATCGTGCACTGAGGCTATTGCACGAGACACCTGGACCGTGCAGGATACGTCGAGATCCAGATCTTCGTAAGTGACCTATGATGTCGATATAAGCGTCAGGGTTATTGTTTGACTCCAACTGTCGGCGTTTCCAAAGTTTGTCGTCATGGCATGGTTGTTCAAGCGGTCGACGACGTTGGCTCTAGCGTCTCGGGTGGTTAACTCTCTGGCCACCCGGGCGCGAACAAGAGCCCATGAAGGACAATTAGCGCCGTGTCAGACTGTGAGAGCTCACAAGCTTAGGCTGGGCTTGAATCCTAAACCAAGGTAAATGCTGAGTATGCTTTTACCACCTTAGGATAATTTAAGATAACTTAGGATGATTTTGATAGAGTTATGGGAAAGATGCCTGTAATTATCCATATTTCGCATCGTGATCTGGGGGTCAGGGCTTTTGACAATTGGAGCCGCATTACCTCACAAACATTATCAGTGACAGATGCGAGAGATGATGCCTGTCGAGAAGCGGGGACCTTCTATATCTGTTTGCAATTATTACTGCCACAAGACTAGCACATCGCTGTTGATCAGAAATGGTGAGGTGGGTAATCACACCCGCTGCCAACGTCAATGCTCCAAGAAAAGCAGAGTGTCATGGGTCAGCAGCTTATTGGATCGGCTTGCCTGGCTCAGCCTTCACTGAATTACACAGTGTTTCATATTGAGGCGTTTGATGGGTCTGAGACGAGTTACAGCATATATGAGATGAGTTTTGTTCTTTGCGCCTGGACTGAGGAGAGATCATAATCACTACGGAAGGCAATGAGATAAGTGAGCAGAGGCAGAACTACACCAGAGCATCTGAGAATTACAAGAGAACGTGTTTAAGAATGAGGAATAAGATGCATTTAAATGATTACTATAAATGACAGAAGTGGTGTAGCACAACTGGGCAGGAGCAAGACAGTCTGTGGCGGCATCTGCATTCAGCCGTCAGTGGTCACTTGTCACTGAGGTGACGGTATTTTATTATACTAAGATAATCTAAGTGTATAGTAACTTATCAATACTTAAGTAAGTTGATACAAGTATTTATAAATTTATATAAATTTAAATTAGGATTTTATTTATTTTATTTAAAGTTTCCTGAGTTTGTAAAATTCTTAGACTATTCATCATAAGTCCAGGCTGCCTTAGGTACCGAGTTACCAGGGTCCTCTGCCACTGCCCTTGCTCTTACATCTCACTTCCATAGCCTCACGGACTCGACGCGTCCTATCTACCTTACCTACCTTATAACGCCGTTTTCTGTCCTTCTTTTTATTCTCAAGACTCCCGTCCCCTTTCGTGGCATAAGCAATCACCCACAACCATTCGCCCACATTTGGCTCACAGAATGTGTTTTGAAGCACCACCTGTGCCTGCGCCTCAGAACGAGCACGCCAAGCGCACCAACGAGCTCTTTACAATCTTTTATGAGGAAATCGGAAAATGGCCCTGGGAGGTCATCGACTTCGGCCCCCGAAAATGGGGCCAGAATCTCGTCTCGGACTTCACAAGACTTCTGAGCGTTGACCTTCCTAAGACCGAAAATGTGTCAATCGAGGAACTTATCGAGTACTTGCATCACAACTCTGCGGAGCACCCAAAGGTCCAGTATCAATACCAGCTGAACATGATGCTCATCGCAAAAGCAACCAAGTGGTTGGCAGAGAAGCGTGAGCTCGCTGACGACCCCGATTCCGATTCTGATCCCGATTCTGACGGTTCCATACTGAACGAGCCTCAGAGTGTCACTCGGAACAGAAAGCAGGCCCGGGCTCTTCGAGCAGCTACCAGATCCGTGCGTCGTAAGTTTGTGTTTCTAGAAGAATGACATTGGGCTAACAAGGCCAGCGATTCGATCTGCTCGGAAACGGCCAATCAACTATAGCGACCGTCACCATTTCCAACTCCATAATGTTCACGACCCTGAGGATGATGGCGCTGAAGGTGAAGCCGATGGAGATGGAGGAAACGACCAGACCCAGGAAGAGGTTGAGCTCGAGTCGGCCGAGCCTCCAGTCAAGCGAAGGCTGATGGTCTTCTTCAACTTCTCACCTGAGAACACCCAGGAGCTATCTAAACTCATGGATGATAGCGGCAACTGCGAGGCATCACGACACTCGATTCTACAGCGAAATGCCGCAGGAGGAAACCGCCTTCTCGATACACCTGTAAGTTCATATTATGAGCGGCACTGGGTAGTCTCACTGAACCGTCTGTGCAGAACCAGTCGCTGAATGAAGCCCAACTTGCCTATGCCGACCATCTTAAGCGCGAGATCGCCAAAGTTGAAGAGAACATTACCAGCACAGAAGCCAATATCAACAACTCGTCCAGACGCCGTATAGGCTATCTCGAGACCGTCCGCAACAGCACAAAGGCCCTCGAAAAAGCCACGAAAGAAGCCACCGAGGCTTCAAAAGCAGTTCAGAAAGCAAGAGCAGGCTGCAAAGCCGAAGCTGAGGTCGTCGAGCATTTACGCCGTCTCAGCAACGATAACCCGACAATCCTCACAGAGGAGAGTTTCCAGAACTTAATAGAGAACACCCCTGCCCAGAAAGCGAAGAGAGATGCTGAGAGTACATTACGCACCAAGGAAAAGCGTCTGAATGACGTCAAGACCAAGATTCAGATCGCAGAGGCCAACATTGACCCTCTGAACAGCAAGACCAGCGAATTGTTTGACGTACTGAACGTAAAGAAGAATGTGCGTCGAGGCCTCGTTGCGATGCATAGGCTTGTGACAATGGGGGAGGAAATGGAAGGGATTTTGGGGGAGAGTGGTCTCGAGGCGTGGCTGAGGGAACAGCAGGTCTGAGAAGGAATACCTTGTGGGAAATTGTGACGTGAGCGTTGGGTTAGATTTGTATGAGCTTTTGGGCCCCTGAGAGTTTACGGATTGGGAGCATAAGGCATAATTCTTGGCCTTGGTAATGAGATTGATTGTACGAGACTGCAGTGTTCAATCTGAAAGTTGTCAGCAGCCGTTGTTAAGAACTAGAACCCTAAAGTTAGGATATTATCCTAAAGCTAAGATATTAAAAACCTAAGGTTTTATAATTTTATAAAGTTTATATAAAACCTATATAAATATATATAAATTATCAAATATTATATTAAATACTTTAACTTTTGCCCCAGGAGCCTAACGCTCTACTTATCTTTCCCTCATGCAACTACAACAAGCATATAGTCCGTTGGCTATCGAGCGCCTTTCCTGGGGCTCTTTAGGTGAAATCGATTGGCCATGGAAGTTGAGGTACACTGAAGCTGCATTAGATCCCTGTCTTCGAATGTGGGAGGCACCGACATAACGAGTAATTTCCCACTGAGCACTCCAAGCGCATCAACGAGCTCTTTGCTGTCTTTTGCGAGGAAATCGGAAGATGGTCCAGGGAGGATGATTCTTCTTCGACACGGAAAGACAAAACTATTATTCCTTTTATTCTCTGGCAAATCAAACTTCTAGCCATTGGTATCGAGGCCAGCATTATGTAAAGCTCCGAAGATGAATCGTTGTGTTGGCTGCCAGGATTATTAATCAGATGGACAGCATAATCAAGGGACCTCAAGACGGTCAATCGGCAGCAAACTTGCCGACGACTGTGATGAAAATGAGAAGGTATCGAGTAATATCAAGCGGCGGGGCAGTGCGTCATACGCCATGCTTTGGTCCAATGTCGGGGGCTGTAACCGCCGACTGCCGATACTGAGACCATTTAAAAGAGAGCAACATTCAATTGTCATACTCGAAACTGTCCGTAAGAGCACCAAGGATCTCAAAAAAGCAAAGAAGTATCGGAGAAGTCAAAGCAGCAATCTCATACAATTCCATCTTCAGCTAAACCTTCATTTCAACAGTCGTCAAACCATGGCAACATTCCACGAAGCCTCTTTCGCAGGGGCAGTTCTACTGTCCAGCCTCATCACCATGTCCTGCTTCAAGCCGCCCAACGAAGCTCCCCACGACGGCTGGAAGCAGGATAGTCTCGGAACCTACGCCAGCCCAACTGCCGCACGAATCCGACGAATTCTGGCTGTTAGCGTTGGCGTTTTCCACGCCCTCATTTCCATGGGCTACGGTGATTCCAGCCTCGTGTGTCCTCATCCGGAGAACTTGAACTCTGAGCTGTTCAGCTGGAATTCATACACACTGGCTTGTCTCTCAATGATCGTTCTCGTCGGTGGACCGCTTCGGCTCACGGCCTTTGCTCATCTTGGAAAGAACTTCACTTTTCAACTCGGGCCGCCTGATACTTTGATGACGGATGGTATTTATCGGTATATTCAACATCCTGGCTACACGGGACAAATTGTAGTCTTGGTCGTCAACCTCGCCCTGTTCTTGCGCTGGGACGGCGCATTCGGTTGCTGGATTCCTCATGGCTTTCGATCGACAGTCAGCGGCTGGGGCCTGATCTTTTGCTTGGTTCTCGTGTTTGGAATTTTGCGGAGACTTATGATGAGGGTGAAGGATGAGGAGAAAATGTTGAAGGAGATATTTGGAGAGAAATGGATTACTTGGAGTCGGGTTACCGCGCGCTTCATCCCAGGCGTCTTCTAAGTGATCTGGTCTACAGGGTGTCAGTCTGAGTAAGGATCGAAGCGTGGTGTTGCTGTCCGCGTTTTTGGCAGCTTATTCCGCATGGCTGCCAATAGGGATAACTCCATGTCTGCGCCTAAAAGAATCTGAACCGATAAAGAGAAACTCAAAAGGGACACAAGAACTAGAATAGATATACTAAACTTCAGTCAATTCGAAACTTAATTTGATGATCACGAAGACAGTCGAAGAGTCTGATTCTCCTCCATCAGCGAGTCATGTCAACTTCAACAGGGATAAATCACGCAGCAGCAGGGCGTAACACAAACGAAGTCAGCATGTTCCATACCGGGTTTGTAATTGCTCCGAGCCCAATGAGCTTCAATCTATCCTAGCTGTCAATCCAATTGAGTTAGTTCAGCCTAACTGGGAAAACGAGGCATACTGATCGGCAATGTCGGCACGGAACGGCATCAGTGGGGCAACATGCTCCAAGTATAAGTGCTCAGCTGAAATATTTGACTCACTGTGGGATTTCATCGTCTTATATTGCTGGAATCTGTGTGAACAAATGGGCCGACTAACTAAATTTCTGTCCGACGCGGAGAAGGCAGTGCGGCAAGCTGGGAGGGACTTGCAGCAGCAACAGCAACAACAGCCTGCTGGGTACCCACAGCCGCAGCAGGGTCAACAGACTCAGCGATATCCTAACCCTCCCGGATATCCGGTGCAATACCAACAGCAGCCGCAGCAGCAGCAGCAGTACTATCAGAATTACCCTCCTCCACCAGTGCAACACCCGGCGCAACCCCAGGGTTCACAACCTGTATCCTCGCCGCCACCGCAGCAGTATCACCAGCAACAATACCCATATAAAGCTCAACAGCCTCCCCAAGAACTGCCAGTGAGCGTAGGTGCTCAACTAACCCAACATGTTGAAGCCTCGCCCAACTCGGCTGCATCCAACAGAGGTCCCAGCACTGCTATGCCGTTGGGAATTCAGCCAGTAACTGAATGTATCGACATGCCATTCACGCTACCCACCTACTGGTTCATCCACAGTTCCTACCCAGACTTTGTCATTTGCAGCCGCTGCTATGCAGACCGCATCCTCAACTCACCGTTTCGAGACATGTTTACACCAGTATGGTACGATGACAGACTGGAACGACAATGTCTGTTCGGAACGCCCCGCGTCAAAGACTATCTTTGGCCAGCTGCTCTCTCATCAACGAGCCTGGACGACATGATGAGCTTCATGGCCGTGAGACCTGCGCTAGGTCGTTGTCCAGAGGATCAGTCAGTCGAGGGGCAAGAGTGGTACTGTCCGCCCGAATCACCAGGGATGGCAATCTGCAGACCGTGCTACGAAGACTATTTCAGGCATACCTCATTCGGAAGCAGATTCAAGGCAGATAAGCCTCAGGGCGCGGCGAGTTGTGATCATAATCTTTGGTACATCCGCCGAATGCTCAAGCTCTACTCACCCAACAACAACTGGACAGCTTTCACAACGGGGTTCTACAAAAGACTGCAACTTCCGCCGTGTCCCAAGGCGCAACCTGTCGCAGGTCCAGAGAGGACTTGGTTTATGTCCTCACGCGGCCCATCGAACTTCTCGGTCTGCGAAGCGTGCTATTGGGACTACTTCCACGAGTCTACCGAGAGTCAGTCTTTCCGCACAGCTCGACTTGGGCCTTCACAGGAGGCATCGTGTGACATGGGACAAGCCAACGTGCTCATCCCAATCATTCGGGCGGTTGATAAGGGCAACTACCCCAGATTCTGGAACACTCTGCAAAGCCTCTCACAACACCCCATTTGTAATCCCCAGGGTGCAAGGGGAATTCGCTGGTATACACTTCCAAGTGATCCTCCGGAATTCGATGTTTGCGCAACGTGTATGGCGGGCACTGTCGCTGCCATGAACATGACTCATTTCTTCAAAGTCAAACAGTCTGTTGGACCGTCTGAGGCCCGCCTCTGTTCATTCAATCTGCCCGGGTATCCTCGTGGAGTGCTCTTCTTGCAGAAGTTCGCTGAGGCAGCTTACATCAATGATTGGCGACCACTCAGCGAATTGGCAGTGAACCTCAGTACCGCACCATCGTGTCCCAAGATCGATCTTGAATTGGCGAAGAATCGCCGGTGGTGGGGATGGGATAACGCCCATATCTGTCAAGAATGTTACGTCGTCGTGGCGAAGGGCACGAAGTTGGAAAAACACTTCACCATGAAGGGAAGCCAAGTCGCTGAGTCCCGGCTTTGTGACCTCTACTCCCCTCGTATGCGACAGCTCTACAAGAACGCCTGCAAAACTCAAGACCTAGCATCCTTCCTATCGTTCGCTCTTCAACGTCGCCAGGTCTATCTCCGGACAGTCCCCGAAATGAACAGGATGCTAGCAGCTGCCAAACACGCTCTCAGCCAGGCTCAAACACTCGGTCTCGCAGCTGTGACGTTTAGCGCAGCAGGAAATCTGAACGCAACGAACTTTTATTATGATCATACAGTGGGGAACTCGACGGTTGGACATGGGTATCAGAATGAGCAGCTGTTGCAGGCGGCGATGGCGGACCATTCCATGCAGCAAGTTGGGGCTGCTTCGACGGGCCCAGCGGCTGTGGCGAGGGTTGGTGTTTTGGAGAAGATGTGGAAACAGGTTGAATAGAAATTCACTTGCTTGGTGGGGAATTTCTTTTCTGTCAGCAGCATGACTTTTATTTTCAACCAATTGCCGGCTTTATTATTTCCAGAATACTCCAGCTCAATCAGACATACCTTTTTTCTTGCTCTTAGAAACCTTTTCACCGATATAGTCGGTCTTATCTTACAAGATTCGCAACTGATCATTACTGGCTTTTAGCGCTTCATGCACTTCATCCTTTACCATTGATATTTGGTAACTGACAAACTACTCGCTTACTAATAAGCTTGATTCTTCTGAAGGCTTGGCTGGGCAAGGTCTGATAATAATTCGACGGTTGCCCGGCCCAGGAAGGAGAATTTTCCATTTGAAGCCAAAGATTGTTGTTAATGACTGTGGGTGGTGTGGAGCTGTTTCTATCTTCCTCCTTAATCCTATGATAGTAATCGGCGTGCTTATAACATGCTGCTTCGATCCCTTCCAGATCTAGCACACACTATAGTTAGCTTGGTCAACCACTGCGGAGGATTTAGTCAGAACCATACCTAAGTCCGGTGGGAGAAAGATGAGACCGTCGTTGTTGAGCTGTTTGAGCCCTTGGAGGAGGAAAACACGGCATGACCATCTGCTCTCGCGGCGGGGAAGAGCTCTCGAACTTCCCAGCGGAACTTTCTTCAGACTCTGGCGAATTGCCTGGTGAGAGTCCGCATAGCCAACTTTCAGGCATACAACTAAGTTCTTTGAGCGCAGAGGATTACCGACCCTTCAATCCTCATATTTGAGAGGATTCCTTGAGTTTCCATGATCGGTTGCGTGGAATTTTGTTCCTTCGGGCGGGTTGTTCCCGGTGGCATATTAAGTCCAGTTCTTGGAGTCTCTAATTAGTTATGACTTGAATGCATATGGAACTTTACTCACATAGTAGTTCTTCCTTGGGTCCTTTGAAAGGAATGTGAGAGAAATGTAAAGAGTATTCGGTTCCGGTTGCGAGAAAGACATAATGCACGGATTGCTCTTGAAAGGCTACACAGCTGTAATGCAGTAAAAGAATATGATAGCTTTGGCTAATCGAATGGCTCTATACGATATAAAAAGGATGTTGTCTGAATTTTTCTTCTTGAACGGAAGGCATCTTTATATCATTATTTATTTAACTGTTGAGTCCGGTCGTCTCTGTCACAACGTTCCTTATAAGGATCGCTGCAACGGCGATACGCCGTCATAGCCACAAAAGCCAGGCTCGGGTCGCATACAGTAGGGCAAACTCAAAATATTCAACAAACATTGGCTCATCACTGTATCAATGCCACATTGGTGGGCAATCAGTGTGACCAACATGAAATGTAACCGCCCGTGGCTCGAAGCGCGCGCCAGCAGTTGGTGCCCCAGGCACTCATGCATTCAGACTGAACCATCCTCCGACATTTGGACATTAACTTTTGTCAAACAACCAACCGACTTAACAGGACCTGAACCAAGGCCCACAACGTAACGATAATGGAACCACTGTCTGAAGAGACAGTCGAAAAAGCGCTCTGCCTGATACGAGAGGAACCTTGTTTATCACACCCATTAGGGAAGCTATTGTCGTCTTTCATTACGCAAGCCCTTCATCCTCCAGTCGCGGCAGCCCATATCCTCAGTTACTGTCATCCAGGCCAACACCGTGAGGCTGAGCTTCGTGCCCTTGTTTCAGATTAGACGTTCATCATAGAATCCAGTGAGTTTGCCTGATCACCAATGCAGCACCCTAGTCCTAATTATTTTTAGTCACAAAGTACGGGACTACACCACCTGTCCCCGACAGTAGGACCAAAGCTCAAATCCTCAAAAGGGATGGAAACCGATGTTGCATCACGGGGAAGCCAGCAGGCTTTGGTGACCCCCTAGTAGTGATGCCTGTTATTCTCGCGCCATCCCGCTGGCTTGAAGCCGAGGTACACGGGATGATCTTCCTACCAAACCTGGCTATGGCTGACACTTTGACTAGCCGAGAGTCCATGAAATGCTTCGAGCCTTCTTCAGCCCTCCTTACCTCGATTGGTGGTTAGCTTATACAGAACGGCTGAAGCGGGTAGATCCCATCGACGGCCATTGGCTTGTGCACAGGTCAGCTGCCGAGGCTTACAAGAACGGGGTGATGAAATTGCATCGGCTACAACCATCAATGATCGAAGTAAGTGATATCATTAATCTGGCTCTCTTGTATTAACAAATCTCAGTACAGAGTTGGTTGGTGTCTGATTGGGACCGTAGAACCAATGATCGATGTCGACGGCCAATATCCCCTTCTCGGAGACCACTCACGCTCGGGAATACGCAAGGTAGACGCACGTTTCATCGGGACTCAGGCCCGCTTGGCCTCGAGCATAAGATGGCTAGAGGTCAGGAAGCACATCGCGGACAACGAAACAGCGATAGCTCAGGCGGGGATACAACCTTCAGCATCCAGGCCAGGTTTGTTATCAGCTGTATTCCAGATGTGCCGTACAATCTTCTGGCGAGCTTGGCTCCTAACCCCCCGATTCATTCGATTATCGACATACAAAGTATTGCGAAAGATCGGACACCATCTTTATGGAAGTACAAGTTCCTTGGCAGTTAGCCGTCTGCCTTTCGGTCTTTACCTGAAGGCCACTAACGAAGGGGCTTTCAACGAATCCAACGCGCTCGATCTTGTTCATAAGTACACTTCTGTGCCGGTCCCTCGTGTGTTGGATCTAGTCGCAGACTCACGAAACACATATCTCTTGACGACCAGTCTCCGCGGTGAGCCCCTCGCCAGAGCAATGGATATGTTCTCCGATCGAGACTGCCACGAGTTCGTCAACCATATGCAAAGCTTCGTTTCTCAAATCCGAGCAGTCCCTCCAGTTGGTCCCAAGAATCGCATATGTAATACTCTGGGCCAAGCATGTAGCGACCCAAGAATTCGAGATGGCAATCCCATTGGCCCCTTCGAAGACGAAGCTTCTTTCAGTCAATATCTTCGCCATCCAGATGATCCTGCCCGGAGAGGTCATGAAATTGTATTTACCCATGCTGACTTAAATCTGCGAAACATCCTTGTGGACAAAGTCACTAGACTAGATGGGACAAGGGGTTGGGCGATCTCGGGAATTGTCGATTGGGAAAACAGTGGGTTTTACCCTGAGTACTGGGACTGTACAAAGGCTCAGTTTGAGGGATTTAGATGGGATGAGCGCTGGACTAGAGCTTTGGTGGAAGTTTTCCGTCAATTTGGAGGTTATACAAAGGAGATTGAACTGGAGAAGAGGAGCTGGAGTGAAGGTGATGGCGCATTTTGAGACACCCCAGGCTCACAATGATCAATGCAGAGGCGGCCCTTATCTCTTCATCTCTTCAATATGACACCGGTAAAACAATATGACTTGCCAAAATGTAGAATGAAGCTATTCAGCTACAGTCGAGTATCTTGCTAGCCAACTTACTAGATATAGCACCAGAGGCTCTAAACTAGCCGGATACCTCAGGCATCTTACCCCACTTTGTCCGTCCTCTGTCGCGATAACGGCCGTTCAGCATCTCTAGCAATCGAATCAACTACGAAGTCACACCTGAGAATGGAGTAATTGGATCCTGTTACTCAGAATGAACTCTCCATACCGACCAACTTATACTAAATCCCGCCACGGATGTTCAAGATGTAAAGACAAGAGGGCATGTATAGCGCAGTTCAGTGCGGACTGAGGCTAACCTTTACAACAGGTTAAATGCGATCAAAGAAGGCCGGGATGCAAACGATGTGAGGATGCAGGCTCATCGTGTCCTGGCTACGCCCTGAATCTGCGATGGTCTGCTAAGAACCAACTTCAACAAAAGTCCGTCAGCTCTGGCCAAAAGCCTCGGACGAGAAGAGGCAATCAGCCATGCTCAAGTTCAACTAGTCATATGAATGAGGGAGAAACCATTGATATCACGACTTCAACTTTGGATCCCTTGCTATTATTCCCTCATTTTGGAGATACCAGCCCAATGCCATTCCCAGCACTGAATACCTCCGACATTCTCAGCTTAGAGGGCGATCCTTCAGTTTCACAATGGCCTTTTCCAAATTTGGGCCCCTCGGAGACCATCACTATACCAGACGATGCGGCTTTCACAGATGGATCACCGAGTTTGGATGAGACTGGGCAGTGCAAAGATCAGAGAACGCAGATGGATCATTCCATTGATATGAGCTGGTTGCGGGATGAAGGTCAACAATCTCGTACTGACCTAGATACGACACCTCTACTTGCAGAGTCCTACAACGCCGGAGCCCCTGTTCACCACTCATCATTAAAAATACCACAACAACTGAGCAATCTTCCGACGGCTCTTTCTGACTTCTTTATACGTGAAGTCATACCGCTTTACTGCGCATGGGATAGTCAATCGAACCTGATGCGAGTAGTAGCAGAAAGCTCATGGCAATCGTCGAAGGTTCTATATCACACAATGCAAAGCATGTCAGCCGCTTGTCTAACAAGTGTCTTTCCCGAATTATCTACCACTGCGATACAAGAACGCTTGATAGCACTTCAATGCTTGGATGAGGATGACCCAAATGCTACAGAGTATGTTGAGGCGAGATTACTGGCAACAGTTCTCCTCTGCCACACGGCAAGCTGGCATGATCCCGGCAATTTAGCTAAAGAGAGATATCATTTGACTCAAAGACGAGTTCTGGAGTGGAGCTCGGCTTCCGGGACGCAGTCCAAGCCCATGGTAAAGTTCTTTCTGACTGCGGTCGACTACTGGGGGATGCTTCTGTCGTTCTTCACAGATTTGTCGGGCAACCCCGATTCTGATACTCTGATCGGGCCCTCAGAACCAAGCAATGAATCTATGCTACACCCGTTTGTTGGAATGGCGGGAGAAACAGTCAAGATACTCACTGACGTTGGAAACCTTGTATCTCAATACCGTTCTCGAGCCTCATCTATCAGATTCATCACAGAAGACGACATGAACTTCTTCAAAAGCAAAATACGGGAGGCCCGATGCCTAGAAAAAAGACTACTTGCATACACGCCTGCCGACACGTCCAAGATCAAGGATACAGGCGATCCAAGAACAACGCTAGCTCACCTGGCCAAGATTGACGAAGCATACCGATGTGTTGGCCTACTCCAAATCTATCGTGTGTTTTCTGATCTCCTCGCTGAACGCTACAACCCCTGGGATGCAAATCACATATATTCAGCCAGACCCCCGTCCAAGGCCCCGACCAAAGCTGAGAAGGACTACTGGTTGACGAGTCTAGCGCTGTACACTCTTGGGCTTCTCCAAGATATACCATTTGAATCGAGAAGCCGGTGTATTCAGCCACTGATTCTCGTTGCTATCTCGAGCGAGCTTCGTCGCATGCCACAGGATGTCACATCGTTAGGCGCAGCGGATGAAGAGTCACGGTACGTGGGACAGAGCATTATTGAACTTGCTCAAGCGCGGAACTTTGTGAAGAGTCGATTGTCAGCATATGCTGATGTCCTGCCTTTGAGAAAGGTGAGCAACATACTTGAGCTGGTGACGAGTATTTGGAGTGCTCTGGACGAAGGGGAGTCTGATGTTTACTGGTTGGATATTTGCACTCGGAAGCAGCTTAACACACTCATTGGGTAGATGCTCAGAATTTTTATGTCAGTTATATATGCTGATGTTCCTTATATTCTGTTCTCTACCAGTCGCCAGTCTTTGCTATCGACACCCACTTAGCTACAGACTTCTCCACTGTGATATCTCGCTCAAGCCTCTGATGCGTAAGAAGAAACGCTTTAGGCAACCATTCCGGAATCCCCTTACCAGTAATCATACTGGCAATTGCTTCACCAGTCATCCAAGCTTTGTCCATCCCGTAGCCACTGTACCCCCCAGCAATCCACTCACCATCACCGTCTCTCCCAGATACACAGTTCGGTAGTTTGCCTACCAATGGAAGTCCATCTGATGTATGCCCCTGCAGTCCAGTCCAGACTCCTTTCAGCTCCGGTCGCTCATCCTCTGGCCATCCCTTCACAAAGTACTTGGGCAAGAACTTCAGCAGAGCCTCGACCGAGTGACCCGGCACAGCAGTGTCGTCAGACGTGAGAACGTCAAAGACATTGGAGTAGTCAGTGCCAACCCATATATCGCCAGTCGTGGCATGCTGTTGGAGATAGTACAAGCCTCCATCGAACCGCTCTGACACGGGATCAAGAGTGGATTTCGTGAAATAGCTCCACGACCTACTGCTGCCCGCGTTCTCTAGATAAGGACCAGCCTTTTGTACAGACATGGTCCCTCTATATGGATAGAGTCTGCCCATCAATGGACGCAGTAAATGCGCAGCGTTGGCGTTGGTACAGTGTATCACCTGCTTAGCGCGAATAACACCCCGTGGAGTCTCAACGATGTATGGGTAGCCAGGCGTCATCGAACCATCAACTGTCGTGCCGGGTGTATATTTTATCGCTGTTGCGGGAGTGTTTGTCTCGATCGAAAGACGGTCGTGGTATTGGACGAGAAGGCGTTCGAAGATTCCTGTTACGAGGCGGTATGGCCAGACGGCGCCGGCAGGGTGGTCGATCACACCATGGCCGTTCTTGATGTTGAATTCCTGCATCACTGAAAGTCAGTATCGGAAATGAACCATACAACACAAAGCCAAATCTTTATAATAGAGAAGTCATACCTTAGCTAAGTCGTCCTGCTCAGTAACACGATGGGTGGTTTGGTGACTGGGAATAGCTTCCCGAAAGGACTTCAGAGATTCCTTCGAAACTTCCCAAGTCTCGTTATCCCCAGCAGCCATGACTTTATGTACATGTCGAATCTCACTGGACTCCCGGAGCTCTGGATCTAGTTCGTTCAGCATATCCATGATTCGTTCAATGTTCATGAAGCTAAAGCGACACATTTCCTTGGCCGGCTCTTCACCATGCCTCTTGCACATAGTATTGTAGAGATGTCCTACTGGAGAGACGAGTTGGCCTCCGTTGCGGCCTGTTGCGCCGCTGGTAAGGTTACGCGCCTCAAGCACGACGATGCGGCTTATAGAGTCCAGACTGTCATTTTCGAGGAGGGCTTTGGTAACGCTGCATCCAGTTATCCCAGAGCCAATGACAACAATATCAGCGTATTTTGGAAGCGTTGGTGACTGAATGCTTGATACAGTAGGATGGGCAGGTTCTTGCCAAAGCGAGATGGAGGGATTGGGTCTCGGCAACAATGGGTCCGATAGAAGAGCAGCGCGAAGCTTTCTCATGAACTCTTCAGGTAAGCCATAATTTGAGTCTGGATGCTGTAACGATCGGGCGATAGCTAAGAGCCGATCTGTGGCCTTGTGTGAATCATTCATTGTTGATAGGGCTCGTTTGACGGTCGGTAGTAATGGCCGAGATAGCAGTGACAGAATGCTTTTCTCACTGATATACTTGAGCTATCAACCCATGCCGACAGCTTGGCAAGCCCCGGGCGTCTAGCCAGTCTTCTTTGGGCAAGCATTCCATAACACAGCGTGGCTTGGGTTATCATCTGACTGTCCTGAGCATAATTTACATTTCTGTCATCTTGCCGTTTCGAGCATGATTTTGGATCAGAAATGTTTCCGTGATAGGGAAATGATGTTCAGTTCAACTGACGAGACACTAATCCGTATTTGGTTCTGTTGAACGGCGAGATCTGATTGCTCAGTCCTGTGTCCTCCCTGTGTTAGTGTCGAGAATTGCCAATCAGGGTTTGTCAGTGGATCCGGCCAAGTGCCGTTGAATTAACTGAATATCGTAACATTTCTATCAGCGACCCCAACGATGGACTATCAGTTTCGAGTGACATTATCGGCGAACTATCAGCAGGACCGAGTCAGCGCTATCAAGCCAAGACATGAGGTTTCCATATTCGCTTTAGTTGTTCCCAAATACTAGGATCCAGATTCCGGGGCCCCAAGATCTATTATCAGTGGAGCTGATAGTACTGATAATGGCTGTTCACTGTAGCATTGTCTTTCATAGCAGGTTGGGTCGAGACCTCTCCTCTATAAGATCATCAAACCCCACAATGGACTGAAGGCCATCCCATTTCGCGTTCTATCTTTATTCACAGTTCATGACCTCTCAGCCCATACTTCTTCCTCAATTGTATCAAGCTTGCTACCATGACTGCCTCGCTTGAGAAAGCAGATGGTGACGAGAACATTTCCACTACTGTCGCTGATCATGCCGTCGTCACTATACAACAAACCCGCAGAGGTCTGTCACCTCGCCATGTTCAGCTCATGACCATTGCCGGTGGCATTGGTGTCGGCCTTTTCGTCGGCGTCGGCGGTGTCTTGTCCAAAGCTGGTCCATTGCCTCTTATCATCGGATACCTAATCTACGGTCTTGGCTTCATTTGGCCTACTATGCTGAACGTTGCCGAGATGGTAGCTTGGCTTCCAATTCGCGGTTCAATCTACGAATTGGCCTCCCGGTTTGTCGATCCAGCTCTTGGATTCGCAATGGGATGGACATACTTTTATGCGGGGGCCATGTTGGTCTGTACCGAATACTCTGCTGTTGCAACTGTTATGCAGTACTGGAATACAGACATCAACCCTGCTGTGTGGATCGCCATAGCGTTGTCTGTATGCTACTTCATGAATATGGTCGCTGTCAGGTCAGTCTCTTTGGGATTGAGAAATGCGATACAAGATCTAACAGTTTGTGCGTAGATGGTATGGTGAGGCCGAGTTTGTCATGGGATCCACCAAAATTCTCTTGATTCTCGGTCTTATCATGGCGACCTTTGTCACCATGGTTGGCGGAAATCCTCACCACGATGCCTACGGCTTTCGAAACTGGAAGAATGGAGATATGGCCCATGAATACTACGCTGAAGGCGCCACTGGCATCTTTCTCAGTATCTGTATCTGTGTGCGATATGCCGTCTTTACGATCGGAGGCCCAGATATCATTTCCCTGTCTGCTGGCGAGATCCGAAACCCACGCAAGACGATTCCTAAGGTTGCCAAATTGATCGTGGGTCGAATTCTGTTTTTCTATGTTGTCGGAATTCTTGCCGTTGGCATCATCTGCAACTCGCGCGACCCTCGACTTCTGGGAGCGATTGAGAACGGCGAAGCTGGTGCAGCGGCATCTCCCTGGGTGCTGGGTCTCCTCCGTCTCGACATTAAAGGGTTTCTTCCTGGACTTATCAACTTCCTCATCTTGCTGTCCGGATGGTCTTGCGGAAACGCTTATTTGTACTCGTCCAGCCGAACTCTATACTCACTAGCTCAAGACGGGCAAGCACCCAAGATCTTCTTGAGATGCACTAAGTCTGGTGTACCATGGGTTTGTGTCACAGCTGTGACTGCCATATCTCTTCTGTCATTCTTGGTAGCCTCCAACAATGCCAGTGAGGTCTTCTCTTGGTTCTTGGACCTTACCACGGTCGCACTCGTCGTAAACTTCACGGCTATGACGTGGGTATTCATCGGATGGCGTCGGGTCCTCAAAGCCCAAGGCATTACCCGCCAAGGCGAGAACAATTTCAAGAAATCACTGTTCAAGAGGAACTCAGATAAGCAACCTGCCCCAGGAATAGTGTTCCCCTTCACGGCCCCTTGTGCTTCTTGGACGCCATATCTTTGTCTTTTCATTGGAGGCTCAACATCCATCTTTATCGGATTCGACATCTTCCAGCCGTGGTCACTGAAGGGCTTCATTACAAGTTATTTTGGTCTTGCATGGTTCTTCTTTATGTTCATCTTCTGGAAGGTCTTCAAGCGAACCAAGTTTGTGACTCCTGCCACTGTCGATATCTTCGCCGACGGCAAGAAACAGGCCGTGGATGAGGAGTGTCGCTTCTGGGAGGAGGGATTTGGCGATGAAGCTGAGAGGGATGCGTTGGCCAAGAAACATGTAGTTGTCAGAACTTGGGCTCGGTTCTGGGGTGGCTAATGGTTTTGATGTACGGGATCACAGGTATTTCAGCGGATGCAGAACTTGACCGTTTTGCATTACGATGAGGCGCTTGGTTATAATGATCTGCCGTTTTTCCTTTATTTCTTGAGCCATATCTGGTTTGTGGCTCATCATAGTCACATTACAATTCCATGAAATTATTTAATTTCCGAAAAGTATATTCTCTAACAGAAATCATGCCTCATTGAGAGAGGTGGTGATTCTCTACTATCAAAGTTGCAATACATTATTCTTGTAGTGGCTAGCCACCCAAGATAACAGAATATGCCCATGGCAAAATTGGCTGCACCTATGAATTAAACTTGATAAATCGACCCCTTCGATAAGGTATCTGATCTAGACATCAAGCAAACAGACTAAAGACTTCTAGTTTACTAAAGCCTCTATAATTGCTTTGGTCAATCTCGCCAAGACGTTGATAAAGTTCACACAAACTAAAACTTACAACAAGGACCGTGGCTGAGAGCGTTGAGCGTTGAGCGTTGGGGCTGAAGCCTCTTTTGACCTCTCAACGTTATTACAGAGAGCTTATATAACCACACAGAACTTGATTGATTATAAGACGTTTCCAACATTCACGTGAACTGACCGCCTGCTTGTGTATGCACGGATGCCTTCCTCTCCCAACTCACGACCAATACCAGACTGCTTGACACCTCCAAAGGGTATACGGAAGTCCGAATCATTGCTACTATTAATCCACACCACTTTAGTTGTCAGTAATGAACTCTAAACTCAGCGGGTATGTCACTTACTTCCTGACTCAATCTTGTTCGCAATAACATGTGCTCGAGTAATGTTTTGCGTGAAGATGGCCGCACCTAGACCATAAATCGTGTCATTAGCCCGGCGCACTGCTTCATCTTCTGTTTTGAATAGGCTGATGATAGCAACAGGGCCGAAGATCTCCTCTCGGTAGATCTTCATATCATCCGAAGCATCTGTGAAAATAGTAGGCTCGATATAGAAGCCCTTGCCATTGACTGCAGTTGGCTGGCCGCCGAGAGCAACCGTAGCCCCTTCAGCTTTACCGCTCTCGATAAATGATAACACTCTTTCATATTGTGCCTTTGAGATCTGCGGCCCCTGGAAAGTATCGCTATCAAAGGGATTGCCGATCTTGCAAGACTTGACTCTCCCTTTGAACAGTTCGATGAAATGTTCATACACGTTTTCGTGTACCAAGATGCGACTTGTTGCAGTACATATCTGGCCTTGGTTGGCCATTATACCACAGTGAGTCCATTTAACAGCCTGGTCCAAATCTGCATCCTCGAAAACGAGCAATGGGGACTTCCCTCCAGACTCAATCGTAATCTCTTTCAGATTGCTCGCTGCGAGCCTTGCCACCTCGCGCCCAGTTGCTGTAGATCCAGTGAAGGCAATTTTGTCAACATCCATGTGAGCTGCTAAAGCTGCACCAGCCTTCTTTCCAAACCCGTTGACGACGTTGATCACGCCAGGAGGAAATCCTGCTTTCTTAACGATATCCGCAAAGAACAGAATTGACAGAGGTGTCTGCTCGGCTGGCTTGAGTACAACGCAGTTGCCGGCGGCAAGGGCTGGGGCGATCTTCCAGCCAGCCATTCCTAAGGGATAATTCCAAGGAATGATCTGGCCGCAGACACCGATGGGTCCAACAGTGGTATAAGCAAATTTCTTTTCCGTTGTACCTATCACTAATATCATTAGTCAAAGAGTTGAAGATCTACGCAGTCCAGCTTTGAGTACTCACCTTGTCCATACTGTTTATCTGCAAACCCAGCGTAATATCGAAGCACGTCTGTCAACTCACCAACATCTCCTTTTGCAGACGAAAACCTCTTGCCATTGTTCCATGTATCAATAGTGGCGAGTTCGTTTGTGGCAGCATCAACGAGATCAGCGAGCTTGCGCATCATTTCACCTCTCTCGGTTCCAGACAGATGCGACCAGGGGCCTTTGAGTGCTTCCCGTGCAGCTTTGACTGCATTGTCAATGTCTTCCTCGCCGCCAGCGTGGACTTTGACAATCTCATTTTCGTCACTGGAGTCTATCAGTAAACTGACTGCCACGACTACCCAACAACAAGACTTACATTGGACTCACAACCGATATGAACTCCTCTGCCTTTGCTCGGCGCCATTCATTGCTGATGAAGAGGCCCAAGGGTTGGTTGTAAGTTACTCCATTCGGAGCAGTTAGTTGCTGATAAATCTCGCTGCTCATGATTGCTTCGATCTTTAGGATCTGGTTGCAGGAATATCGATATTATTAGTCAGTGAGCTTATATCACGATATGCTCCGGTCTCTAAGTGCTTCAGCACACTCCAGCTCCACGCTCTCAACATGTTGCTTTCCAGATCAGGCAAGTTTCTGGCAGTGGACCCTGGATGTCTGCACTAGTACCAAACAGGCAACTTTGAGACAGCTACCAGAAGCAGTAAAGATCGAGGCATTGGGGTGCGATAGGTGTCGACCCACCCTTATCACTTCAATGATAACGGCAATGCGCAGGGTAGTATCAGGTACTCGGAGTCCTGTCCGATCACATACAAACTATCCCAATAGTACCGGTAAAAAACGACCATTGTTGTGTATCTGCATTGGCTTACCTTTGTTTTCACATTGCGACCGCTGTTATCTCTTTGGAACAATGTGCTCAGCTTCTTTTCCCCGGCCCGAAGGGATGTCTTCTTTTTGGAGGACCGAACCAGGCAATCTCGATAACCATCGGTCTACTGCGGAGCTCCCAACGTCTGTGGACATTGTGATCATTGGAGCGGGATACGCTGCAGCAGCAATTCTTACACATATCCTGGCAACAACCTCATCTGAGGACAGGCCCTCAATTCTTGTTCTCGAAGCCCGACAGCTGTGTTCGGGTGCGACTGGACGAAATGGTGAGTCAAAGAGCCCGTGGGATTACTGTGCTAGCACTGACAATCGAAGGTGGTCACCTCAAGCCAGACTCATATAACGTGATTTCTGGGTATGCGTCTGAGTATGGGATGGAAGCTGCAGCAGAAGTTGCGTCGTTCGAGGCTGCAAATGTTAAGGCTGTTACTGAATACATCCAACAAAACAAAGTTGATTGCGACTTTGTACTTACGAGGGCGGTTGATGTACAGCTTTCCACGGGTCATCAACGTCGTATCAAGGAAGGTTACGACAGGCTTGTTGCTGCTGGACTTGAACCGACCAAGAATACGTTCTGCGTTGAGGAGAAGGATGCCGAAATGGTAGGCGTTTTGTATCTCTGTTTTTTCAATGCTAACATAACGACTTCAGATGTCTGGTGTGAAGGGCGCAAAGGGGTGTTTTACATACACCGCAGGCCATCTCTGGCCCTACAAACTTATCCATCATATGTTTTCAGAAGCAATCAGTCAAGGAATCAACTTGCAAACTAATACGCCAGTTCTTTCCGTCTCTGAGACTCAAGATGCAACTGGTCAATATACCTTATGTACCAGCAGGGGCGGAGTCAGAGCGCGAAAGGTCGTATTCGCAACAAATGCCTACACAGGTTCTCTGCTTCCCGAATACAAAAGCAAGATTATTCCATATCGCGCTGTATGCAGTCGGATCAAAACCCCGGGGCCACATCCTCTGCTTAATAATACCTACGCTCTTCGATTCTCAGACTGGAACTTTGACTACTTAATCCCTCGGTTAGATGGAAGTATCATAGTTGGTGGAGCTCGAGATGTGTATATCAGATCTATTGACTCCTGGTATGGGAACGTCGATGATACTCAAGTTATCGACGAAGCGCGATCCTACTTTGATGGCTACATGCAGAGACATTTTCATGGATGGGGGGATAGCGGGGCATATGTCGATGATATATGGACTGGAAGTAAGTCCTGTAGCCTCGTCGTCTTAATTCTGACGGCAGCTGACATCAAACTAGTCATGGGATACTCTTCCGACCGGCTCCCTCGAGTAGGACCTATACCTGGTCGACCAGGCATGTTTATCATGGGAGGCTTCACTGGCCATGGTATGCCGCAAATCTACCTGTGCGGACAAGCGATGGCGAAGCTTCTCCTCGAAGATGCTTCTTTCAAGGAGACTAGTTTGCCCCGATTATTTGAAGAAACACAGGCTCGCTTAGAAGAACCGAGAGACAGAGTGCTGGAGTTGTATGCTTCGGTTCTCAATCCTTCGAAATTATAATGATTTTGGCCAAAGGCTGGGGATGAGCTCAAGTTTCGTTATCGAGTTTCCAGGTTTTTCTTGCGAAAATTGATTTAGCTGTCATTGAGAATGTAACACATCATCTCTTCTAGGTTGCGACAACTATTGTTGTTACCGTTTTGTTTATGGTGGTCTCAACTTTTGCAACTCAGGCTGTGAGCATTACTCCTCAGACACATTAAAATTCGAGCAAGGACACACCCTGTAGCTATTGTGAGCAATCACATTATTATGAGTTGTCAGCCTTGGAGCCTGGCCTTTTGTATTGTGTTCGTTGGTTGCCTTTTTATTCCCTGCTTGTCAAGTCACGTGTAGCTCGCCGCAGGGCGCCCTCAGAATGAGGCAGACTTCCCCTTTTTTTCAGCCCTGTTTTCAATCCTCACAATTAATCTTTCTTTGTTCATCTATTGCTATGATTTTTTGATAGCTGGGGTATTGTCGCCTGTTCATATGTGGGTTGCATTATCACGCCACGTCGAGTAAAAGTATCCCGATTTCCGACCACTGTCTGGTATCCAACAAAAAGCCCAAATGTCGACTACAATTGGTAGACCGCAACGTCCTGTCTCGCGAGCTGATTTTCCACTCGCCCTCATCTGCGCCCTCTCCCTCGAAGCCGATGCGATAGAAGCTCTATTCGATGAATATTGGGACTGTAATATCTACAGCAAAGCCCCCGGCGACCCCAATTCCTACTCAACTGGACGCATCGGCCATCATAATGTTGTACTCGCCTACATGCCCGAAGCAGGAAAGGCCAATGGAGCCGCTGTCGCGACTAATTGTCGCGTCAGCTTCCCCCATGTCAAATTGGCCATCGTCATCGGAATCTGTGGAGTCATCCCTTTCACCCCCGGACCTCGAGATGTACACCATGAGATCATTTTGGGAGATGTTATTGTTAGCCAAAGCGTTGTCCAGTACGACTTGGGACGGCAATATCCTGGCAACTTTGAATACAAAGACACCAATGAAGAGGCTCTTGGGAGGCCCAATGTCGAGATCCGTTCTCTGCTATCGAAGCTGAAGGGCCTCCGAGCACGAAGAGCATTTGAGTCCGACTTGAGAAGATTCCTCGCACTCCTGCAGGAAGATCTAGAACTGGCAGCGCATTACCCCGAATCTGGGACAGATCGCTTATTTGAGGCTACCTACCGGCATATCGACAAAGATATGTCATGTGATAAGTGCGGTTGCAATGGAAAGCTTGTACCGCGAGAGCGGCTCAGACAGGAAGTTCCAGACCCCAAAGTGCATTTTGGAAGGATTGCTTCAGGCGATACAGTCATGAAGTCTGGAGAAGATCGCGACAATCTGGCAAGAAAGCTTGGCGTCATTGCGTTCGAGATGGAGAGTGCTGGCGTTTGGGACAGCCTACCATGCTTGGTTGTCAAAGGCGCCTGCGACTATGCTGATAGCCATAAAGTAAAAGCTACCCAGAACTACGCTGCAGCGACTGCCGCTGCTTGCACTAAAGCTATATTGCGCCACTGGGTGGTTCCAACCAGTCATGGCCGGTGACTCGTCTGCTGCTTGTTTAGCCATACTGACCATGAAATAGATTCAATTGGCAAGATAAACTCATCTCGTTGTAGGTACACATGCGTTTACTGTACTAGAATGATATAGCTAACATGAAATTCGACAGTCTTGGTCCCCTTCCCGCCAAATAAAGACTTTGTTGGCCGACAGAACATTCTTGCGAGTCTCCGACAAGAATTATGCCTTACAAAGCCTCACGAGGTCGCAGCTCTCTTTGGGTTAGCAGGGGCAGGGTAAGGGAATCTACATCATAAACGAAAGACAACAACTGAGCATTCAGAAAAACACAGATCGCCCTGGCATATGCGCACGAGACACACGCTCAAAATCCAGATCTGTCAGTTTTTTGGGTTTATGCAAGTAATGAGGAGCGCATGAAGCAGTCATATGCCCTAATCATGCAACAATTTGAGATCTCTCGCGGTGGCAATGGCTTGAGTGATCTCGAACTGGTGAAGCAATGGTTAGAAGCCGAGCATCACAAACCGTGGCTCATGGTTGTCGACAATGCCGATGATCTGAACCTCTTCTATGGTACTCGTGGCCTGAGCCGGCATCTCCCAACTTGCGCTCAAGGTAAGTTACTCGTCACGTCAAGAAATCGACAGGTAGCTATCCGAGCTACTAAAGGCCGGTGCTTCATTGAGATTCCGCGCATGACCGAGAGCGAAGCACAAGACCTCCTTGGTGGGCATCTAGGGTTCTTGAGGCCCGACGTTGCTGATCTATCCACATTGGCGTCGAAGCTAGAATATCTTCCTTTGATACTTGTGCAAGCCGCTTCATTCATTAAAGAGAACGGTATCTCCATCAGCGAGTACCTGAGCCTTCTAGATACAGATAAGAACCTGGTAGAACTACTCGATGAGGACTTCGAAACAGATGGCAGGTATCCAGACTCATTTCGAACTGTTACCAAAACTTGGGCAATTTCATTTCGACAAATCAGACGCCAGAACGAATTAGCAAGCGACCTACTATCAATAATATCTATGTTCGATCATCAGTATATACCCGAGGACTTCTTGGTCACTTATCTATCACTCTTTTACGGCCAGGAAAAGACTTTGGAGCGTCTTAGGGCCATTGGGCTTCTCAAAGCCTTCTCCTTTGTGTCGAGTGGAGAAGACAACAGCATTTCAATGCATCGACTGATACAGCTGGTGATGCGTGAATGGCTCATCAGAGAAGACACAATAGAAGACTTCCTGCGCAAGGCAGTCCTTACAATACACAGGGCATGGTGTTTGACGGCCAACCGCGACACACACAGATCAACACGAGTTTCTGATAATTTCCCTCACATGCTCACCCCCCTACGTATTTTTCAGAATGCTTTTGGTGCAAGTATGTGGAGTCGTACGAATACCCTCGAGGTCTTCAAGGGTGCTTTTCTTGCCATGTATCAGGATTTGCTCTTTGTTCTTCATTTTAATCATCTAGAAGAGGAGGCACTGAATATAAGGCTAGATATGAAAGAGGAGAGACTTGATACCGCCGCTAGTGCTAGGGTATTTGAAAGCGACTATCACGCACTATGGGAGAAACGAAGTCGCCTTATACGACAGTTGAAGATTGTTGTGGATAAGGAACGAACTCTCATTTTACGAGAGTTGGAGAATGTTGTCCTTATATGGCGACAGTTGTTGCCACCTAGTACAAGCAATGCATGGGAGAATGACAATTGATGGGATTTGAAACGCATTTTTCGACGAAATATTTTGAAGTATTTGTTGCTTAGTGTTTCATAGTCTAATGTGTCCATCGAGGATCGAGATGCTATGAAACGTTTCTTCGTTCTTTTGTTTCGAAAAACGCCAAGAGTTGCATAAATGAATGTCTCAATTTGCATTCACACCGTAGGCACAAATTACAAAGATGCGTCATGCCAAAGGGATCAGGATATTCAACTTGGCCGATAACGAGCCAAACAGACTTGCGTGATTGCCAAGAATATGTGAAGTCGACGATCGACTGCATCCAGACTACTTGACTCAACTCTCAGTCTGTTAAAGAAACAGGTAAAAGATAACCGAAAGATAAGTGACGTGTAGGGTATCACCAAATCCACCCGAACAAGGAGCGCACTGATGATCCACATGGGTGATGGATCTCAAAAATTGATCTGTTCCACCTGCGCGGTTACCCTGGTCCACTAATGACTAACATACCGCCGACGATCTGCCCCTACTGACTCTGAGGCTCTGCATTTTTATCACCGTGTGCTACTATAGGCAGGGCCACGCATTGAATTGAGTCATATATTGGGATCTACCAGTAGATGATCATCTCGACGGTGAGACCTAATGCGAGATATATATCGTTTCTGGGCGTTGAATGCCGAAGTCATATCTTGTTTCTTGGAATGTTGAGAGAGGAGGAATTGTTCCGAGACCTCGGTTGGACAGGCGCAAATTGGAGTTCGTCTCAGAATGTCTCCATTTCGGGGGAACATTTCATCCCAACAATCTTTTTATTTCCGTGGCCCCTTTCAATTCAATGGTGATCATGCACATTCGGGCCGGAGCACGGAGCAGACCTAACGGCGGAATTTCCACGGTAGAATGTGTCAAGAAGATGCCTCAGTGCCAACCCTAAATAAGTCTTGGGGAAGTGTCGGCAAACTTTGACAATGAATGAGCTTGTTCGATATTAACTTCATCTAACGTTTCAGCAAAGAACAACGGTTCATTCCGCTTTCCAAAGGGCCCAAGTGGCGTTGACAAAAGCGGAAGCCCACTTGGCACAACGGAACTTGATCTCAAAGGATTCCCAAGTGCCGAAATTTGATACGCTGCCATCTCCTGTGGCGCTGTTTCTAGTGGCGTGCCCCCTGAGTCAAGTGTCATTTTAGTAGGTGAAAAACCTTTAGCGCAAGAGTCTGTGATGACATCGCGAGAGGGGAAAAACCGAGGCTGGGTGACATAAAGGGAAATGTAGGCCGGAGCCATTGGTCACTCTCCCGTGTTGGAGCTCGGTTGCAGGATTAGAGTGCGGAAATACAATGCGTGATGTGATGCTCATCCCTGTAGATCATGCGTACCGAAAGACGATCATACCATGCCTCTGGGACCAGACCCTCGGGTAACGGCCAGGGATATGGTTAAGCTATTCAACCAGCGTATTCTCCCATCAAATCAGGTTGTCCAATTGTCCGCAAGAGCTCAAGTGTCAAAGCGAAGGTCAAAGCGCAGGTGCCATTCATCCAGAGACTTGGCTAGAGAACCTCGTTTCGCCACGCCACGCCAGACCGTTCCTGGAGTCTCGTCCCGGCGGCACTAATATCTCCAGCTTCACGCTACCTCCACCTCCCAAAACGTGGTTCTGGTAGTGTCTGCATGTATAAACCCCCTGGATCCCCAGATTCAGTCCCTCTTCCCTCTCTTTCCCCGGCCGATCCTTCATTCCTCTTTGCTTTTTTGTATCACTCCTTTGTACATCATGTCGGCGACTACGAGTGACATCAAGATCGCGTCCATTGCTATGGGGTTCACCCTTGGCTTTGGCCTGCTGACTGTCTGGGAGGCGTGGAAGCAGACTCGACGTAATCGGAACCCGCTGCGAAGTAGTTACATTTACATGCTCTGGGGAGAGATTCTAGCAAATATTATCATCGCTATCATCGGCTGGGTTTTCTTGGATGGAATCATCGGACCGACGTAAGACAGCCATCAAGCCAGTGTCGGAAATGGCGTGCTAACAGTGTCTAGTGTACCCGTGTTGTTCTTTATTCTTTTCTTTTGGGTCTTTGAGGTCCAGCTTCTTATGCAAATTATCGTCAACAGAATCTCTATCATTGCCGAACACCGATCTACTATCTTTAAGCTGAAATGGGGAACCGCCATTACCATCACTCTTATCAACATTGCTGTCTTTGTTATCTGGATTCCTGCTCATACTGTTCCTCCCGCCAGTGAGACGTAAGTCATTGTCGAAGGCTTGACTTTTCTTTACTGACCAATGCAGCTTTGTGCGCATCAATGAAGTTTGGGATCGTATCTCCAAGGTCCTCATCCTTCTTGTCGATGCTGGTCTTAACTGGTACTTTCTTCGAACTGTCAAGAAACGACTGGTCGAACAGCATCGCTTGAAGAAGTATGAGCCTCTTGTTGGCTTCAACGCTAAGCTCATGATCATTTCGATCCTCATGGACGTGAGTACCACGTCATTCTCGAAACACAACCCGTGCTAACTCCTGCCAGGGCATGCTCATCGGTCTCATGTCACTTCCCAATCAGGTCGTCTACATCCAATTCCACCCGGTCGCATACATGGTCAAGCTCAACATCGAAATGTCTATGGCCAAACTCATCACTCGCCTCGCAAAGGGTGAGAACGCCGACGACTACTACCCATCCATGTCGCACTCTGGACACCATCAAAGCAACAACCAGCGCACCAACGATGCACCATGGACTCAGGGCAACAATGTCCAGTTGACACATCGATCAAAGGTTGTCGCTGGTGATTCTGATGAGGACCTGTCTGGTACTATGGGTCGACATAATGGTGGACCTGGCATTCATCGCCGAACAGAGTTTGAGGTCACTGTCGAGACGAAGCCTCAGAAGAACCCGTTCAGGGAGGGGACAGAGTCAGGGGATGAGCTACCTTTGACTTCAAATACCGGACACCCTAAGCAGATGACTGTTGAGGAAGTTAGCCGTAATCCTTCTATGTCTAGCAGCAGACGATCTTGAGATCTTCACATACATTCTTTAGCTATATACCATATACAAAATACCTAATACCCCAACATGTCAGCGATATCATAAGGTCCGATGGCGTGAAGTATTTATCGCGTTACAAGGCTGTCTAGACCTAACTTCAATGTGCTTTTGGTCCCGAGTAACATCGTCTAGTTTACTAAGGACAGAAAATCTGACATTTTGTGCCTAGCCTCAGCATACTCCTGTTGATTGATAGTCAAAGCTTATGACATCTCAACGAGACATATCAATTCAAGCCGCACCATTTTTTAAAAGAGATTAATTAATTAATTGGTGGTTAAAGCTCATGATGGCTCCACGTGATATGTCAAGCCAACACTATAGAGTACCAATTAACTCAAGCTTTTGGAAGAAAATATGAACGTAGCCCCAGCAAAGATAAGTCTCCCAATTAAACATAGTAATAAGCTTGAAGCAAAGAAATAGAATGACGCCTATCCAGAATATCAAACTCAGAAGCTTTGCCTTGAAAATTATAAAGTCTAGGCTACCAGCCAAACACATCTTTTCTGCCGATATTAAGTTCAATGTCTAAATAGCCTTTACACAGGACACAATTTCAGAGTTACTCTATTACGTGGCAAAGTGAATAATATGTATAAATTAGAGCTCTCTTCCACCCGCGTTGTATCTTCTTTTCCCACAACATAAACCCATTCTTCTGCCTTTAATCGCAACATCGGACAGCTTCACCCTACAAACACTCCTCGATTCAGCGCCTGATTTCTGGAAGCGAGGTCACAACCATCATGGATCCCTTCACCAGAATCCCCGCTGAGTTGCGTCTGCAAATGTTTTCGTTCCTCCAATCCAAGGCCACTATCTCAAGCCTCATCCAAGCCTCTCCAATAATGCTCGAGCAATACCTTGGATATAAAAGCACGATAACACGAAATTTGCTCGAGTGCGACTTTGACGACCAAATGATACAAGATGCCATGGGAATTATCCTATTCCCGTCTCTCCGAAAGGCCTGAAAGTTTAGGCTCCTCGTCGAAGCACATTTACACTCATGACAGTGTCATGAGCTTCCAAATCCTTTGGTGACCCACGATACCCTTCTCATGGACCAACTTGACAAATTGCATAGCCTTCTAATGGTTTTTGTCGAAGACTACATCACAAAGGCGACTGCGGCCTTCCCACCTTGTGAATACATCTGTATCCCTCAGCCTTCTCACAGCCAGAGCTACCTCGCGTTCAAAGGACAAAAAGTTACAAAAAGATTCGATTCATGCCATCTTCAAGAATCTGAAAGAAAACGCTTCTTGAAAGCATTTCTACGAGTTGAGCTGTTTTCTCTGCTCCATAAGGCACTTATCTTCAATCCCGGAACCCGGTGGCTAGTTACAAAGCTATCCAGAACACTCAAAAGGCAACATATGGAGGGATTTCACTGCGTCTGGGTGTATGCATGTTCACTATACGGCGCTATCTTTGCTCACTGTGCTAATTCATGGTTGCCAGAAGCCGATGGGCCTCCGGAAACTAGGCTTCTATTTCCCGATAACTTCTTTGCAGACCCAGTTGAGTATGCTAAAGATGTTGGCATTAAATCACAGGAAGAGCTTCAGGCCGTTAACAACACGGCTTGTTACGGGTCTTCCATGATCTTCACCATGATTCGCTTTGCCATAGCAAGACAACAAGATACCAAAGCCCTGGAGAACTTTGCCAAGAAGCTTTGCAGTTTTGCAATGGACCCGACCTTGGACATAGGACGTTGGTTCAAAAGAAGACGTTCGCGGGAAAGAAAATACGGACCACACTACCAGCATCGCTCTGCTTCTTACAGACAGGATCTTGCTGGGCGAATATGGTGGAAGTCTATTGGTTCGCCGCTGCCACTTTATTTTGGCGTAGTTATAAAGATATTTCAACAGCGGGCATGGCCGTTCTTTGACGACGACCACCACTACCCAGAAGACACAGTTGTGCAGCCAGTATTCCCCAATAAGAATGATTTGTATTACATGGAAGAAGAAAGGGAGAATGAGATTTCGTGCCTCTTTGACCCTGGTCCTGTTACCAAAGCTCGGATGGAAAGGACAATGAGCGAGTTTCGTCGATCCCAAAAGTGGCAGGACAAAATGAAGCAGAGGCAGAGACAAGGGAATGATTCTAGCACTGAGTTTTCTTTGCCTAAGATTCCTATCGGAAATCATGAGGTGTCACTGCCAGCGATTGAGGATCGGGAGCAGTTACTGGCATGGAGTTCTCGGGGCGTGGTTCAATGGGATGTATCAGAGGAGGCTTACGTGCTTGTAAAGGAATGAACATCTGGCCTAGGGCAGAAATGTTGTCGGGATACAGTCCTATATCGAGCGGATGACGACATAGCATGATCTGACGGATGTTTATTCTTCTTTTTTGTTCTTAGCTTTTTTAAATTATAAGCTTATCAGATCTTGTTGAGTCAATGTTGCAGGGTTCAGGTACAGGGGTCTTCAGAGGCCACGTGAGATATACCATCAGATGAAACAAGATCACGAAAATCTCTCAGATAGACCAAAACGTAAGACAAACCTCAATTAACCCCCATGCCTAGCAAAATCACCAACAAGAAAAATTACTAATACTAGGCATGACAAATCTGTCACTATGGATCAGGGGATAGTGAGGGTTGTCAATGGCGGATGGATAGATGGGCTTACGCGAGATGCTGTGACGCGACCCGACACGAGCACGGTTCTTTTGGAAACTCTCTACGAACCATGGGAACTCTTTACAAGAATCGATAAAGGAGACGATATGGTCGCGACTCAGTCCGTGACTTTATTACACGACGTTTGTTCTGGGCACGATTCTTCAAAAACGAAATGTTCAGTCATATGCACCAGCTCGGGAGATTTATTCGCCTCTTGGAAGACCCTATGGCAATGTCTGTCTCTCACATCGTTAACTCTCGCAAACTTGACATTCTCTACACTTGATCAACACCATGGCGGGGTAGGAAACGGGACCGCAAGGGAGCAGATCTCGAGCGCCTTGAAGCCTTTTGGCATCACCAATGCGACCGATTTCGACGGAAAAGCGGTTCTGAGTCTGACTTATGAGTGTGCTGCTGCAAGTTGCCGCGATAATAGCATGGGGGAGTGCTCCCTTGCCCAGCTTGACCCGGGGTATTTTCAAAGTGAGACTATCCAGTGGATCAAAGTGTACGACGCTCTTGCGCCGTTGTGCGATGGACTGGAAAGCGATATCAACATCGATATTGCTGGCCCTGGAGTAATTACATGACTTGGTTTATAGGAACCCATGCTTATCACTCTGCAGGTACTAATAACATACATCACCCAAACAGCCATGATGGTCTTTGCATGGTTGTTCTTCCTACTACTAAAGGTCAACAAGTTCATCAACACTTCCACATCGATTTTCACCCATCTCTTTCGAAAAAGAAACCCGGGACCCAATCTCTTGACCCATCGTATATCAGGTCTCGAACGCCTCGAGCGCACGAATCTTGCGCACGCAACGAGCACCTTTCTCGCAGAACTTCACGAAGCACAATGCTTCTTTGTCGTTGCCATCGAGATAGCGCTCATAAATGCCAGTTCCCGATCAGCTATTTTCACTGGCGCAGAGAACTGGCAGAGCCTTCTGTGGAATCGCGATAGTGTCCAATTCCTTGCAGGCATGGGGGCTTGGCCCATTATTCTCGGACAGATTTCCCTCCGAAGAGCTGAGCTCGACTCGATGTACTACCTCCTCCTCTCGACGCTTGCGTTGGTACTTGCTGGCGTGGCAGCAGATACAGCTTCAAATCCAGACCCAGATCGGATTTACAAGATGTTTCAAGGGCAAAATACCCTTGAAGAATGCGGTGGTCATCCGTCCCTTCGAACCTTTTGTGTAGAAGAGCGACAGAGTATATACTGGTATGTCTTTCCAGCGGGAAGCATCTACGCATTCCTTGGGTTACTTGCTATTCTATGGTGGGCCAAGATCTGGAGTCTGTGCAACTCTCCAGCATCATTTCTCGAAAAGCATAAGTCCCTATCAAGACGGCAACTTGAGGCATGGGAATGGATGAAGTGGATGGTGATCAAAGCCTCTCTCCTTGGTATACACGTTGCTGAAGCTGGTGCTCTTGCTTGTATTTGTTTCGGACTGGCAGTAATTCGGGCACCGTTGCTGAATTTATTGCTGAGAGGAGAGACAGGGACTTGGAGTGTTGGACAGTTGGTGGCTGTACTCATCTGGGCGCCGGTGATATCTAAATATGCCCATCTGGCAATTCGTGAGTTGTCATTCTTCAACGGAATTTTGAATCAAGAAGTTGACCTATAGCATCAGTCGGCGTCGAGGAAGGCTTCAGGCTTCGCTTGTCTAAAGCATTTGAGATTGTGAAAAGGTCGGATACGAGGTCAGGAAGTGATACTGGGGCAATATCTTTGAACTGAGCGAGCATAGAGCATCTATATAACCAATATTGTCAACAAAACTATCGTTCATCAATAGGCCCAATGAGTTGGTTCCTCTTGATGGCATCCGAGGTGTCATGCGATATAGGCTTCTATTCTGTTGCCCTGACAAGTCCCGACTATCAGCCGCATACAACAATATCACGTCGAAGAGGACCGCACAGACGCAGTAAGCAGGGTGTGAGCCTCCAATCCAATCATATCAGCCCAACCCCGCTTGTTGAATCTGTCAAGCTGAACCTGACAAGCTGAACTTTTGTACAGGCCATCAGCCTCTGTCTTCCTTAGGAAGAACTAGAAAACACGATGGCTTCCTCCAACTACGACACGATGGGCGCATTAGACTGGACCAAGATTATTGCTATTGGCTTGGTTTGGACACCGTCGGCATACTCCTTCAATTCATGGGTCAATAGCCAACCGCCTAGTGCCTTTGTGAGCACCGCCTGCGTAATATTTTCAATCGTCAGTCTCTTGGCAAGCTTTCACCTCGTTTTGTTTGCTATTTTCGTTCTTCTTTCGCCATTATTTGCACTTGGGTTACTCTACCGACTGTTGCTAGCGCTCCCTTACCTATGTGCCGGGTTCGGTCCTTGGTGTCTTTCATTATTCTGTGCTCAAAGGCGGCCACGTTACGCTTCGCGGTTGGAAATGCCAGAGGGAAAAGGCTGCAGATTGTGTGGAAGATGCAGCAACATAGTCAACCAGTCCTCCATCCTCCGCGGCACCCGTTGGACATTGACGCGATCAAAAGAAGAATACGAGTTTTATACCAAGGATCAGCTCTATCAGTCCTCCCAAGACTGCCATCTATGTAGCCTCCTCTGGCATTCCTCATTTGACGCCCAGACGACTCCAGTGCCAGGGACATCCTCGGCAGAGGCTATCGCCAGGGAACCGGATATCACTACGCCGTTACTTTCGGGAGCCCCCATGTCATATAATTCTCGTGACTGTGAACAAGGCGATGAAGCCGCGAATTTATCGGTCCAACTCTCAGCAACTAGGAAGTTTGGTTGCGAACAATTTCTTCATATTCGTTTATACGAGACAGGGTCCAGTCTATTTCCGTGGCTAAACATCGAAGATGCCAGCTATGGTACGTCTGGCGGGTGCCGTGCAACGTGTCTATGACTTACTCAAGACCCTAGTATCCAATAAACATAATTGCGGGCAGTCCAACATGACTGGTTCCGAGGCCAGCTTTCAATGGGCCCGAGATATAGTTGAGAAGTGCGAGCGAGAGCATCACAATTGCCGCAACCACTTCATTCGATCTACCAGCCAGCGATACCTTCCTAAACGACTCATCGATGTGCAAGCCAGGGAAAAGGGGGTTGTACAACTGGTACTGAGCAAAGCTCTCAGATCAGACAGTTCCGTCGAGTATGCTGCGCTTAGTCACTGCTGGGGTACGACGGTCAAGTCTGAGCTCAGGAGGGACAATGAAGAAACTATGAAGACAATCTTGATAGAGACTCTGGATCCGAACTTTCGAGACGCCGTTGATATAACTTACAAAATGGGGATCAAGTATCTCTGGATCGACTCGCTCTGCATCATGCAACGCACCCAAGAATGGGAAGAGGAGTCTGGCGATATGGGTCTCGTTTATGCAAGGGCCAAGGTTGTGATATCCGCGACAGCATCCAAGAACTCAGAAGGCGGCTGCTACAAACCCAGGGACCTCTTCCCCTACGACTGCGTGCTTTGCAGCAACTGGACTTCTTCACTCGTGGTCCGTTCATCGATCAGGTATGCCGACCTGGTCCAGCTCTTCGGGGAGAAGGTGGATCGTTCGTTTCTAGCTACGAGAGGCTGGACCTTTCAAGAAAGATTTTTGGCCAGCAGGATTCTGCACTTCTGCTCAGGTCTTATGATGTTTGAGTGCAACACATTGACTACCTCTGAATGTCATCTGGCAGAAGAATATCCTCTGAATACCCAGTTTAGCCAGAATGGCACTCTAAACACCCCGACGGTCCCTCATCCAGGCCGTGAACCACCCAGACAGCTCTGCAGTACGACAACCATACGACATGCCGGATCTTCTACAAGACCAGTCACACGCCCGGCCAAGAACACAGTTAGAAAACGCTGGTACGCCAACCCCGAGCATAAACTGTGGGCCAATAAGAAACGACGCTATGATGCTCAAATGTCATCTATAAGGACCAACGCCGCACGACTCAGTATTAGAGGAGCTTTCAGCTTTCTTTGGTCTTTTAAAGGACATGATATGGAGGAGAAGGCAGAATTTCATCTCCGATGGTATGAGATGGTGACCAGCTATTCGATTCGCAACCTTACAAATGATAACGACAAGATGATGGCCATTGCGGGCGTGGCCTACTTCATCCAGCAGAGCACTGGCTTCAAGTACGCTGCTGGCCTCTGGGAAGACACATTACCCTTCAATCTCCTCTGGGTCGTAGATTCTGGAGTCAAAAGGCGACCGTATGGCCGGTCTGTTCCCTCATGGTCTTGGGCCTCGGTGGATGGCAAGATCTCGCACCGTCTCAAGAGGGTCGACCCAAGTCCAAAATCTGGCTCAAGGGCTAGCTTAACGGTTGATGGTAGCAGCGTTTCCAATTCATGGGAGTATATAGAGTCCCTAGTATCAGACCTGGAGGTTGAAGCTACACATGTGGTCAACGGCATGGCCCACAATGCTACGCTGAAGCTGTCCTGCCAGCTCCGAACGTTTGCTCCTTCGTCATTAAGCTACGTTTACGATACGCTGGAGTACCATGAGCGGGGTGATATAAGATGCCTGCCTGTTCTCGAGTTGGTTAATCGTAGACTTGGCCTACTGACTAAAACACCGCAAATTCATGGAATTCTGGTTCGAGCGGCGTCGGGCACCCCAAGCCAGGGAGAGGGTACACTGGCTCGCTATACAAGAGTGGGATACTTCTGCACAGAGAAAACAAGCATTCACTTTGAAGGAATGGGCCAAGAAAGGCAGTGGCCTATTGAACTTATTTAATGGCCACACTCTGTCGGCAATCAGACCAAGAAGCTCACGGCGTTGAGCTGGTCTATGCCTTGGGAGATTTTCACAGTCCGCGGAATATGGCTGTGCTGATTTACACTCTCAGTCACAAGTCTCGACTGCTTATCGAGATACACCCGTACTGATTGATGTATGCTACGTTCACAAACTTTTAAACTTTATTCCTTACACCAGTTAAGTGCTCGATATTGTAGAAGCATCTCCCTGTCCGGCTGTTTTGGACGATATCATTTCCCCTTCTTTCATCACATATAGGTATCCTTCTACCCTCAACAAGATCCCGGACAGTCTGTCGCACTGAGACTTGTAATCTTTTCACGCTTTCGGACCGAAAATCCTCAATCATGCCGACTGAATTCCATCTCTTCTCTGCCCTCCCAACTGAGCTTAGGCAAGAGATTTGGAACCTAGCTATCGCTATTCGCCCAAGACGCTAAGAAGTTCGTGTCTTTCGAGTATTCCATGCCTCCTAAGAACCTTCGATTCAGCTCGAAGACGTCCCGGGCTTCACTCCTTACGGTACCCCCTTGGCTCTGAGTATATCCTTGCCGGACAAAGACTTCGTCAGTGTCAACGGGGAGAGCATCACTGATATATCAACACAGGTTCACGATCCGGAGGTGTGTAATACTTGCCAAGAATCGAGGTTGATGATGAAGAAAGCATTGGTGTCACTCAAGGGATGTGGCTTTAACTCGATGGGGTACTATGTATCTGATAGCGCTCCCTTCTATGTCACGATTACGAACCAAGGACATAGTCTCTTTATCTTACGACCGAACAGCTTGGAATTCGACTTGCAATACATTTATGGAGCATTTAGTAACACTGATTTAGTATTGGGCATTGAGTATAAGCCCGAATGGGGATCGCAACTTTATGAGGAAGACCATAATCGCGCAGAATGTCTAGTATTTGATTAGATTGCATACCTCAGCACAAAATTGACTTGGCCATGCATATGGCTCGTCGATTACAACCTAAAGCGAAGGTCAAACGCTCCTCCCTGCCAGAGGGGAGGCTTCTATGCAGGCGACAGGAGGCTTGTGAAAGTGGACTTCTTGGACGAAGATTCTCGGAATTACTGGGAGTATATTGAACCAGTTCCGGATAGAGAATACCGCAAGTTCTCATTCTACTTTGCAGAATCGTTACATAGGTATTACAAGTAGGCGCGAGAAGACGAGCCTGACGCATTTTTCAACCCTAGCATATTTCTTCTTGGCTGGGAGAAGTATTGAGGCTGAAGTTAGATTCAGCAGACAGAAGAATATATTCAATAAATTAGATATTTAAATTGGCAGAACTGAAGGATTTCATCTCCCATACCCTTTTCACTTGTGCAGCGTTGGGGACTTAGCTCTACATGTCTACATGAAGCCGGTGGTAGCCTTTGATCTTAGATGCAAGCTTTTTAATAAAGAACTCTATCCGTCTAATACACCACATAGGCCAAGGAGTGGCTACGAGAGAAAAGCATGTCCTTTTATACTTCCACACTCTGCTTTGCATGACATTGGTGACACCATGCCTAAAACCTTAATCACGGAATGGTTTATAAATGTGCCCTCTGACTCGATCCCCTTCATCTACCCAACCCACTTCGCGCCCATCTTACATCTCGACCATCTCCTCATTCAAAACCCGAATACACTAGCACGGGCTTAGCTCCAGAACTTTTCCTCTTGTTATGTTGCTATTCCCAACATGGCATTCATTCCACTTATTCTAGGCTCTTCCAACGGAGCTTAGGCTGCAAATCTGGAAAGACGCGATTCGGCCAGATCTACGAGCGGCACATATTCTACGTCTACACGATCCTGGTTCCGATGTCCCAGATCGCCCGCAAGACACAATCCGTTCCCCCCAACTTCGCAATGTACATCAGTGGTTTTCACAGCCCCGGATATTGTGTAGCTATTCCATTGTGGAACAAATATATCGATGGCATCGATAATGGCAGCGATTCCAACATATCGACATACTTAATGGATGCCGGCTTGTGGACAGCTTGCCATGAATCAAGACTCATGATGCAGGAAAGCTTTTTGCATGCCCAATGGCGCTATGAATCCTGGACGGAACATTACATCTCTGGTGGTGCTCCACTATATATCACGATCCGTTACAGGAAAGACCTAGTTATCCTGCAGCTCGACAGCCTCGACTTTGAAAAATGGGATGATGAGAAATGGGGCCGCGTGCGTTACTTGAGGAACATCGGTATCGAGTACCGACCTGATTGGTGCATTGTTTTTAACAAGGAAGAGGAAGAGGGCAATGGCGCTTGGGAAGTCGATGCATTCGACAAGATCTATTGTTTCGGTGAGGCTCTCGACTCAGTGCGCATTTGGATAATCGACCATAACCTGAGACGAAAGGTAGACGCTCTTCCTTGCGATGAAAAGCGTGGTCAAGGTTTCTGGTCAACTGAGAATGTTTCTTTTTATGGGGCAGACAGAAAGTTCTCTAGCACTGGTCTCGGGAAGGGGGGAGACCGCCTGGCTCATTGGGAATATATCAACCCTGTTGCAGATGGAGAGCATCGCAAATTCTCGTTATACTTTGCAGACCGACTGTATGACTTGTATAAAGAGCTACTGGACTGGGCTACACGAGGTACAGGAACGATCTCGGCCCTTCTTGGGTGGGATCGTCTTTGATGTTGGGATAAGTGGTTGAACATCTGGACTTATCGCTTGGAAGAGCTTTTAAACGATGTGTTTAGATTGCCAAATCAGATGATTCCACCGCTTGCGTGCAGTCATCGATAAAATTCATTAGTAGCGGCAAACAATACAACCTATCCACTCAAGCACATTTGAACATTCACGAAAGTTTGAATGTTACACCGATGCCAGAATAAGCAAGCCCCCCACAAACTGAACAGATGGCAAGCTATGATAAGGTTGAGAGGTCAAAAGAGGCTTCAGCCTCAAAGCACAATGGTAAAAGAAACACAGTTAACACGAATGCAGAGGGCAAGCAGCTGCGTCAGTTTGCACAAACCATAAAACACCTCTTCTGACTCAGACTCTGAGTCACAGTGCAAACCTTCTATTACGTTCAGATGGAGATGAAATACATATTGCCCCCTCCCTGTGAGAATTCTCCTGTCTCATTATCACTTACTCAATCTTTCTCTCCCTCGCTCCCACTTCCAAGCAGCTTTGACAGCCACGATTGAAGATCATGGAGGAACGTACATTCACCCTCTTTTCGCAACTCCCTCTGGAGCTTCGGGAACAAATCTGGAAGATTGCGATACTTCCAGACAAACCTGACGTTCAAACTTTTCGACTGTACCATCCTGAGCTCGGCAATCCTGGACATGCGGTAGACATTCATGGCTTCACACTCGATGATGGCTCCCGTCGGGTCCGTCAGTGCGATCCACCGTGCCTGTATCGGCTTGCACTTCTAGTGTGGAACAAATATCCAGACAGCACCGATGGCTCAATCGACCATGACATATCTACATATCTGATTGACAGCTCACTATGGACAGTCTGCCAAGAGTCCAGATCTACGATGAGAAAGGTTTTCGGTTCAACCGACGCGTCCAGCCAGAGCCTCTTGGGATCAGCAACTGCCCATTACCTCACCGGTAGTGCCCCGTCATATATCACAATTTACCCTTAGAATGACTTGATTGCCTTGCAATTCGATGACATATTGGAATTCGATGAGAGCTATCTACTTGATCTGTTCCATGAAAAGACATGAGGTTCTGCTGGTGTTCTCAACCTGGGAATCGAGTACGACATAGATTGGGGCATGGTTCTCAGCGAGCATGGTCAAGATGCACTCATTGAATTATTCTATCTCGCTTCCTCCAGCTTATTTGTTAAGATATGGCTAATCGACCAGAATTTGAAACGGCGAGAAGGAACTCCTCCTCAGAAGGACAGCATTAAATTTGAATACGAAAATCCGGAACTCAAAACCGCATTTTACGCCAATGACAGAAAGTTCCTCAAAGTCAATCTCGAGCAGGAAGATGACTGTATGGACCATTGGAAATATTTAAAGGCATTATCTGAAGACTGCGATGATTCTTCCATTGATTTTGCGATCGACTTCGGGAAGAGGTCTGGCTTTATAATAGCCAGAGTTGCTCTCGGCCTTGTTACTTGGGTTTACTTAGATGGGACGACATTTAAAATAGATGGGCCATTTACTTGAACGAATTCTTGTTTCTAGAAGTATTTGATGAGAAAATCAAGGAGATAGCTCTAAAAAATAATTGAAAATTGACATTGATCTCATCTGCAGATAGCCGAAGAACTTCTCGACTCGCGTAAGTTTACAAAGCTAGTTATCATCAACTACCAAGTACTCTTTAAGAAACTTGATCTGCTGAGCCATATTTCACTCAAGATTGTTTCCAGTGTAAGCGTCAAAATGCCCCCCTGGCAAGATGGAGAGTTGCTTTGGTTCCCGTGCCCGAGAGTAGGCTTCGAGAGCTAGGTCCGTGGGCGTCAAAACATCGTTCTCCGCGACCGTCATCAAGAGAGGCGTCGGTGGTATGCGATGGATCGTGCGCACGGAAGAGCTCCAGTGATTTGAGCGTGACCTCGTTCTTCCATGCTGACTTGGGAGCCCAGAGCTTTTGGAAGAAGTCGTAGCTATCAGGCGTGGGGAGCGCAGAGGGCGCCAGAGGGTTCTCATCTACCACCTTGACGGTGGCCGGGCCGTTTCCGGCTACTCGTTCGAGTCAGTCTAGCAAAAGAAACAAGCATCAGCAATGAGAAGCGTTTAATTAAGTGATAGGTAAGTTGACCAACCTTTCTGGAACTCGCCTTCCATGAACTTGGCGAAATCTGGCCGTACAAGCCGATTGAAGTTATCCCATCCCTTCAGGCACGGGACCTGGGAGAGAGCTACCTTGACGCGTCTATCAACGGCGCCAACGCGGAGGACATGGCCACCACTGTGAGAGCTTCCCCAGACGTCAATCCTCTCCGGATCGACTTCACTCCGCGACTGAGCAAAGGTTATGGCATCGGATATATCGGCGACCTGGAGGTCAGGAACAATTTCCTGCCTCGGCTGACTTGGCCCGGTGTCACTGTCTCCGAGTCCTCAGTTGTCATAAACCACACAAGCCATCTTGAGCCGGCTGGTACAGCGTCAAGATCCATCGCTTTCAGTCCTGAGAAACCATGTCAGAGGACCAAACAGGGCAGCTTGGATAGGTTCGCTGTCGGCGGTAGGTAAAACCATCCTCGAAGGGTGACGCCGTCAGACTTGTCTTTGTCATCGTGCCCCTTCCTTAGTGCCCCTTTTGTTTACTTTATGCTTCCTGAGACTAAAGGCCTCTCATTGGAGGATATTGGCATTCTTTTTGATGATGAAAATGAGACCTCAACTGTTAACGTTCGAGAGGATGTTGTCGACAAGCTTGATTGCTTTTGAGCTGTGGGACGGTGCGAACTCAGGGTGTCTGTTTACGCATCGTTTCAATTCAAGAATGGCATCAGCCGCCTTATTAGCTAATATCTATTCTCTGTTGTCTTCCAAATTCTTAAACGTTCAGTCTCCTATCTTGATTGATTCATAGCTAAAGCTCATGTCTTTGACAACAGTTATGTCTCTGACGACAGTCATAAATAATCTCTACTGTATACACTTTTACATGGCCATCTACTCAAGGAGCTTACTCCCTCAGTTGCCGCTTTCAATCTCCACTATACTATGTGGTAAATTACTCCAGAAAGCCACATTTTCATACAATGAATCCATTGTCCTTTGCGGTTGATTTAGAGTATCCAACGTTGCATCACGTTCTTCAAACCTACACCAAAACTCAAAAGTCTGTTCGTTGAAACAAGCATAAAATTAAGCTCAACACAACGGTCAATGCTCGCAAAAACTATACTGGATACCAGACCAACTTTGCTCCGCATCACGCTGATAGCTAGTCCTCTCGTCCATAAGCTTTAACCGATGCTCCTTCGCCTCCTCCAACGACATTGGCATGGTCGACTCATCAGCCTCAGTCTGGACCATGTGTACCAGCTCCTCCGGAAGGGGATTACCACTCTCTGCTGCAGCTTTCAGACCTGCATGCTCTGGCTCTCCCCCAGACACCAACTTCGCAACTGCGTTGGGAAGGTTCTTCGCACTCTCCTCATTCAGGCCCCCAAATGCACTCTCCATCCACCAGCTCTTCTGCTGAGGCGGCACATTTCCCGTGTTGATAATCCTTGTCCTCGGATCGATGAGCCAAAGCGCTATAAACCGTCGATGTCCCGGTTTACTCTTATCATCCAACTCCACAGGCGAAACTCTATGGTGGAAAACATTCGGAAACGCCAGCAATCTACCCTGCTTCGTCTCAATCTTTCCATAACGCTGAAGACAATCCCCGCCTCTTAAGTTGGTGCCGTAAACTTGCTCCATCCAACCAAAAGCATCCTGGCCGATATTCCAGTCCTCTTGGTAATGGTCAGTCTGCATGCGAAATTGCAGATAGCTGGGCTTTACGTTCTCCGAATCGAGGTAGTAAAGGGCTGTGCCGACAATGTGCTCGTTCATTTGACCTTCTACGTGCCACCCTCCAGCGGGAAATGTCGGTTTATCGGGTGTGAGCTCGATGGAAGCCATTTTGACGATAATTTGGAGGTCCTTGAACCGTTCGCGCAGTGACATTCCTGGTTTGACACCATAGTCCCATGCTTTGAACTCGGGGGCCTCGGGTTGAATGGGTTCTCTGATCTCTTCCCAAGCATTCTTCTTGCGGGTATCATAAAGGAGGTCGCCATCTGCATCTCGGATGACATCTTCATACTCAACTTCGCCTGCATCATCAGGCGTCCAGCCATCGATTCGCGGGGTCCAGTTTGCCTCGTTGTCGTCACTGCGAACGTTAGTGGACTTTTTCGCAGTCTCATTACATTGAATGACCGTTACTCACTCGGGATTTTCAGGGCGCGGGAAGCGAGCCTTGGTCCGTCCAGCGGATACAATGTCCCAGTCTCTTACAAACGACACACTGTGATCCCAGGCGGGAAGAGCTCTTTCGATGAGTTTTTCGACCGTCTCATAAATATTACTATGCTTGGGATGCAGATTGTTAATGTAGCTCGTCAACTTGACGCTTCCATCATCCATGAGCTTGACATTGGACGGGAGCCACTGATAGGCATCGGACCAAAACAATTTATGCGAATCGCTACCATTCACCGCGTAGTTTATGTGGTAGCGATTATCGTAGCCTGGTGGGACGTCAGCCGGCTTTTTGGTTATGACTTCTCCTTTGCCGCTCCATTTGTCGACTGCATCTTCAACGCCGACTACCTCGTCACGAAATACGCGAGAACGACCGTACACGAGAGGATAGAGAGAAGGGTGCACTAGATTCTGGACCATATCATTGGTTCGAGGATGCCAATCTGGGCTATCTTTCTGTTCTTCCTTAAGCTTCGCAAAAGCATCTCGGAGTCGTGCATGGAGTGTATCGTCGATGAAGGTATCTGACTTGATGACTGTTGCGTTTGCATCCAAAGCTGGTATGAGACCTGTCTTCTCGAAGAACTTGGCCTTGACACGAAGCTCTTTGATACACTAAGATAATAAGTGCTGAACGGAAGACTCAATTGAGCGTTCTCACATATTCGAGACAACCCCGATCCAGGATGTGTTTGAGTCTGTCGGGCCCATAAGCAGCACCGAGCCTGAATCCAGGGTTTCTATGCTGCACAATCTCGTCGTACAAGGGATCAACAGGAAGCGCAAGGGCTTCTTGAATCCATTTCTCCGCGATGGCTTCATCAAAGACCTTGATCTAATGAGCTTCATTCTTCATTCGATGTTGGATTCACTCATTCATACCTTTACATGCCAGTCAGGTTTATCCGTCAATTGATTCATCACAATCATCATGGCAGCCTCCCGCACAAGCAACATATCAGACTCAGCCCCTACGGAGTTGTAGTGAATTGCAGTTGGATAGATTTCGCCTTCATGGTGGTAGTTGTGATACCGAAGGTTCATGCCGAGGCCCGGATAGCAGCCGACGGTTGGAGGGTCAGGTTTGTTGATAGAGAACATGGCGACGCGATTGGGTTGAGATATTTGAAGTTTTCGGGGTAATTGATTTGAGGCAGACGCGCTGTACTTATTTATACGTGATATCAGCATGCGTTTGGGAGCTGATATCCACATTCTTCTATGAATGCATGCGTAGGAAGCTGGCTGTTTAGTCTAATCAATTCACGAAAACCAATCGCGAAATCACGTGGAGAGGTGGGGCTTTTTTAGGCAGCCCAGGCAGCCAAACTGAGATCCTGTGATAAGGTCCCAAGCACAGCTTAGCTAGGTTTAAAGGTTGAGACAAGAAGAAAACTTTTAACAATTAACTAGGCCAAAGCGCGGGTCTCCTAAGTTTTGTTGCAGACCAAGGTACCTTGCTGAAAACTGCTATATGATGTACTACGCCCCAGGCTTAAACCCGCCAGGCTCAGCAGTTCACACCATGGCACCAGCACCCTTGTTCTTCTTTTGTCTATGCTCCATTTTCATTTTGTAGTTCCAAGTGAAAGCTTCTGATTAGAGCATCGCTCTCATCAAGTGTCATCACCTTGAGATCCGCCATGCTCTTGAGCTTGGCCGTACATTCCTTGACCTGGGCATCGGTCATCTTGAGACCAAGTTGGTCAACACGACTCTTGATGGCATTCCATCCGGTAAGTCTAGACGTGAAGTGCACGTATCTTGATAGACCGAAATCCTCGGGCTTGAGGATCTCGTACGTGGACGGGTCGTTGAGGATTGCCTTGGCATGGATGCCAGCCTTGTGGGTGAATGCGCAGAACCCAGTAATTGGGTTGTTGAATGGCACGTTGATCTCAACGCATTCTGCAACAAAATCTTCGATCTTCTTGAGTTCGTGCAGCTTATACTTGGAAAGAATGTAGTCCCTAGAAGTCGGCATCATTCTAGCCATCTGTAATTTCGTCGAGTCAGATCATGTCCAGGTTCATAAGGAGTATAGGTTTAACGCACGAGAGCTCCAAGTGGGGTGATGCCATTTCGTTCTCCAATGCCGAGCACGGATGTATCGACGTCTGTGCAGCAATAAGTTAGCCTGATATCCGCCAGTGAAGACGCCTTTGACGATGTCGTTGGACCCGGAATCCCATCTCAAGGTTGCACGTCCGACGCATCTTATGGCTGTTGATAGAAGGACCAAGTCTGTGAGGGTGAACTTACGTGTAGCGCCAGCTTCAAGGGCAGAAAATGCGTTCTTGAAATGGTCAGCTTCTCGTCTCAGGATATGTTTCAGAATATTTAACGAACCGCAACAGCACAGCCCGTATCATCGTGAAACTGTCACAGATTAGCTAAGTGGTATGCAAAAGGATTCACGGCTGCACATACGTGAACCTCGATATCGGTGGAAACACAACCTCGGAGAGTTCGGACAAGGTCCTGTGAATGGTTAGCATGGTGCAGACTGAAGCTGAACATGATCACCTACGTAGACCTGTCTTGGTGAAGCACAACCAACAGTATCTGCCACGCCTACTCTGTTGACGCCGACGTTGTTGACAGCGCGGTAGATTGAGAGCAAATCGACTAGATCAGATCTTGATACATGTTAGCAACACTGCTGAATTTAGTCGGCCAGCCCCCTTGAAGCACCGTCAAGACAGACAGGAGAAGCTGAGCCTCTGGAGAAAACGGATCACATAGAGTCTTTCTCTCGCCTTGTTGGGCAAAGTAAAGCAGAGGCTCTAGGCCCGCAACTAGTGCGAGACAGAGCTCAAGCTGCACGAATGATCCTGCGCTATCCTCCAGATTCTACTCATCATGACTCTCCAAAGCCAAGGTCTTTTCGAGCAGGGTGAATCGATTGGTCGTCGATGGGGATCGGCAATTGGGACGTAAGGCGCAGCTTACCGGAAAGAATCTTCACTTGAGAAGCGGACCTCGCAGCCTCGGCTGAGCAACCGTTAGCTACTGTCTTCAAGCAGTCGATAGTGCGCATACCTCTTAATATACTCAATGACCTCAATGGCCTGCTTGGTAATAGCGGTCATGTTCTTGCCGCCAAGGGAATGCTCTCTGAGGAATTCTGATTCATGTCAGTCGGTCCTCAGCAAGCGGTACGTGTGGACTCACGGCTCGTTCCAATAACGACATCAACGCCGTCGACTCCACAGTCACATGCAAGCTTAGCATCTTCCATAGTGCATCTTGTGTGTGTTAGAATTTTAGCCTTGAGGCCGAGCTTGCAGATAGCTTCGCAGTCGTCCCGGGATTGTGGACTGGCGGCCGGGTTCGTGAGCTCCAGATAGTCGACACCGAATTCATCGAGCATCTTGGCGATCTTGATCTTGGTCTCGGTTGAGAAGTACGCATTGGCGAATTGTTCTCCCTCTCTCAGGGTCGATTCGATGATCTTGAAGTTGCGGACATTGCTGAGGAGGTCGTTGACGCTCGAATAGGGATTGGTCGCGTTATGGCTGGTGATAGACATCTTGGGAAGTAGGCCGCTCTGGCAATTGATGTCTAGAATTGATAAGATCTTAGTTCGATTGATTACAATTCGATTCGCAGGGGTTCGACAGTGTTTTAAAGCTCCTGATGTGGGCGCGGGGTAATATTTATGCAGTCCGCAAAAGTTTTCAAGAGTCATTGGGTCATTGCATCCGACGGCCGGAAAAGTGACGCAGACGGACCACAAGTTCCGTAATCCACTTACCGCGATTGGGCGTGCTGCTAACCCTAAAAAGGTATTTTACACCAATCACGGTTTGCCCCGCCATGAACGCGTCCGACATCGCTTTAAACCTACGCAATATTGCTGATCATGACTTTCAGCTTGGCTAGATGACTCGAGATGGCCGCCATCGCAGTCGCTTATCCCCACATCGGATTTTCCCCGGAGTCGCCTCCCACGCGATCCTCTATGCAGGAGTCGCCATGTCGCGTACCTTGGTCGCGAGGCCACCTGATTCACGGTCTTTCTCCGGTCGAAAAAAAATCCAGGATCTGTCTCTGCCAAATGGCTGCCATTTCTTCGGGCTGCCACTCAGGCCCCGCGACTCTCCACAGGATTGCATTGGCTAACGAATTTGTCGAGCACCAGTTCTGTCTGCTGGTAGTCGACAAGGGCACAATGATTGCTCGCGCAAAGATTATGACGAGGATAGAGACAGAAAAAATAGACTGAAGTTTCAGATGGAATATCCTAAACCCCGAGTGCGCTGAAAGTTTGAGTATCGGAATACAATCATCATTGCTTGGTAGGATATCGCTATAACCTCCAGTGGCAAGAACGTTTCTCAAAATTGATAAGTCAATCTTTGATCGATGGTAGGCGAGAAAGACTGATTCCTTTGAGATGCCAGCTTTCTGAATTTCAGACGCAACTTCATGCACGTCCATTCGTCAGCTCGAAGGACCAGGCACCGAGTCGAATTTCTTTGCATTCGGTGGCAGGGTGGCTCATACGCTCCTTGATAGGGACTGGGAGCCTTTCAGAGCCTGAGCTGTGTAGATTGCTTACTACACGGGATCTTTCAGGATGATTTATGGCAGTGTTAATCAATGTTCGGCTGTAAACACGATCAGCAACTGCAATCTCAAAAGGCTGTCGGGAGGAGGACGAGAATCGTTATCCAGTATAACAAGGTCTAAAGACCGTCGCGCTTGCCATCCCGAATCTTTTAGACACGATCCCGGATAGCCTGGTAGTCATGGGCATAAATCCATTGCTTTCTCATGGCAATCTGCATCGCTACCTCCAGACGCCTTCCACTGATTGGTATGCAAGTTCAGAGTTATCTGATGGACATTCTCAAGAGACTTGTTGAAACTAGAGAACTTATGATTGCTGCAAGTCTCAGCATCGCATATTTGATCATCGGACATGGTGTCCAGCGTTACCTCGGGATCAATATATCTTCGCAGTACCCAGGGAGTCGAACAGGGTACACAACCGTTTGAGAGTCCGAGGGTCTTGACTGTCTTCTGTTTCGGCAGTGTATCGTTCCCCAAGTCATGTAAAGTGAAACGAGCCGTGTCGAAGTTGATAACAATATCGAAAGGATAAGTCACACAAAGGTACATGTGAGGGAACCATCTCGTGTAGACATTCTGCACCAGAGGTAGCAACACCCAGTTTTTAATAGGAATTCAGCCAGTGGCTCTTGTCTCCCCGTTTGTCGAATCGGCGCTTAGCAATTGCAGAGGAGCAAAGTGTAATGCTTCGAGCAGATATAGACCGCTGCAGCTGTGTGTGATTTCTCCTCAGATGTGATTCCAGGATTTTCACTCTGTTGCAAACAGCCCTTACAATAAGGGTATAGACAAAAGTAAACAGTAGGAGGTCGTGGAGCGGAGTATGTTCGTTCAGGTAGTGAAGGCCTTATCGTGCCCTTCGTATTCGCAGAGGTATCGAACGTCCTCATGAGTAGCTTGAATGATTCCCAAGTCCAGATTTAGAGTCATAGGTTTTGTCGCACTCTTCGTGTTCACATAGATATCGGACCGTCATTTTGTCAATCTGGTCCAAAGACGCATGGACAAGTAGCAATCTTCTTAGTAGATTGAGGGAATAAATTCAAGAAATTAGTATCTCAGAAGAAAGATAACACTCAATCGTTAGTAGTAGGAGGTGGAGAATTTTACACGTCACATGCCACCTCACAACAAGGTGCAAAGCCACTTTTAAGATGAACACATACCAAAAGTGAAAATAAGAGAATATTGTAAGTTTATTCAAGAGTGTAGGTTAAGGGCTCTATGGATGGCATCACTAATTGCTGCAAACATCAGGTCAATAATCGCGTAGATTATTGAACAGCTCTCAGGTCAGTATATCACTTTATCCCCAGCCATTTCAGCGTTTTGGGTTTATATGTTCTATCCGGCTCGTTGCACCAACACATGCCTCAACTAATAAATATGATAGAGATAGATGTCTCCGAAGTTCCTCAAAAGTCTACAACAGAGTTAATGACATCAATGGACCATCGTCAAGTGTTGTTAATATTTGAGGTGACTTGAAGTATGAGCTAGAATGGGCCGGTCAGTCACACGGGGATACGGTCAACAAGGTCAAATTGGGAGGTCATAAACAGATAAGTTAAAAGGTCTAAGTAGGTCTATGGAATCCGGGTCAGAATTTATATGTGAAATGCAGTCATTCACCCAGGTTGCTGCCTATCCTGCCTAACTGGCTTGTTTGCCCTCATCTTGGTGTTTGTCCTGATGATTGACAATCACGTGGCCTGTTTGCGGGCCCAATCTCACATGAAGTTAAAACTACCCTACAGCTGACAAAAACAGCAAAATCTGTGCTAGCGTAGTGAGAATTTTAGCGAATTCCCCGTGCACGACCAAGAAAAGCTTGTCCATGTGCCAATGTTGATCACGCTCGTACTAAGCAAATTGTCGCCATTCTGAGTGACTAAAAGGCTCGGCACATCCGACCACGTCGTATTGTTAGAATCATGTGTCGCGTGCTCAATTACCAAGAGAAAACAATAGCTCGACTTTACGAGCTAAATCTACCAGGTACACATTGACTTGGTCTGTTTTCGTTTTCTCGGTCGTTAACTCTCCGTCGGTTATGTAACGAGAAATTAGTGATCGTCAGATACGACAAGGGACAAGGTGTTTCATGGCTTGTTCCAGCGGCATGACAGTGGAGTGGAGGTTGATCGTCTATCTCATGTGCCGTGTACCGCCTCTTTCTCGGATCACGGAACACAAAGGAGGAAGCTATCGAAAGTCTATGAGATGGAGATGCTCGTATTGACGGAAATGACATTGGGGAGCATCCAATGTTATGACCTTCACGGTTAGCAATGCCGAGCGTCTAGAGCATCTCGCCGTCTGGAGGCTGGAACCTGGTGTTGACCGAAAAAGGAGAAGAGGGCCCCGCTTGTCAATGCAGCCTTTGCAGATGAACTGCCGCCGTTGGAAAGGCTCTGATTCTTTTTTTATGACAGAAGCACGCTAGAAGGGTGCGTGCTACTGTACGCCGACACGGGGACCCGCTGCGAACTCTCAACCCCAACGAGTCAGCCCTGGGGGGAGGGGATATACGACACGACCAGTTATATTACCAGGGCCGTAAAATGGAGAGACGTCAAAGGATTCATCCATCGGTGAGCACATGATGAAACTGTAGCTTGCAGCTTGGGAAAGGAGGGAGGTATGCATCGCAACGGTCGATCCCGCAGCCAGACGGGCACCGGTAATAATATGATGACGGATTATGAAGGGCTGAAGGATCTAGTTTATGCTTACTGTGCCAAGCATTCCATGTTTTTAATCCTGTAAACGCGGTAGACAGGATTGATAATCCAATGCAATCCATTAAAAAGACGATCCCAATCGACGATCGAAACAGTCCGAGCGGCGCAATGCCAAATAAATCACCCCCAAATCAAGGCAATGGCTGTAAACGACTGCTGCAGAGTGGTGGCGGTGCTTACATCGGCGGTTAGTTTCGCAGTGTAAAATACTCTTCAGCCCAGGTAACTCTACAGGATTGGGATTCGTGCCACGCAGTAATTACCACAAACAGCCTGTCTACCCCACCCCGGAAGAGCATTGTTACGGCCCCGGCGGCCCTTGATATGCACGCCATGGATGTTTGGGCGTTGTCGAGTGGCGTAGCATGGGAAACACAACAATACTCTCTTGGTTATCAAGCCCATCAGCATGCAGTCGCTGCTGATGTAGTTTGACCAAAAGAGATGCGCCATATTGTGTGATTTCAGCCGGTCAGTTAGTTCCGCCAACTGCAGTGCACACCATGAGAAATAGGCCAAGCTTTTTTCCCTCTGGGTACGGTACCGACAGTATTAGCCACGTTGCGACCCTGGGTTTTCCTAGAAAAAACCATTGGCGGGGCTGTACCCTGCTAAAACGAGCCCCTAATAATCTGGCCGCCGAGGAGCTAATGAGCTACTTTTGGAAGTGCCTCTGACCCCTGAACACGCGACCCCTTTCTTATTTGGCCTCGAGCTTTTGGTCTGCATGTTTTTCTTCGATGGTGTCTACCCCACATTCTCCCGCTCATTGGAAAGGAAGGAGCAGAATCGCCCAAGTTCCAGACCAGCTTGTTCCATTGCGACACACGACACACGCTTCCCCCAAAAAGCCTACCTACACCTCGGCCCTGTCAGTCATTAACTGTACTAGACTCTTTAGCTTGGGGGGAGACGAGACTTCCTGGCTCTGTTTTATTTCCATCGTTTTCTTCATTTTTTCCCGATCTCCTCCCTCCCTTCCCTTTTTTTCTTCTCTCCTTTCCGCCCCCATTTACAAACCTCTAATCAACATCGTCGTTTTCGTGCGCGCCGCCCGCCCTCCCTCCTTTCAACAATCAGCGAAGCGGCCACTGCGTCTGAGTCTCTTTTCAACGAACAGACCGCGCCAGGAGCCCAGGCAAGATGTGTTTTCTCTTCTCGGTATCCTATGTTTTCGGCGTCTTCTTCGTCTCGGTAATCGCCAGCAAACTACTACATCTGTGGACACATTTCTTCACGGTGCCCGCCTCAGCTTTTATCCTATACCTACCGACATTCTTCCTTTTCGACTTGTTAGCGATATGCATAGCGAGGCTGTTTTTGAGTCAGTCCAAGACACCGTGGGCTTGGATCGGGTGTCTGTTTGGTACCATTGCTACGTATGTCATTTTCTCGGCGATCGATTGCGATGGCCCCCAATATGAGATGAGATGAACATGCAAACTGACGTTTTCGCGACTTGGCAGACTTATCTCGATCGGCGGCTCGGCGTCGCAGCTTGGATTCTTCGTCAAGACCGGTGGAGAGCTCGATTGGCGCGATGCGACAGCTTACGCTACAAGCAAGGAGGGTCTCAAAGTGCTTTTCAGCGGTAGCGAAGCCGTGATAGCATGCGGAATTGGTCTGCTCATTATCGCCATTCCCATCCATGGATTCTTCTACCGCGCATTTGGCGCTTTTGTCGGCGCAATTGGCGACAACATCCTCTCAGGTTCGTGTCTGCGATGTCGGCTGGTTTGGTCCGCCCGCTAACTTTTTGCTTCACCCGCTAGTCTACTCGTACTTCCGAAGCTTTCGCGTGCGAATTCCTGGTATCCAGCGCGGTAGATACTCAGCTCTCAAGAATGCCGATGCCGATCTCGAATCGACTGATACATACTCGATGGACGAGGATTTCCGATCCAGTGCCGAAAACCCTCAGCGCGTGGGCGGAGAGAAGCTTGCCACCGTTCGAGGCAAGATTGCTCGATTCTTCGCGCGAATTCCATTCTTCTCGTGGCTGTGGAAAATTGCCCTTGCTCTTTTCCTCATGCTCACCCTAATTTTTCGACCTGCCAAGCCGTACGATTTGTTGTCAATCACGCTCCCTGTTTCGATGCTCGATGTTTTTGCTCCCGAGCCCGATTTCTGCCAAGCGCAGCGAAGCTTGATTCAGAACGCTTTCCCATTCCCCGACTTGATCAACAATTCGACATGGAAAGAACCTGATGGCGAGTACTTTAGGGGCTGGGCGCCTTTGATCAACAAAGATATGAGCCCTCTTGGTGAGGCGTACCGCAATCACTCTGTCGATTGGTTGCCCGAGAAGGGAGACCTGCCCCGTGGCTTTTTCCGATTCGATCCTAAGCGCTTCAAGAACGGTTACCACGGTTCACTTAGCAAGGGCAGCACCATCATTTCCGAGCACAAGTGCCCCCAGGTCTCTTTGCAAGAGAAGGATCCCTACTACAATCCCGTTCAGGACCCGTTGAAGATCACCAACCTCGATACCGATATTCTGCCCACTCTTAAGGAAGCACTTGGCAATGGCGACGTCAAGATTAAGCATGTCGTCTTCATCCTCATGGAGAGTCTGCGTGCAGACTTCTGGCCTCTGCAGCAAGGCTCCCATACTCACAGCCTGATCATGGATCTCAACAAGAGCGACAAGGAGAAGGAAGCGGCCAACGAACGATTGTCCTGGATGATGCCTCACATTGAGAAGATCACTGGTCTGAAGCAAGGATTCACCGACAAGAACGGCAAGCCATACGCGAAGCCCAACTACACATGGCACGATCAAGCGGAGGAGGGTTTCGGTGGCATCAATGTCGCGACCGCCTACACCGCCGCCACCATGTCAACCAAGAGCTACTGCGCCAACCACTGCGGTGCTTACCCCATGCCTGTTGAGAAATTCGCCGAAGCCGACACCGACAGCTACCAGCCTTGCCTTCCTCAGATTCTCAGCATGCTCAACAAGGTCAAGACCAACACATCCTCTGACGACGCCGATTTCCGCGATTTGCAGTGGAAGACGGCACTCTTCGAGGCTGAGATTGAGGAGTATGATCGTCAAGAGAAGTTCGACGCCAAGCTTGGCTTCCAGCACATCATCACCAAGAAGCAGCTTGAGCACCACTGGCGCTTCAACGAGTCGGACGTCTTGGGCAAGAAGATCAACTACTTCGCTTACCCCGAGCCCATCCTCATGCCTCATCTCCAAGACTTCATCACCAACACGACCGCTAACAACCAGCGCATGTGGTTGACTCACTTCACCAGCACTACCCACCACGCTTGGGGTCTCCCCGAGGGCACTCCCTACTACGATTACGTTTCACACACCGGGATGAACAAGGTGCACGACAACTTCAACAGGTACTTGAACACCCTTCGCTGGCACGATGGCTGGATGGCTAGCTTGATGAATCTCCTCGACGACCAAGGCATCGCCAACGAGACCCTCGTTGTCTTTGCCGGTGATCACGGTCACTCTTTCAAGGACGACGGCGCTGGCAAGGAGGGCACATACGAGAACCAGTTCATCTCCAACTACCGAGTCGGCCTGACCTTCCGACACCCCCACCTCCCCCGAGTCCAATACGACGCCAACACCACCACCATCTCTATCCTCCCGACCATCCTCGACCTCCTGATCAACAGCGGCTCCCTCAACGAGAAGGACACCCACATCGCCTCCGATCTCGTCCAAGACTATGAAGGTCAATCCCTCATCCGACCCTACAAGAAGACCGACGGCGACCGACGAGCCTGGACCTTCTCCGTCGTCAACTCGGGCGCTGGCATGCTCGGCGTCACCTCCGCCGATGTCCCCTGGCGTCTGGTCATCCCCCTCAACAAAGTCATCGAATACCGAGTCACCGACGCTGTCAACGACCCCATGGAGCTCAAACCCGTAGCTGCGTGGTCACCCGAAGAGCTCGAAACAGAAGTCCGTTCTGCCTTTGGCGACGAAGCTGCGCAGTGGGCCAACGAAGCCATACCCATAGCCCAATGGTGGGCCCTGGAGCGCCAACGCCTCTGGCGCTACCACTCTCTGTCCGCATAGACACGTCCATTTTTTTTTATATATATCTGCATCAAACCGGCGTTTTTGGGAAACAAACCTTTGCTTAAATTGTGTGTATCTTTAAACACACATTGCATCATCAAGCATCACGACAGAACAACCCCCAGTTTCTTCATCCCCGGATGGATGAAGACGGGGTGTCTCACTCTCGAATCTTGGAACAGCGAAAATAATAATCTCTTTTTCTTTTTTCGATATACTTTTCTCTTTGTAAAAAGGGCGACGATACGATGCGTGATAGAAAGGGGAAACGGGCCGGATAAAGACATCCATGTCATCATTTTTCTTTTTTATGGCTTGAATAACCAGGCTTGAACTTTATCTACTCGGAGTTTTTGGCGGAAGGGGAATGGGACTGTCTTCACGGTCGCTATGGCATGGTTCTTTTCGGGGGTATTGTTTCTTGGATCATTTGTGTATAGCGTCTAGAGGTTCCTTTTTGAACAAATGCATACTTGACTACCTAGTACTTTCATGTTTGTGATGTTGTGCTTTGGTGGTAATGCTCGCGTGACGGTCAAGGGGTAAAGTTTACTGAGTACAGGCCCGTATTTTCGCAAGTGAATCTTTACTGGGGTAGGGATGTGGCAGGTACTAGGTACTCCATGTAACACTGAAACCAAGCGGTGAGGCACCCCTATGTTCTGAAGGATTGGTGTTTCGTCGCACTATGTGTTGTAGATCCTTTGTAGTCCAATTTTGTGATACGGATTATTGACACCTAGAGGCTTGAGCGGGTTTCACGGGCTGAGACTGCATTGACCACTTGAGGTTGTAGCAGATTGCTGACAGGAAGGGCTTGGCGTTAGATCTTTTGACTGAGGCTTGATTGGTTGAGTCGTGATGGTGATATCAGATAAGGTTGTGAGATTAGCTTGGTTGCACGCTAAGTCATGGTGTTGAGGGACAAGGATTAAAACTATCCATTCAATGTCTATGATATTTATAGCCACTTGTTCAACCAGTATCTGGGTCTAGTTCGCTAAAAGTTCCTCTCTGTGTTTATCAACCCATGCCTTGAATGTAGTAGGCTGTCTACCCGTATACTTTCTAAAATTCATCGACGCCTCTCTATAAGTCTCCGGTTCATACAAACTCGCCGGATCACGCGCAAGATCTGATAATCTCTCAACAGCAGATTTGACCATAGGCTCTGGAAAACCTCTCGATCTGAGTTTCTCTCTGTGCTCATCACTATTGATCTCCTTGATGCTGATATCCATGCCCAGTCCTTCACTGACAACTTTCCATGCTGCGCGCTGGGAGAGCAACTCTGGTCCGCATTGCGATATAACTAGCTCCCTTGAGGGTGGTGCTGCAGCGACTCGTGCACCTGCGAGAGCGCCGACGTCTTCGGGGGCGAGATAATCGAACGGCGCGTCGGGATGAGCTAACTCAAGTTGTCCTGACTTCACCTCATCCCAATCTTCCAGCATCTGAATATTGCTTGAGAAATACGCAGGTCGTAAAATAGTATAAGCAAGGCCACTTTCAGCAAGCGCAAGTTCAGCCTTGCCATGAACAACAGCCAGAATCTCATCTGCCTCAGAAGATGGTTTGGCACCTCCATTCTCCGTAACACAAAACGAAGAAAGCAAAACAACATGCGTGATACCAGCCCTCTTCATAGCCTTGTACGTTTCTAAAAGACCGTCTTCTGCTTCGAAGAGTATGTATGAGAATGCTACAGTTGCTCCTGATTCAGAAACGGCGCGCTCGATGGACTTGGGGTCTGAGAGATCAGCTTGGACGCGAGTGAAGCCCAGTTTCTTCTCAAGTTCTGGTGTAAAGCCTGGGATGGGCTTTTTGGTGTTGCGCGCGGCGAGTGTGACTTGTGCACCGCGGGATTGGGCTTCTAGGGCTGCAGCGCGACCGACTGCGCCTGTTGCGCCGAAGATGATGGCTTTAAGTGAAGACATGGTGATATATATCTGGTTGCTCAAATATCTGAAACAGCTTGAAAATGTAAGGAGACAACATCGATGTACTTTAGCTTATTATATACCCAATTCTCTATTACTTCGACTTCAATGTCTCTCGGAATCGGCCTTTTCATTATAAATGCCGGTATTCTACATTGTCCGACATCGAGGTTAGTCGACCCGCCGGGATTTGCCAGAGCGTATAAGTCGCCACAGACGTCAACCAATTGATGATTCAAGATGAGCATGTCATATTCTTTTTGGATTGTAGTGAGACATCGGACAACGAAAACTGTCCGAGAGGATGCGTTGTTTGCTTGGCTTTTGTGGAGTCGTCTACGTAATTGACTTGTGGTTTCTCCTCATCTGATTTTGATAGAGGGGACTATCGTGAAGTGGCTTTATGGCCTAAATGAAGAATATTCGCTAATATCATAGAAGAGAGTTTCGGAGGAGTTTGCTCTTGAGATTATGGTTGTCATCGGCAGGAAGTGAGTTCACCAAGACAAGGCGGCCCTTATCAACCAATCGATGATTATTCGAGTGCTATTCTATGATAGCTGAACATATATGCTTACAGTGTATAAGCCTGTTTACTTTATTCCAACATTGTCGGTCCTGTCGGCGACTTGAGCAAGGAAACGAGTGTGAGCGCAACTCTCATTGAGAATGTTGTGTATCGGAATTCTGATGCGCGATTACACCATGAGGGTATCGTGGCAATCAATGTCGGGTTGAAACACTGTCTCGACCAGCTATGAACAGATCAACCAACTCGCAGATCAATGATACCAGTTCTCAGCCATGTTCCATCTCCATGCGAGATAAGATAACAGTGCATTTGCTACTTGAAACATGAACCAACAGAAGCAAAGTAAGCATTGAGGCTGCGTCACAAGAGCCTTGGCAAATGCTTAATTCCAGCGGCTCAACCACTATCAATTTGTCTCTCAGGAGTGTTGATCTTCAGTGTCCTCAAGATCAGCATTATTCTCTTGCTACAACTCACGCTTCACCTTGATACCGACGAAGCGTCAGGCCCCCTCGGTTTTAACCAGATTTTAATTACGATTTACCTCGTCAATGCTCAACCTTAGCTTCGCTGGACCCTCCATGCGGGGCACCGTCATCTCCCGCGAGAGTTTGACCAGGGGGGGTTTTCTCCCCCCCTCTTCGAGGCTAGAAGCTCGATAGAACGATCTCTAAAGTAAAAAAAACAAGATATTCTGTAAAGTCACAGGCTAAAAAGGTAGACGAATGGAATAAATGGCGCAGAGGCGGCGCTGTATGCAATGCAGACAGACAGATCTTGCTCGTGACGCTAGAAATTCGCTCGCTACCCTTATCCTTATCCACTGGGGGTCCCCCTTCCCCAATGTTATCAATTAAAAACAAGGGAGGTAGGAATTATGGGATTATCGTCGCAAGTACCCAGCCTAAGAAATCAGGGGTAAATTGACAACAGTGCTTATTAGCGGCGTTCTTTAGCGATCAAATTATCGCGAGGCCTCCTTTTAAATTATGAGACCCCCCCTTTCTCATTCACATTCTTGATTCTATCTCTTTTTTTTTTTACACAAAACTCACTTTTCACCCTCAATGAGTCCCTCCCTCGCTACGGAGACCACCAGATACAATGACTGCTCACCGTCAAGTGCGAGCGAAGATGAAGATGACGCGCCCGACCCGCTGAATCACCATGGTATTGATTTTAGTATACGAGGTGCGCGCATAGCCCCCTTTTTTAAACGAGATGAACGGGAGAGACTGATTGTGAGAAAGACACCATGAAGCGAGCGCTTCGTGCATCATCGCGTCTAGGAGATGGCGTTCGATATCAACAGCTTGGGATTTCGAATTCAAATGATTTGGAGACGCAGTCACCGCCTCTTGACCGTACGCAATTCGACTTTAGTGGCCACCATGAGGGGGTCTCGTTTTTCGGTCAGATTCGATCAACGGTCGTTGCATCGAGATTGAATTGGTTGCTGGTTTTTGTACCGATTGGATTGGCGGCGCATTCATTCCAGATTAATCCTCTTGCGATTTTCATGACGAATGCGATTGCTATCGTGCCGCTTTCTGTTATGCTAACGGAGGCGACGGAGCGTATTGCTGCTGATGCGGGAGATACTATCGGTGCGCTGTTGAATATTACGCTTGGAAATCTTGTTGAGTTGATTATCTTGTGAGTTTTCCTGTGTGATTATGAGGGAGATTTTGCTAATGTGATGCAGGGTGTGAGTTGAGATGAGATTGAGTTAGCGAGGCTGAGAACTGACTTTGATAGCGTTGCACTGGTGAATAACCACATTCGCATCGTTCAAGCATCGATTTTAGGTAGTGTTCTCGTGAACCTTCTTCTCATCTTGGGCTCTGCGCTTTTTGCAAGCAGTATGTCCAATATCGACCCTCACAGCAGCATGGAAGAGTCTGAGCTCCTGGCCGCTCTCCTCTTCGTCTCAGTATTTGTCATTCTCATCCCCGTAAGCTCACCCATCCTCTCACTCATACAAACTACTAACTTGAACAGACGGCATTCGACTACACTTTCCATATGAAAGGAAAGAAGAGCGAAGCCGCATTGAGCATGAGCCGCGCTTCATCGCTCGTAGTACTCGTCATCTACATCGTGTATTTCGCGTATGAGATGAGACCCAAGCATGTCGAAGCCCCAGCAATTCCGTTACAGCCACTACACACAGAGCATCATCAACACCGACGAAATCAGGGTTCAACGTCTCATAGTGCAAGACTTATTCGGTTCGCAGACCAGGAAGTTCCGACTCGTGCGAGGAGCACGACGCTTGATACGATGAGCGTAGCGGAAGCTGAGGAGGAGCGTGGGAAGAGAGAAACGACTCGTGCTAATTTGTCGCATCGATCGAGAGGGAACTCACGATCTCACTCACGTTCTGGCTCGAGGACTGAGTTTCATGGTTCAGAGATGCGGGACCTTTCGGTTGGGAGTGCGCAGTCGAGAACAACTATTATGGAACGACCGGAAGTACCGGGTCATTCATCGCATCCTTCGAGTACGAGTGGCACTGTAGCTGCTGTTACAGTTTTGTTTGTCTCATCGGCTCTCATGTCGATGAATGCCGAGTTTCTCGTCAAGACGATTGACGATGTCACTCATGAAGGTGGTCTATCAGAAGCTCTGATCGGCCTGATCATTCTTCCCGTGGTCGGAAACATCGCGGAGTACGTGACTGTCGTCACAGTTGCGATGAGAAACAAGCTTGAGCTTGCTATTTCTGTTGCTGTCGGATCAGCGATTCAGATTGCGCTTTGTGTAGCGCCGTTGACGGTCCTAATAGCCTGGATGCTCGGCCGTGACCTCGAGATGGCCTTCAACGTCTTCGAAACTACGACATTGGTCGGATCAGGTTTATTGATCAACCTTCTGATTCTTAGTCGCGCAGGCACTGCCATTAGAGCTATTGGGCTGAAAGGAGCTCTGATGTTTGCCTGCTATGTCATCATTGCGTAAGTTGCTTTTGACCCTTGGGAGAAGATATTTGCTAACAGGTTGCAGTCTTGGTGCGTACTATGAGCCGCATGGCAAGACAAAATGAAGGGAATGGGGAGAAATCAAAATATGATTATGATAATATCAAGACCTAAATTCACCAGAATATAATTTCACTTCAATCTTTAATCGTATTTGCTCAAGATATTGACTGTGACAAAAGTTCATTCTCTGGGTTTTCTTTGCAGATAGCACGTCCAGATTTCAATACAAATACCATATCGATGTTGCAAAGAGATCTTATGCCTTCACCATACCATTGTACTGTCGAGACCTCAGCGCTCGCAACGGATGGCGACGTAGCCTTATAGTATTTTTTTTAATCGTACTAACAGGGAAACCCATTCCTCACGCCATGTATATTCAGACTTGACCACCACTCTGAAATCTTGCCGGAGGTTTATTATATTTCTCCTTCGAAAGGAGCACGCTCCCATCATCGTACAGGTGAAATGAAGTCAGTACTCTGAAGCCTCTGCAAATCTGCCCAGACACATGAGTCTTGGGATCTTTCCTCGAGGTATGTGATCGACCACTGGGATAAAGCGTTAGTGATTTTCTTTCCTAGCACTACTTTTCACTTTCTTACCTGATAACTATTCTGTTCGCGTTCTATAGCTTGGGATTGTTGAAGAGAAAACAGCAAATTTCATAATCATAAAAGCCTATAAGCTTACAACCTCGCCCCATGATCTTCAAAATAAAAAGAATCGGTTTAAAACATAGGATGATTGTACTGATAAGCTTGCCTTTGAGGTGTATTTATGCTTTGTGCATGTAGTTGAGACAATGGAGACTATGTTTGTATATTGTTTCTTTGACTTACGAATAAAGTATCTGAGAGAAAACAAAGAATTGGAACCAGAAAACTCCAGCCAAGTTTACCTATCCTTCAACAGAGCTTTGACAGTTCACCGACCCAAAGGGGGCAGCATCTCTTCTGTTGTAAGAATCTCATGCCACTTTAGCCAAAGCCCTGATATTCTGATCCCAAGCCTTATAACAATTTCTGTTGGTAACTGATCTATCTTCATGCATTCAGGGAGGATAAGGATATGCTGACCCCTTTCATCTGTGTAGTCTTGGCTGCGACTTCAGAGGCGTTAGCCAACAATGGACTTGGGACATGAACAAAGTCGCCCCACTTTTGCTTATCGACGCCGCTTTCGTTCAATCTCGCGCTCTCGTCATCATCAAGGACAGTGCCTCAAAGATCTTGACACAGGATATGGCGCTTCCTAAGGAACTTACCAAGCTTTGTCCGGCTTCGCACCCCAATCAACGAGTCGCGAGGAAATGATTAGGTCCAGGCCCGTCATGGCGCTATACCACCAACCATGGCCGCCTTGTGCCATACCTGCGGCACGCCTTGATCTTACATGTCCTATCGAAGAAGAAAAGACGCCAAATTACAGCCCAGAGAGATTTTATCCTATTCGGCTGGGACAGCTGCTGAATGGAAGATATCAGGTGGCTACAAAACTTGGGTACGGCGCTAATTCGACGGTCTGGCTTGCTCGAGATCTGAATCGGTAGGACGTTCACATCAATGGTTGACGGGAAAGAAAAGAAAAGAAAGCCACTGACTGAGTTTCTTCAGATGGCGCTGGACCGCAGAGAAATATGTTGCTATCAAAGTCAAAGCAACCAAGGGTTTGAATCGACGAGCCTCAGCAAAAAATGAAATTGATATCCTGCAGCACATCGGCCGAATGAATCCTAAGCACCATGGATGGCACTTTGTTCGAAAACTGACTGACGCTTTTGACCTCCAGAGCCCATATGGTAGCCACCCTTGTCTCGTGTTGGAGCCTCTGCGTGAGCCGCTTTGGCTATATTGCTCCCGATACGTTGGAGGTGTCATCCCTCCAGACATCTCGAAGATTCTGCTTCAGATGATACTTCTTGGACTCGACTACCTTCACACTGAGTGCCACATTATTCATGCCGGTAAGTGGCTGAACAGACACTCGGGTGTATGATATTCATAAAGCTTATTGCAGATGTCAAGCCCGACAACATCATGGTTCGAATCGAAGACCCCAAGATGTTTGAAAAGGATGCTATCGAAGAATACAACAGCCCGCTACCAGAAAAGCAACTGGATGACCGAATTATTTACTTATCGCGAAACAACTACGGACCGCTTACTCGACCAACGGGCATCATACAGCTAGTCGATTTCGATCTTGCTGTTCGTTCAGCGCCAGGGAAGTTGCACCATGGTGCGATTCAAGGAGAGAAATACCGAGCACCAGAAGTCATCCTTAACTCTGGGTACAGCTACTCTGCGGATATCTGGAGCCTTGGAGTAATGGTAAAAATCCCCTCTCGTGTCACACGGGGTAAACAGTGACTGATCATGTGACTGATAGCTTTGGGACTTCCTTGAAAAGAAAAGCCTCTTTAACCTTGTGACTCTAGGGGCGGGACGGGATACGACGACTTGACCCATTTGGGACAGATCACCGCCCTACTAGGCCCTGCCTCTCAAGATCTTTTGACGAAAGGGAGAAGATCAGCCTTATTTTACCAGGAGCACGGTATGTACTTGACCTTGATGGCTTGCCAGGGTAATGCTTACTGATGCATGACCAGGAGAGCTGAAAGACTCGAGCCGTATACCCAGCAATTTCAACCTTGAGAGCACACTTACATGCATGGCTGGCGAGGAAAAGAGACGATTCATCCACTTCGTCAAGAGAATGATGACCTGGTACCCTGAAGATCGAAGTACAGCCAAAGAGCTCTTAGGCGACCCATGGCTCTTCAAAGACTTTTCCCAAGATTAAAAAACACAATCACACCAATATAATCACAAAGACACCAAATCTGTACATCATTCCGTTCGTTTATCATTGGAAGAGTCTCTACCGCTAAGATATAGCTGCCCTCTGTCCTTTATGTACTTTACTCTCATCATCCTCGTACCGCCTCCTACTCGACGGCACGACAGCGGATGGATGCACTCCCCCCATAGAAGCCGGTATCCCCATATATGCTGGAATATCCTCGCTCAGCTCAGGAAAGTGTTGAAAAAAGTCCGTCGACATGGTCCAGGCATTAATGTCGCGGATGCGCTGCTCGAAAAGTGGCGATATGTGGTATTTGCCCGTGTGCGCGTTGTGGTAAAATGTGTCCTGGAAAGTGTCCGTCCAGAGGATTTTTAAATTGGTTTGGAGAAGCTCCCAGAAGGAGTTGTTGCAGTATTGGTGTTGGGAGAAAATGAGGCGTTCGCGGAGACCGGGCCTGCCGGTGGGGTTAGTTTTTGTGGTGAATTGAATTGAGTTGGACTTACCAGACGAAAAAGTCAATGCCGTATGAGTGCGGTAGTGCTTGCGATGGTCTGTGAATTTTGTTAACTTTTTGGCCCATTCGCGTGGAGAATTAATTGGCTGGTCGCACCTATTCCAGTACCACCGCGGTAAAGTCGCGCGTCTCTCGATTGTAGGGTCGCCGTGATACGTGATCAAAAGATGACATATCCTCATGGCAGCCAAACGCTCTGTATCCGCACAATTCGTAAAGCACAGCTCATCAGCCCTGCGCAGCTTGCGCCACGTCGGCGTCATCTTCCCCGCGCGCTCGATGCTATCCCAGCCCTCGATCATGGCGCGCACGGGTATGTCCTCCGCGTTGTACTCCTCGATCGCGATCTCCTCAGCCGAGAGCTTTGTGGGCTTGACGAGGACTTCGTTTATGGCGCGCCAGATGTTGGGCTTGACGTCGTGGTAGCCCGAGGCGCAGCTCGTCGGGCTGGAGCAGTGGCAGAGCACGGGGGCCTTGGGGATGATGACGTCGTCCTCTTCGGGTGTTGGGGGGAGGTTTGGGAGGAGAGGCTGGATGGGGATGAAGCCGTTGCCGGCGGGTGGGAGGATTGAGTTGTCGAAGGCCATGGAGGTAGGGTAGTGCTCTGTCGTCACGGCGTAATTCCAGCCGTCGTAGGAGAAGGGGTCTTGAGGGGGAGGGTGGTTGATGGGGAGTTCTAGTATTGTAGAGTTGCTTGTTTCTGACGCTGCTCTTTGGGTCATGATTGGGACTACTCGTTCGTTTGATGTTGATGTTGATTGCGATTGTGATTGTCCAGCATAAGCTGGCGACTCGGATTTTGTCTCTGATCGTGGCTCGCTCGTGGGAGTGGCGTTTGTGGTATCGCCAATGTGCCGACGGATCGTGGAGCCTAAAGAATCTAGGACCTGTAATAAATTGTCCCTCTCCTTGGTAACCTTGCCTAATTGGTCCATCAAGGTAGCTATTTGCGCATTAGAGTCGTCCTGTCGAAGGTTGTCGACCATGCTCTCCAATTGAGCGATGCGGCTCTTTGTTCGCTCGCGCGCCAGGCGTTGGGCCTTGCGATCGAGCTCCCGCTTCTTGAGCCGACGGGCTTCAGCAGTCGAGGTCTGAGTTTCATTATACATGATGATCGCCTTCAGGGATGGGGCAAGAAACAAGAGGATGGGAAAAAAGATGCGACTGGACCGACAGGCAGACTTATATCCGTTGGGAGGGGGAGCTAACTAGTCTGCCGCTTAAACGTACATCCCAGAATAGGGAGGATGAGATGGAGAGAGAGGGGTTCGTGGAAGTGAATCTGGGGAAGCGGATCACGGGCTTTTGATCGATTCACGCTACCCTCCAAGTCATTTAGTTTAGGTACCGATAAACGGTAGGTATGCTGTAGCACCTTACCCAGCAGCCAGGCAGGGCAGACCAGACCAGGGCAAGCCAAACCAAACTTAAGCCCAGGGAGCCTCCGCCGCTTCTGTTTGGGCTGTTGGCTGTGCCAGGGCAAACAAGCTTCAGCGCTAGAGTGCCACAAAACAATGGAGCTGAAAGGGATGATACCGATATTTGGTAGGTGATGTAATCAGCAATAAGCAGAGGCTAAACCCTCAACGGTTAATTCCGATGTGCTCGGCACTGGGATTAGGGTGCTCATTCGTGGCGTTGTCCGTTCAGCTCTAGTCTGCGGCCACATGTCTTTCTCTGTCTCTTCCAGTTTCCGGTTCTCAGGCAGTTCCTAAGGGTCAAGCCAAGGGCCCGTAACATCTCCACGGGGCGCAACGCTTCGCTTGAATGACCTGGATCACTGACTCGCAAACCAGTCCCGATTCACGTCTCAAAGTAACCTCACTACGACGCGGCTCTGGGCAATCAAGATAAGATCCTAGCTGTACCTACTGTAGCTCGACACGCTTGGATCTTGGATAACTAGAGGTGTCAGTCATGCAGGCGAGATTAGCGATTCAGGTTCTTGGTTGCTGGATACTACGAGATCATGACGGTTATCGATCCTATTGACTGATACACAGCAGGGATCTCAGCTTTGCAGGAGTCTAGGGCCAAGTATCTTTCCCTTCCGTATTGGGACGATCAATTGCGATTGACGTTAGATCGAAGAATTGGATGGGATGAGATGGGATGTCACAAGGCGTGGCGTGGAATGTCAGTTTGGCGTTTGTTGCGCGTTCACCACCAAACGGCCTGACGGTCCCCCAAGCCGCCCACTAAGCGAGGTGCATGATCACTGATGGATGGAATTCTAGACAATACCATATCCAAGTCATGATGGCATTCTTCTGAGGTCAGTCAATAGTCAAGTACAAGCGTCCAACTGAAATGTCTCATCACAGACAATGTCTCGTAAATTAATTTAATTGCCAGTAAATTGATGGCTGAACCATACCTAAGACTACCCCAAATACCTGGCTGAAGGTGAACCCCCAAAACCACCAAAGCAAGCCACTTACAGAACGCGCGTTACGTCCCCCAACAGCCCTAAGATCGTTCCCTTACACGAACTAGCGTGTCGATGCCGAGGACGGTCTAGGCCCTTAGAGTCGGAGCAAGAGCCGCAGCAAATCCCTCTGTAACTGGATCATAGCCCACTAAATCGAGTTGCCCGTGGGTGATGTGGCTTGTCCCGGCTATTAACTACCCGGCGGCACATTTAGTTGACCCCATCGGGTGCCAACGGAACTTCCGTGAGGAACTTCCGACACGGCCTGTGTAAACTTTTTTCACAGCACACCACCAAGGATGAAACAGGTATTAGATAGGGCTGATCATGAGAATTATTCAGGAAATGAATCGTAGGAATTAACATTTCTCGTAAGGGATAGTAGAGTAGGTATTTCCGTGACAGCTGAACTCCAAGACACGTTCCCGTGGGATCGACACTGCTAGTATTCTGAAAGCTGAACCTAATACCAAGGACCCATGTCGGACGCAATAGCTCGATTGGGAGCCCACTACGTTCGCGAGCCCGCCCCGACTTGTGTCGGAACAAGGTCCATCTCCCGTTCATTCAATAGAATTATATCGAGATGTCACCAAATTCCACTTTCCTCTCTCTTAGCGAGATCGTCGCCCTCAACTTCTGTAGCTGTCTAGGGCCCCCTTTTTACTCTTGCTTCAGACCGACTTTGCCGGCTCTGCGTAGCCCGACGCCTCCAATGACAGCACAGAGAACCATGAATGAGAACATGGCCCAGAAACTTGCCTTGTAGCCCTGAAGAAGAGCCTCAGCTGGCTTCGATCCTGCATGTTGCTTGCTTACAAGGGTTGATATAACCTGCATCACGGCTAAACCCATGGCATTTCCAAACTGGGACGCTGCGTTAAACACTGACCCGGCCACCGCCTGTTTGTCTTCGGAGAAGGTTTCAGTGACCACTATCAGACCCACTGTGAAGAGGACGTCTGCTGAGAACGGCATGAGAACCTGTGCGAAGAATGCAGCTGTCCAGTACGTCCACGCGGGGTCGATGACTGCCATGAGCAGAGGCGAGATTGCTGTGAGGACAGATGTGATAACAACGAGCCATATAGCAGGGATCCTGTGGACAACTAGACCTGTTGTGAAGTTGAGGGCTACACCCACCACGACGCTAGGTAGGATGCGAATAGCTGCATTGAGAGCTGATAGGTGCTGTACCTCTTGGAAGCTTGGCCAAGATTAACAACGTGGGGTACTACAAACTGTCATTCGGGTTTAACACTTACAATAGACTCGCGAATAGCTCTAGAGAGTTTATGACAGCGTTGGATAAAGCTATGGTCACGCAGATCGTGGTGAAAGAGTGGTTCCGCCAGAACGCATTCGGTATCAAGGCCGGTAGACCCCTTTTCACCTGAAGATGCATCCAGCCGACAAAGAGCGGCAGTGCAACGAGACTCAAACTTAGAAGAACAATACTGCTTGCCTCTTTGATGCGGTACACATCTGTGCTGATGATACTATAAGATCGTCAGTTATGCCATGCCGTTGAACCAAGACACGGGTGACGGTGGCGTACGCTAGGAAGTATGACAGCAGTGCCATGAAAGCTGAAGCGAGAAGAGTCCCGAGCCAATCAATCTTTGTCGCAACACTCTGCATAACATCGTGTAACGTTCCAAGCGGCTCGGACTTTGGCAAGGACCAGAAGCCCACCGCGGACAAGACAAGATTGATGCCACCGTAGAGAAACCAACCTGATCTCCAACCAATAGTCTCAACCAGCACTCCGCCAAGGACGAGCCCAAACGAGAAGCCAAGCGGCTGGCTCAACCCCAGACACGCAAACGCGAGATTCCTCCCCCGTCCCCGCCCCAGCGTCCTCGTCACGAGCGCCACGGAGCTCGAGAGATGCAACGCAAGCGCAACGCCCTGTAGGGCCCTTAGCGCAACTAGCTGCTCGCCCGCGCGGACGAATCCGCAGGCCAGCATGAGCGCGCCGCTGAGGATGCACCCGAGCAGATCGACGGACCTGGCGCCTAGCACGTCTGCGAGGGCACCCGCAAGCAGCAGCGTTGAGGCTGTCGCGAGACCCTGCACGGAGGAGGGCCAGAAGGCGAGGGATGGGGGTAGGGAGAGGTCGGCGGTCATTTGGGGGAGACCCACGACGATGAGGCCGTTTGTAGCGCTGGCTGCAAAGTTGACGCCGGACAGTTGGAATGTCACTGCTATTTTCTGTACACGAGATGCTACTTCTGGGGTGCTGCTGTTGGCGACGGTGTTGAGTGGAGATTCCACGTAAGTTTGTGCCTCGGCAGTTGAGGGCACCATATCCTCGAGCAGAGTCTGTGTCTGAGTGGTCATTATTTCTGTGGTCAATGTTTCTCTTCGGCAGTTGAAAAAAAAATGTGATATATCTTTGTGATGTGATATTCTAAAATTCCAGATATTTCTGACGTTGTATTTTATCTATGAGACATAAGCACGATGTAAAACGTCAGAAGGGCGTGTAGAATTGGCGCCCTTTTGATGTGGGGAATGTCATGCAAGGGAGACTCGTAGGGTCGTCTTGTCCTCGAGGCGATGGGATCCAGGGCCCCGGAGTAAGCGCTAACGTGGCTTGGGAATGACAGCTTAGTCTAACCCACTTTAAACGAACCCGAATACTTTTCATCATCCATATTCAATTGGTCGGGATATTGAAATTGCCGACCAAGCGAATATTCCTGCACGTAGTGGTTGCACCTTTAGTCAAAGATCGAGATAGTCTACGAGATCCTTTCACTAGCAGGCACTCTGTGACCCCTAGGTGGAGGAATGATAAACAAAGCTATACTGGAATTGTAGTACCATCTTCATACTGAGAGATAAGACACTCTGGGATCTGAATCCACTGTACGGCTATAGATCCTTCCGGAGAGAAGCCCCGCCTACCATCTTCATGAAGCGATCGCGCTCAATTTGATTTAGCCGATGCCACCACTGATCCGCGTCCACCTTGGTGAACCCCTGATCTTCCCATTTCTTCAGCTGCTTCGAATCGATCTGGTGCCAGGGGACCCCGAGATCCTTGGAGACCTGATCTTTGATCTGATCCATGACCTGCGTGCTGCCCATTTCACCCTCTGGACCTTTTCCATCAATGAAGAGGCTGTCGTAGATCTTCTTTTCCTCCACTTCGACTGTCTTCAAATGGCGCTCCATGCCATCGACCATTGATTTCTTGTTGTAAGCCACTGGCTTCATCCACTTGGCAACTTTCTCATAGTCGAGTTGAAAACCCGCGCTATCGTAGGCCGGGGACCCATCTGGACCCTTACGGTGACATCGATGAAGATCGTAGAATGTATCCAGTGGGTCCGTATGTTTGTTTCTATGCTTGGGGATGTGGAACTTGTTCAGAAACTCCTCACTTAGTTCGCACTCCTCATACCGGGGACGCTTGACGCGACCCGGCGTTGCTCGCGGATCCCAGATCTGAGAGTGGTCGAAGTCGAACTCGAGGTCCTTCTCTGTAAGCGTGGGCTTCTGCGCATCAGTCGTCTTGGTCTGTTTGGTCTTCAGCTCCGGCGCATTGTCCGTCTTGCTCGACTGTCTCTTGTGACCGCGCTAGGTGGCGTTATCCTCGTGAGTGTCGGTTCCGCTCCTAGTTTTCATCGTAATCTGAACACAGATAGCCTTGGTATGAAAGACTATTGAAACATAGGCACACAATTGAGCTAGTGGACTAGTTTAAATAAGTGTAAGGTAGGGAGTTAGTTGCGTTGAAGTCGCTGCGAATCCAAACGTCATCATCGCGTATAGGGAATGTCGCGCCCACGTGACTTGGCTGACGGCCAACATCACGATACCAAAAGCGTTTTCAGCCACAACTCCGCCAACTTAAGTCGGAATAAGTTGAAAAAATATTCATTCGAAAGCTAAAACAATTCTGAACACTTTTTACCATTCAAAAAAGTCGAAAAAAGTGGAGCCCCAGGCAAGGATCGAACTTGCAATCTTCTGATACTCTTCTTAGAAGTCAGACGCCTTAGCCATTAGGCCACAAGGGCTTGTTTTGTCGTTACCAAAAGTCAGCCGTATCATCCCTAAGAACAGATAGCCTCTTTGGCAAGTGCTTCTGTACTCCCCTTAGCGGTTTATTAGACCAAGACGTTGACATGCTTCCCTCTAAAGTCTCAATTCAAGGCCATGTATCAGATTCATCGTTAAATTATTAACTATCCCATGCTGGCCTGTTGAAAGCATAAACAGTCGGGATTGTCGCTGTAGACTATTGGTTAGATCTTTCTGGCTATGTTGCGGAACCTTCGTGGCATAACTTTGACTCCATTCGATTTATCCATACTACTAAACACAGTTCGCCTATTTCGAATGAGTTGTTTGATGCCGCCAAATACAACACTGAGCTTTCAGATGATAAGTAGACGCGATGGGAAACATTTGGTGAGATGTTCGCATGCGTCATCCATGGCGTCGAAAAAAGGCGTCTGGTGATGGGTATATCGCGTCTTTCAGCTTGTTGAAAAAAAAGAAAAAGAGCAAAGCATTATTCCCTTCAGCTGCTTTGTCCAAAACGTCCTCTCAAATTGCATGCCAAATCTGTTTGACAGTGTAGGTAGCCGACCACGGAGAAAAGAACATTTGCAAGGGCCTCGCCATTGAGGTAGCTTAGCAGATACGCCTCTCCATTTTTAACCATCTTTCTCCAGCTCACATCTAATTATTTTGTTTCCGTAGCCGCTGGTCTATCATTCTTTTTAATGAGTGTACCAGTGCTCATTAGGTATCTTAACGTTAAGCTTCCTTTAGCGAGTTGATACTCTCTTTGGGCTATCAACGTGTTGGGTTTCTTAAAGATATCTACTGCTAAAGAGTGTGTATATATACTGGGGTGTATGCGAGTCGAACTAGGTCGGTTCGACTCTGTTCGTGTGTTTTCGTCATGCAAGTCGAATGGCGTGCGTTCGACTTGTTACAGGGTAGGTAGCTGATGATTGGAGAAAAAGGGTGGGGCACCCATTCTCACGTGCGTCAGAATGTGTTGGGTCGTAACAAAGACGTTCACGCGCCCACTTTGAAGTTTGCTTTTTATGGAAAAAAATCGGAGGTTATAAGACAAGTTAATTCAGATAAAGAACCGCTAAGTATCAAAAGTTCCTACCAGACTACTTAGAGCTAACCTATCCTAGCATTAATGCGGTAATTATTCCTGAATATTAGTCTTCAGTACCTGGCCCTCTAAAAATGTCGATTTTTGTGTTCATATCTGACCCGAAAACGACACTAGGTCTCAGTCACTTTCGCCAGCAGCCATTGTCATCCAGCGTCTTTCCGGTCAACTACCTAGACGGATGTTCAACTTTATAAATGCTATCGTTTTGCAGCACCAACCAGTCGCAATCAGGATAGAAACCAGAAAGCTTAGTGAAGAGTATGAGGTTGCGAAACTACAGGGGGTATAGCAGGCAGCTCACTGGGCTTTTATCCGCACACTTATCTAAACCTAACAAGAAAATTAAAAGATGAGAATATTACAGAAATAGGTTAAAGAGCAGAACCTGGCTACTAAATAAGAGATTGAAGCCGATCTTAGGTGTTGCTAGATCTGTCTTATTGATGAAGTTGCCAAGGCGTCATGGGGCCAGGATAACCTTTAATAAGGCAGGTATACCTAAAGAAGAAAGGGAAACCTTAATTGTTACTCTTTCCTTCATAATTCATGAAAAGGAAATTGCCACACATGCGGTTTGCAGTATAGTTAGTACAGACCGTCATGGGAGACATACAGTACTTTTGAGCCAAAATGGAAATGTAGGGTAAGAGTATGGCAACTCTGATTGGTGCAGAAGGGGAAATACAGTGCACTTCTACTCTACAGCCTTGAGTGAGAGTAGGATTGGAAGGGCCAAGCTCTATCATAGGATTGGGTGATATGGTCTGATAGATACTTCTGAAGAGCTAAATAAAATTATAAATTGTCAGCTAGATCTGACATTAATTGTAATAGACCGTAATGAATAGGAGTCGCACAGAATTCCGCCATTGATAAGATTCCGAGTTACTGCGGTTTAGTTCCTGTTCAACTGATAGCCGAGGGAGCGGATCCAGGGACTATGAGATACAATTCCGTGCCTGACATGAGATCCAGTTCAAGTCGGCTAATGACTGAGGTGATGTCTAAGCGAGTCGAATTAAATGAAACTGAACGAACTTCCCACATTACCAGACTATAGGGATTGTAGGGAAGGGAAATATTTTAAGGCTAGCTAAGCCTCTAGTAAGGTTTAAGGCAAATGTTATTCTTGTCACTTGGGCTGTTGGTCTCACGATCGGAGCAACATAACCCACGCACAAAAGGCTGAAAAGAGACATGTAATAGGCTAAGTTATAACTATCATAATAGTCATAGAATCAACAGATAATTATTTGATCCTTATTGATCGTTTAACACAATAATTCACATCCTTTTGATCACAAGCGTTAGCTTAAGTAGTTCTATTCTGACTGCTTTAAATTATAGTGTTTTAAATACTCAGCCGAATAATGCCATTGCAATTAACCCAGCATCTATAGGAGCCTTATAAGTCTCTAAATGATAATTCTTTAACTGAAAGGATTTAATGTTATTTATAGGCTTTAAGTTCTTTAATAAAAATACTTAAGAGACTTAAAAAAAACGAATATAAACTTAAAAGATAATATATTAAAT